>JAZKJV010006439.1:0-293305 GCA_037367405.1 Ottelia alismoides
TTAGCTTGTTCTTGTTGCTTTCATTTCAATAGTGTAGTCGTAGCTTTAGATTCACTTGATTATCTATAAATCCTAACTAAAAACAAAAAAGGAAAAGTATGCTAGAGCTTAAAGATCTATCCACGAGTTCCGTTCAACTGATCCGCTCTAACCTCCCTAACCACACCATTTCCTTCCTTTTTGTATTCTCCATCTTTTGCCTACATCAGATCCCTCTTAGTCTTGCTTAGACTAGGACTGCTGGTCTCCCTCCGCCACCATACACAGGAGTGACTCATCTTCCTTCATCTTTGCCCTACCGCATCTCATAAGCATGCAATTTGCTTCGTCCTGGTCTCCCTTAACTTTTGGTGTAGGTCTAAGCCTCCAAGTCCCCTCTTGGGGTGTGATTCTATGATACACAGGACCCCCTGGTGTTGATTGTTCTTCCTCAACCTCCAAGCTCCCATCGATAGGGCTTGTACCTTCTTGGCTCCACCAGCAGATGCAGAGGCCTCCCGGGATTGTCACAAACTTTTAACAGCTTGAGGGAGGTTCGAAGGGAGGAGATACAAGAGATATAAGCAACCTCAGGCTACAAGTCATTCCCTGATCTTCCAAGTTGCTTCTTCCCCATTTGATGGAGGAGGAGATTTCAGGTGTTACGGCTTTCGTCAGATCTAAGGCCCCAACCATCGTCAGATCCTCCCTAATATCTAATCCTAGCTGTCAGCCAACGGAACAGTATGTCGACATCCGAGTCGTCGATGCGTTCAAGTGAAGAGATCATGACAACCCAATAGCACGCTATTAGGGGTAATTTGCAACATGCTCCTTCCATTTTTGGGTTTTGCATTTAGTATTGTAAATATGATTGGGAAGAGTAACTTTATTTGGATTTTTTGCAAAACTGAACCTAAGCTTTTCTTCATTTAACATTTAGTCCAATCCACGTCACCTTACGTGGGCTACCACGTGAGGTGCTTTTGTGGTTTTTTTGCATCTTGTACCATATAATAATTGGACCTATCAATGAATGCATGTGTATTTTGAGGAAATTACAAAGAGGTCCCTACCTACCTTATATTTAAGGCATGTTTAATCTACCAAGTTGCATGAAAATACTTTGGACTTATGTTTAATTACAAAAATTCCCTTCTAAAGGTGATAACTAATTAGGGATTTAATTGTGATTTTACTGAGTACTCCCTAGACTTCGGATTTTTTTTATGAAATGAATGCCGAGGTTTCTGAAATTGCAAAATAGATTCCTTGCCTTGTATTTCTAATTCATGTCTTTAGTTTAATTAGTTTAAATGTTTAATTAACTTCACAAATCTTGGGAAAATTATATTAGATACCTTGTATCAAAATTTGTCACATATATTTGT
Source organism: Ottelia alismoides (assembly GCA_037367405.1). Lineage (NCBI taxonomy): Eukaryota > Viridiplantae > Streptophyta > Magnoliopsida > Alismatales > Hydrocharitaceae > Ottelia > Ottelia alismoides. Next base: position 1,371 of record JAZKJV010006439.1, read on the forward strand.
ATTAAGAAATTTAAAATTGTTTTCTTTATTAGAAAAATAAAAGAATAAGTTATTTTTACTATTTTAAGGCGACTCCTTGATCCATTAAGATCTTTCCTTCTGAAATTATAGAAAATTCATATATAGTTCCAAAAATCACAAAAAAACCTGGATAGCTATATCTTACTATTATCTCTTACATATCCAAAATTCATAAAAAATACAAAATAGAAACCTTAAATTTACAAAACACTGAAATTTGTAAAAATCATATAAAATTACTCAAAAAAATCCAAAAAACATGTTTAAAAGTCATGAACCTTCTTCATTACATCTAGTTTATAGGAAAATTGATATTGGAACCTTTCTGACTTGATAGATATTTATTAGATCCATTTTCAATATCTTATATTTTATGTTTATTTTATTTTGTGTATTCTCAATTTTAAAAATCCGTAAAAATCAAAATACCCTAAAAATATCATAAACAGAGAAAAATACATAAAATCTCAAAATATTTTATTATGAACTTTTGATTTATTTATCATATCTAGAAAATACAAAAGAGCATTTTATATTTCTTTTAGCTCTCTCACATATACTACTATATATTTGATTGTAAAATTAATTTAATTATTGTAAAATTTCAAACTCATAAAAATAAAATCCAATTAAAAATCACATAAAAATTAAATATTGTTAAAAACCCACATAAAACATTAATAAAATCTTAAAAACTGACAAAAACACTTACTTTACTTGTTTGCATTAGGTTCATTTTTATCACTCTCTCCTATTTCCTCCCGTGGACGACACTCTACTACTTGCACATGTACACATTTTGTAGGGTTATAGTAAATTTTTAACTCACATACATTTATTGCACATCCATTCTGTGGGTTGACTATTGGTTGATTCAGATTGTTTGAGGAAAACGTGCTGAGAGATGGTTGTTACAACGATCGCCAAATCTAATTTTGTCAGATACCGCATGCTCCTTCAAGACCAGACGTTAGGTATCTTGAGCAAAATTATGAGACACTATCAACTTGTCCAGGTAAAAAATACATCAGCTTTTTCCATTTTAATGAATTAATCAATTTAAGCAGTTTTTTATTAATATGTAGTTGCCAACTACAATGTAATTCGACACAATTAGTGAGGGCAAGCTACAGGTTTTCCATCTACACATTGCATATTTTTGTATACCACCATATTACATGATCTCCATGTAATTAATCTGCATGTGAAAACTTGTGTACATTTATGAACAACTTAACATTTTTCTATGTCGAATATTCGGGTACTTATTGTATGCATGGATATATGCCGAGTATATGGGTATCCATTAGAAATTATCCATTTAATAAATGGACATGTATGGGTAAGGATATTATAAATGAGTACATGTTTGGGAATATTGATACCCTCCCTAGACTCGACCTGCTGACATCCCTATTCACCAATAGCCGAATAACAACACCAATAGGTTGCGGTCGGTATTCGATCGATATGGGCAAGTTTGGGTTACTCGATTCAGGTTGAATCTAGTTTGGGTTTGAAAAAGGGAATACGCCATCCAATCGAAATACTTCGGGTCAAATTATTTGGGTCATTGGTTAGGTTAATTGGGTGGAGCTAAAGCCAAATTAGTCAAATTGAAAAAAGGTAATTGTTTATGTAGATCATCTTTCCTAAATTTTCTAACATCTATTATTGATTGTAATACAGTGGGAGTTTTGATCACCTTTTTTTGTAAATCACGAATAAATTACATTATCAAATGACACAAAATTTTCACCAGAAAATCATTGGTCAAATTTATATACTTGATTTGAGTTATCATAGTACTATGGTATTAATCAATTAGGAGATTGATTTGGAAAGCAAGTGAGGAGGTGGACTTGTAACATGTTTTATGGAGAGATTAGTCTAAAAAATGTTCTATGAAGAGAGTCACACACGATCCTTCAAATTCAAACAGTGCATTATTCTAATTCTATTTTCCAAATTCCAAGTCAAAACTGAGTTAAATGAGTTATCCAATTCCATTTTTAAATAGATCAGTGGATTATGGATAACTCATTCTAACATTTTATTTCAATTCCAAATTTGCGATGATCCTTACTTCAACTTTATTGTTATTATTTATTAACAATTTAGTAGTTAGACTTTACAAATATTATATAATAATATGTATATATGTTATGTATGCGAGGGTAAATGTGTGTGTATATGTGAATACGAATATATGGTTTGAGTCGGGTGGATCTAAACCATGGGTCACCCATATTTATTGTTCAGGTTGATTTGATGGGTCGCATGTACACTATCAAATCCATCAACCAAGACAATATCCATATAAATAAATCAATTTGGGACCAACTCAACCCGAAAACGCAAATACCCAATTCATTTAACCATTTCAAATTCGATTGGGTTATTAGGGTTGGCCCAAACGAAGTCCACCGCTACCAATAGGGTAACCACATAAAAAAACTTGTCACAAAGAGACCACAAAAGGGAAAAAAATAACAACTAAGGCTATATTGTGCATCATTTATAACACCATATTATGTGCACAAAAACCTTTGTCACAACAGGGCATATGATTTGCCCTCTTCTTGAAGTTGGTTGTTGAAGCATTGATGGAATACAACGAAAAGGCCTCAAGAAAATGGTCATAATGTCGACCCTTCATTTTCAACCACAAAAACAATTCTGCAAACTTCAGGATAATCCCATGTGGGTTAAGATAAAGATGTGCATGGTAATATTCAGGAAAGGGGGGATACTTGGACAGAAAAGTCTGGAGATATTCTGAATGGCAACCTCGTATTTCCACCAAACAAAATATAAGGTCAACCAATGTAAACAAAAGGGTTAGAACAGAATGTTTTAAGCCTAAAAAATGTCTTTATTAACACCTAACCATAAGAGGGAAAAATAGAAATGTCCGACCCAACATTGACATGGACCTCTACAGGGATCCTCCTGCAAAAGGCATTTTGCAGGGACTCCGAGGCAAAAAGCCATATATACCAGCCTTTGCACCTCCGATCGCCCTCATACCCCCCACCCGTCCTCCACAAAACCGTCGAGCCTCCCCTTCCCGCAAGCTCCAGCCTCCACTCCGTTCGCCACCTATGGCGCAGCCCAACCTCGAGGGCTTCGGCGTCCCCGTCTTCAAGACATGGGGCCGCCGACGCCAACTCAGCTGCGTCAGCCCCCACAAGGAACGCGCCGCCCCTGCCACCGCCGCCGCCTGGGATGCCTATCCTGATCCCGATGTGCGAAAGCCCACACCGCCTCTCCAAGACGGCTTCGAGCGCATAAGAATGAAGCTCATGGCTCACCTCCGTGACGCTGCCGACAAGTTCAACCTTGCGGTACCCCAACAATCCGAGGAGACCGACGGAGTTGGCGACGTCCACGCTAAAGTTAAGGCGGAACTTCGCCCCCCAGCTTTGGCTAAGAGGCTTCGGCAGCAACGGCGCCGCGATAACCCTCCTTGTCGCAACCCTTCTCCACCCCCGCCAACGACGACCCGTACGAGATCCTTGCGGCCGAGATCGGCGGCGCGTGTGGAGAAGGAGCAGCGGCGTGATCGGAGGTTCTCAGTGTGCCTCTCGCGGGAGGAGATCGACGAGGATTTCTACGCATTCACTGGCCGGCGGGCCTCCGGCAGACCGAAGCGGCGGCCCCGCGCTGTGCGCAAAAACCTCGACGTAATCGGGTCCAACTGTTCTATGTTTGACACCCAATTTCCGATGTTTGGTGGTTTTTGATTCGGTTGGTGGTTCCTTCATGTTGCAGTTGCTGTTCCCAGGATTGGGTCTCTCGGAGATCACGGCGGGGTGCTACGAGGTGACGGCGCCGCGCGTGCAAAGCCGCGGAGCGTGAACCCTCCACCGTCGCCGTTAGATGTGAGTGTCCTCGATCTGCTTATTGGCGGAGTCGTAGGCAGGTGGGGCGCCCTGTTTGGGTGGTTGCTCTTCGAGTTTGGGGAAGGAGCTCGTGGCTTCGCAGCAAGATGGAAATGGAGGTTCTTTTGTAAATAGATAAACATTTGGGTTTCTATTGCAAATTACCTCGTGCCGATTTCAATGCTTTAAATGGCGTTGTTTGAATGCCTTTTATTTTCCTTTTTCTTCCTCTGAACTTTTGAAATTAGCACTTGATGCCCCCCTTGAGAAAACTCTGTTTGCTTGTGTTTATCTCATCAAATTTGGAACTACCATGCATTTTCATACGTTCAAAATCTTCGTTCTTCGATGCCCATTTGTCAAAAAAAATGTGATTAAAAGCGGACAGCTTAAGATTTCGTAACGCGTCCTGTCTTTTACTTCGTTATTTGATTGGCATTAATTATAACATTTTTCTGATGAAGTTTACGTACATCCTGGAGTTGGATAGCAAATCTAGTTATTTGCCAGCAAATGAATGTTATGGCATATCCGCCAGATAATATTAATATTTTCTAACGCTCACGTGCACGATAAAAATGTCAAATCTAATTCTTCTTCATTTACTTTTGTACTTATACCCCAATAGATTTATGCAATTAGATAGGTACCCCAACAAACATTGATATATAGCCTTTATGCATATCCTTTTGTTAATGCTAGCTTAATAATTAATGAGGAGTGCATGTATAGTTCAGATATTTCACCAAAGAACGAGAAGTTCATGTAGTTTCTGCAGCCAACGGATCGTTGCAGAAGATGGGATATCACATCAGAAGAGGGGAGAATAAGGGAGATGGAAGAGTGAATCAATTAGAACATTTGGATTATAAATACTATGGATTTCAAAATCGATTGTTTGGAATTGTTGCCTTTGAGATTTAGTCCTATATAATTGATAAAAATATAAGGACATTATATGGCGAGTTGCAAGCTGAGTTGTGTTGGAACACTGAGAACGAATGGTTAAAAACACACACGTGTGCTCATCAACTTGGATGTGGCCTCGCATGCTTTGTAAGATATTTTGCAATTATGCACTTTGAATTTCGAAACTTTGTGACAAGGCAAGTATCTGGTAATCATGTTTTAGAAACATGATATGCAAAAGGAACTTTAAGATTAGATTGACAAATTAAATGTTGATTAAATTGTGGTCTCCTCAGGATATATGATATAATGTGATTTAAACTTGTAACGACTTCACTAATTCATGTTACATTTCTCCAAGATATTTCTTCATCGCTCCACCATAATGACTATCTTGCAACTACCTCTACTGGTCAAACCCCAATGAATCAATGATTCATTGCTTTTATTTTTAATTTTGATTACAATCTAAGTAAAATACATGGAATATTTATTAATAATGCATTTTTAACAAACTCAGATAATTGTTAATAATGTCTAACTAACACTTATTTACATCTAAATAAAAGAATAAAAAAAGAAAATGAAAGAATATTTAAATATGTATAGAGTGATCCTATACCCAAAGAATAGGTTAAGATTAACCTGGTCAACAAGAGAATAAACTAGGGGGAGATAGAGTCCGTAACTTATAAAAAAATCTTAGAAAATATAGATTATTATTGTACACGTTTATCAAATTCAAATCTTATATTTCGTTAACTATTTTATTTATTATCAAGACCACCTCAAAATGAGTTATTTTCTTCGTGAAATATGTTTATATAAATGTATACTAAATTACAAAAATATATCCTACATTATACCATCTATAGATATCATAGTACAAAAAGAACAACAGTCATAAAGTCATCATTCAAAGATTTATATCTTCTCTGCATAAACACAGATAGAACCAACCTCACCTTCATTATACTCAGAATAAAACTCAAATTGAACCAACCTCACTTTTATTGTACCAAAATAAAACTATCATTAAAATGAAAGTGGTTTTATAATAATAATTTTTAAGATGTGAAGTCAGCTTTCTGGGGTGTTGGAATTTATACAAATGTGTTACATACTATTTATTTATTCTTTATATTTTGTTAATATTTGTGTTTTAGATATTTAGCTATATTTTATAATGTTCATATAAAATCCTAATAAAAATAATAGAAGTGAAAATACATAAAAATAAATAAAGTTATTTGTCACTTAGATAATGTGTATCTAAGATGTAAATACAATGACTTATTTATACATGCAAATATTAATATAAAAATAAAATTAAATTTTTTAATTCATTAAAATATTTATACAAAAATAAAATATAAGAAAAAGAATATACAAAATATGTATATACATGTATATAGATGAATATGTATTATAATCAACCTATTAATATTTATTTATATATTTAGATAATGTTCTAAAAATAAAATAAAAATATGTTCATAATCATTTAATTATATGTAAAAATATTTAAATCTAAAAATGTAACTTATTTATAAAAATAATGGATTAAAAATAAATATGTCATTGTATATAGGTAATTCGTATTTATAAATTATACTATTTAATTAATTTAAGCAAAAAACTTATATTATATAATTATTTAAAATTCATTATAAAATACTCTATTACTTTATAAATATTTTATAATTCCTTATTATTTATAATTTCTAACATATTTAAATTGTATGCACATATGCGGGTTAATGTTGTTTGCCTTTTAGTGCCATTTCCTTTGACTTCCATGTGACACCACATGGTTGATTGATCCAAGGATGTTGATGCTTGGTCAACACCATCATTCTTCATCTTTCATCTTCTTATCTTGTCCCCATTCTTCTTCCTACGAATCACCCAACCAACAAACCTCCAACTATCTAGTCATTGAGCCAATCACTTCGAAGCCACATCAACGTTGACCTCTCCCCCATTCAATGAGCCTCTCCTTCTTCATCTACAAACAGGAGCCTAAACCCCAAAACCCCCATCTTTGTCCATTTACCTTCTCTTTAATGATTTCTAAGAGTTTCCATTTTGGTGATAAAAGGGGGAGGGCCATCTTAATGTGGCGAGGTCTAGGGGCGATTATGTAATTGATTTGGCGTGTATACTTCCATTTGCATCACTATGCCCCCTTTTGGTGAGAGCCATGGCTCTTGATAAATCCCCATTTCATCACCTTTATTCTTTCATTTTTATCTTTAAATTGTAGTTAAATGCATGTACAAATCATTATTTCAAACAAATTAATATTCATTATTCATTATATAAAAATTTTATAAAATACATTATTTAAATACAAAATAAAAGAATAAAGAAAAGAAATAGAAAAAGAAATAAAATGTCAAAGATATTTTATGACCCTAAACCTCGAGACCTAGGCATCACGATGACTGGGATGACAAGGAATAAAGTAGGGGTAGATATGGATCAAAAACGCAATAAAACCCCTAATTTTTACTCCCTAATCATCTATTTTGGGACCTATTTTATTCTTTATTATTTATACCTCAAATAAAGAAACTTTATACATGAAAATTGTAGATAAAAATATATAGAAAAAAAATTATTTCACAAAAAATAATACAAATTGTAGATTTTATAGTCAGAATAAAAAGCCAAAATCCAAACTTTCCAAACCCATATCTACTCCATACGAACCCAAAATGCACCAAAGTCACTTTAATCATATATAATGTTTTATTAGCTATTTAATGAAGATGTTTCATTTAATTTGGACATAAGGTGTAAAAGTTGGATTTTGTATCCATATTGTACTATATAAATGAATAACATATTAAATTTATGTATTATATATATTTTTTATATTTTTATATTTTTATAATTTTGTAAATATTATTTATAGTATATGTACGCATTTAAAATACAATAAAACCATTAAAAATAAGATAAAATAGCTTATAAAAATATGTAGATGAATTATCTATACTAATACTTATGTAATAAATACTCTTATTTATTTAAGTGTACAAAAATACATCAGAAAAAATATAATAAAAAATTATGTGTATTTAAATAAGTTATAAATATATAAATTAAGTATATAAAACAATAAAGTCTAAAATAATAAAATAAAATAGGTAATACATATATAAATATACCTAAAATAAACCTCCAAAATGTTACTTACACTAAATTAACTCATAAAAATAATTAAAATTCATATTAGAATACTACATAAAGTAATAATTATATTTTCATTTTTAACCAAAAATTAACAAAAAAAATTTCTATTTTATTTCAAATTATTTATGATTTATTTTTTCTGGTATGTCTTCTTGTGGCTTAGGTGGACCGATTACAACTAAGAGACAGTTGACCCTAGGTCAATTGTCCTTCCTCCTACCTTAGCCATGTCATACTCAGTCTGACCTATCTACCTCGATTTCTTCTGTTCGATCCTTGCATTGTTTTTTATCGACTTCTTTTTGATTTTTGTACCTCAATCAACGGACTTTCACACGTAGTTAATTCTTTGATCCTAGGGTCACTAAGAGGAGCACCATTCCCCGATTAACCTAGGCCTGTACATATGCATCACCCCATGCTCCCTTAATTCTTTGATCCCTCTTCCGCCATTCAAACCCTAGTCTTCAAGTCCCTCGAGCATCCTGGTGACAACATGCATCTCGAGAAAGATCTAGCGAGCCATTTGGCGTTGAATCGAGGTCGATTTGAGGTGCCACCACCTCCTCCGCCACGAGCTTCGCTAGGCACCGGTGCAGGTCAGGTAAGCCTTCTTTTTCCATTTCTTTATTTTTTAGCACTAGAATAGATTAGTGTTTTTTTTCATGTGATTTCCTTTGATTTAGTTTAAGTTCACAAAAATTTTCTCGTTGGAGCTCCGGCTCTACCGCTCGTTTTCGAACACTTATAGCATCCACCGCCTCCTCTTTCACCGCCATCAACTTTCCCTTCTGCTCCTCTACATCCCGTGCACTTTCATCCACCTGGATCTTGCACAAATCCAAAAATCTGTCCTGCCTCTCCATCGCTTGCCGGAGGACACCAACCGCCACCATATTTCACCCATTTCACCCTTTCAGCCCCCTAGGATCCTTTGTATTTTCCTCCCTAAGCTAGCCCTACAGGTCTTAGAAGCTAAAGGACCCATTTGAGAGGTCGATTTTTTGAAGAGCAGATACACGAGATTTGTTGGAGTCATCGACCTCCATGGCTTGCTCCTTGAGCTCTAGACCTTTTTGAAGCATTGGGGAGACACATGGAGGCTGCAAGAACGTGTAGAGCCCATCTGATGACCTCTAGGTGGGGGTCGGTGTCTCATGCATCATTAGATACATGCTTGCCCATAGCGAGTTCTTCAGATGTTCTTCCACCAACCTCTGGAGCCGTCAGATCAAGAACAACCTTCTAGATTGAACAACAACCATTGAATTTTGAGGACCATAGCTGTAGGATCCCATCTGGTGTTCTAATGTCGACCATCGCTGAGAACCGGTATAGTGTGACGAGAAGGCACCGCGTGTCAAGTGAATCAAGCATAGTCGTTGGATCACGTGCTTTATTGGGTATTTTGCAAATCTCCCCCTACTTGTTGTTATTTACATTTAGTCCTTTAATTCATTTATCACATTTAATATTATTTAAATATTTGCAAGTGAGCCCATGTAATTTCCGGATATTTCTATTCGCTCCTAGCCATGTTACCTCACATGCTGCCCCATGTGAGGTGACCATTTTGCGTGGAATCCCTTGCCATGTTTTGCATTTCATTTTTAGTACTAAAAGTATAAATATTAGTTGTGAACTCTTGGGTATTTGGTAGAATAGTCCTCAGACTTTATTTTAATTGTGTATATATCCTTTCTAGTTCAACAATTTTTGTGCTTGTTCTTTAATTTTTGTAAATATCATCCATGCTCCAAAAATTATGAAAAATATGGTTAAGTGCCTGCTAGCATACTCTTTCATCTATATTTTTAGTTTTTCATTTTAGGTATTTTTCCAATTTATCAAAAATCAAAATAGAATGGTTTTGTCATTGTTTAAATTAAAAATTCCAAAAATTATAATACAATATCTAAAAATTCCAAAAAATTAGGATTTATTTATTATTGTATTTTTATATCTCTAGACTAAAAATCCCTAAACATAGAAAATAAAATGATGAAAAACTCCAAAATACTCATAATAATTAAAAAAATCTTCAAAAATTCCAAAAATACTTATTTCTATTTTCTTTTTTTATTTATAAATATTAGTATGTATTAAAATTTATTTTGAGAAATTTTAAGGCTCTTTGCTATTTTTATATCTCAAATCAATTCATCCCATTTATTTAATCCTTATTTTGGGATATTTTTTATTTAAAAATACCAAAAAATTAGCAAGAATTCCCTAAAAATCATAAAAATAGTAAAAAATATAAAATACACCTAAATACTTTATTCTACATTTTTTAATTATTTTTAGTTATATTTATAATTACAATATACTCAATTATTTATATATCTTTATATAGTTACATATTATTATATTATATATTAAAGAGAAAAAACTAAAAATTAGAATATAAAAAGAAAAATAAAAATATAAAAATAAAAAATATAAAAAAATCCATAAAAATTGCAAAATTAAAAACCCACAAAAATTCAAAAAAGTTCCCTAAAAAAATGCAAAATCATTTATTGACTTTTTGAGCCAATTTTAATTATCTATCCTCCATTGTTTCTTGTGTTCGACCCATACTGTACTTATCTGCTACTCAATCTATTGTAGGGTATAATTAATTTTGATTCACACTGCTTGCAATGATTTTCTATATATTGTGTGGGGATAATTATTGATTGACCACATGGTCTTGTAAGTGGTCGCCTTAGTGACATTTTATATTTGCACTCCATGAGGATATTATTTTAGACCCTCACAGAACTCGTGTCATCAAATGGAATCGTTGCTGAGAAGCAACACATAGGATAAAATTTTGAGTCATTTTTATTCCATTTATTTATTTATTTTCTATTTTATTTGATATACTTGTTTATTATGCTAACATTTGTCTCTTTTATTTGTCTTGCGAGGGACCGCGGATTGAGAGCAGATTTCTTAAGAGATTAGGTGCATCCTCTAAGGTGAGGAGCTAGCTTTCTGACCTAGCAGGTAGAAGAGAGAAAGAGAGAGAGAGAGAAATTTAGCATAGATTTTGTTTTTATTTTTTGTGAGAGAGAGCATATTTGTAAAAATACATGTAATTTAGACATTGGACACTCAAGCCCAATTTCAAAGTGTTTGTTCACTTGGGGGCTCACCAGGTTTTTTATGATTTCACTGTTTTTACTTTCTTTATTTCCCATGTGTTGTGTTTTCTGCCTTTGTTTTTTTTATTTTCTATGATTGAGCCCTTAGATCTAAGTGTGCTTCCTCAGTTGCTAGGTCGACATCCCTAAGGAAATTCACATTCCTATTGATTACATTTCGACTGGACATAGCTCAAATTTAGTTATTATTAGATTGATCATCGAGTCCCGAGAGCAGCACCATACAACGCTTGCAGGACCTATTGTGGCAGGCACTGAGGCTGCCTCCGAGATTGGATTTTTTGGTGATTACTCTAAGGTTTGACTCTCAATTCTTCACACTAATAACACCTTGTTCTTTGGGAGATTTTCATCGTTGCATTTGCATATAGATTAGGTTAAAAAATTTCCGCCTTGCAACCGACATGGAGAGAGATGGGAATCACTGTGAGTCTTCTATCTGAGCATTCATTGTCGCTTTTCGACTTGCATTGCATTTCTGCCTTCTCCCTTTGATTTTTACAACCTAGCAAAAATAAAAACAACAAAAAATGTTAGGCGTTTGTATTAAATCTACTCAAAGCAAGTGATAATAGAAATTTTTTTTAAAAAAGGACTGCTAGAAATACATGACTTAAATAAAGTTGATTAATTGGATTCCTTGCATTGGGTGAGCAAAGACCTCATTGTTTTCTGGTACTTTTAAGGGAGGGAGGTGTCTTTACCAGTGAGAGAGAGCTATCGTAAGGATTAGAGCCAAAAGCCCATCTTGGATACTGCCTTCTTGCACACCTGGATTTTCGAAGTATCGATGTTGCTATCGTACATAGGCAAGCAAGACTTGGTCAACGATGATGATTCTTGCTCTTATATAACATCGTCCGTTTACAAAATATTTGATCTTAGGACACACCTTCACGGGGGTCTCTGTCTCATCGTCCTGCGTCCGAGTGGGATCTTGACCACTCACGGGTGATTCCATTGCATACTTGACTTGAAGTATTTGCTTCGCCACTATAGGCTTCCGCACTCTATTTCTTTAGATGAGTAGGGAATCCAGATCCAGACACAAGGACCTTAAAATGTACAGGATACTGGTTACAAAGATAACTGCATGAAAATCAATCTAAAACTAACAAAGATAATTGTCAAACCTTCACAACTTCATGGTTTGAGTTGGTGAATCCACTGTATTGTGGTTTGATTGATTAATTTTATTAAGGTCAAGATCAAAAACATCATGCATTTACACCATTTTATCGCATTTTCTCTTTTGCATATTTCCTCTTTGATCCCTGCTCACGTCGAGCCGTCTACTATTTTACAGTCCTTTTATTTCTTGTTTATACTCATAATCTTTCACCCAGTATGTATCTCCTTTTGACCATCTTAGATGTCGTCGCACGGATGGTTTAGTCAGAACTCCGTCGACTCCCACAATAATTCTGTGACACTGATAACTCCAATAATGCGGGGTAATCTCCAGGACATCGATTCAGACTTTGTGGACTTCTCCTTGGACTCTCCAATCCTCTCTTCTTTCAACACTTACCTTTCTCCAATAAATCCATGTTTGGGATGGATTCGCAGCCCGAACCAGCTCTTCCTCTCCAAATAAATAGGGATTACACTTGTCCCAGAATCAATCCCTTGTGGATGGAGATAGATTTTAGTTAATATCATGTGCTCCATTTACAACCATCTGGGATCGACCTTAATCCCAGACTCTTCTTAGCATTTGGTGCCCAGACAGAGACTGATCGGGGTTTATTCAACCGTGCAGATCAATAACCTAATCCAGAGCAAGAGATACATGCAGATAAGAAATGGCTCCCACAAGAAGAGGAAAAGGACCACAACCCCAACCAGTTGAGTATCCAGAACAAGGGGAAGGGTAGTATACAACATAGAATGATGTCAATAGCCAACTCTTCTCATCCATTCAAGCAATTCCTCAACATTTGACAAATCAAGGATTGCCCTAAACATTCCAAGAAATTCTTAATGATTTGAGGAGGAGGACCGATGAGAGGATGATCTGAACAGAGAAGATGAGATGAACAAGGAGGATGTAAAAGATTATTATTCAGTAGGTGGACCCTGTCAGGAAGGAGAGGCAAGATCATCGCAGCCCAAACCCACATTGAAGCAAACTTACAACTGTGGGTAGGCCATGTTAATGAGTGGACTCATATTTTACCCATCCATGTCCATTTTGAGATGAAGTCACAATTCTTGTCTCTACTCCTGTCCTTCCATGGGAATATAATAAAAGAATTGTACATGCACTTACAACAATTTGGCCGCATCTGCGTAACAAATCAGTACCCCAACATTCCTCTAGGGGTGATCAAAATAGTTTCTCTTCTCACTCACTGTCCATGACAAGGCCCTTTATTGGGTGAACCATTTGGAGAAGGTAGTGACGACACGAGAGGAGCTGAAATTTGCATTTCTTCACAATATTTATCCTCTTGGTTGCTTGAAATAGATGTGTACCCACATCTCCGATTTCATCAAGAAGCCCTACGTGACGATCCATGAAGCGTTGGAAAGATTCAAAGATCTACAGGAAAAGTGTACCCACCACAAAATTATGAAGACTAGTATGATTCAACATTTTTTGATGGGTTGACACTTCTTGAGAGACGAAGATTGGTAGATGACGCATGTGGTGGCTCATAATTTAAAAAGGACGAAGATGTGTTTTGGGAAAATTTTGAGGAGATGGCCGAAGGAGAGGCCTCTAAATCTCATCATGTGCATACATGAAGTTGCCCCCAACCATCTACAAGCCTGTCAATATGGTAGCCCATGCAGAGGACAAAGATGAGAGTTCCAACCTGAGCATCATAGGGAGCCACTTGTCCAAAGTAGATATCATTGAGAAGAGGCCACAAGATATCAAAAAACTTGTTGTGATTGAAAAGAGAACACAGGGTTTGGACAAGCTTGATCAGATTGCTATGTAGTTGGAGATGCTTGTCAGGACGATCAACGCCTGTCGAGACTCCTCCTGAGTAGAAGAGCCTGAATCGGCACAACCTCCTCAGTCGAGTCCTCCGTTGTCTCAGCCTGTCCAGCATATATACTACTGCAGGCCCCTGAGCAGTAGCCATTGCAGTATTAGACCCAGATGATACTGTACTAGACTGAGCTCTAGCTCATGCACTAAGGGCAATTCTTTCCAACCCTACCGCAGATTCAAGAAGTGAATGCTGTGTGGGACAATTAATAACAACTGATCCGTCTCAGGGACAATCTTTGGGTCAGAACTCGACCAACCGACCATATCAACAGTAGTAGTAGGGGCTAGGAACTTCCAACCCTACCAATCCCAACACTAGCAGCCTCAATGACATGGCAACAATTGGACGCAGGGATACCAGTAGCTCGGTTACCGGCAGTCACAGTATCACAAACAACAACCAACTACTCAATATCAACATTCCTGTTAATAGTAACAACCATATTCGTCTCGTCCCTCTCCTCACCACTACTCGTAGGGATACCGACAGTACTATCTCGAACACTACCAGAGTTAGAGGCCTCATTAGGACAAGTTTTCTGAGACCACGTTGATAAACCTGGCTCTTGCTTGTTTGGAGCAATTAACGAAAAACGTGGTTGAAATGAGCTAAAATGTCGACAACTTGACTATTGTCAAAATTGTCACCCCAGCCCAGGTTGAGGCCAATACAAATAATTTCCGACTCAAGGAGCAGGTAGCTTGTGGTGTTCTACCCGATTTAGATGAAAATAACTTGTTTATATCTAACTTTGTTACTCTCAGGAGCGGTAGAACACTCTGGCTGTTGGCGACAGTGAAGAGAAAGCATCTTGCATCTGATGATGAGCCATCAGCCAGGCTAGCCGCAATAGCTGAACACATTTTTAGAGGAGCACCATCTGTAGAAAAAGAACAAAAAATGAAGAAAATACAAAAACACAAAATGATGGCAACAACACCTGACCCGGGTGGATTTCAGTAGCATTGGATATGCCAACACATGAACCAGATACATAGCCAACCCACGAAGCCGAGATTGTATTTTTTGGTCCACCACTTGTAGATAATTGTATATAGTTTTGCCATCTACCTGTAAATAATGATATGGACAATTTTTTTTATAAATGTTTTTGATTATGTGCATATTTCATTTCCTAAATCCATGAAAAAGATCAAAAAAATCAAAAATTTGAAAAATACTTTGTCTGATCTTTCAATAGTGGAAATCACTTATAACTTGGTCTTAAATATGCCATTGGTGAAATCCATGGAGTTCATGTCCACAGTAAAGAAAGCACTTAAAGAAGCATGTACGACAAGGCATCAGAGCCACCCTCATAATTCCAGAATCCAAAATAGAAGAATGAGAAGATATCCTTACTATGGTAACCACCAATGCAATCAGCAATCTCCCTAATAAAAAGAAAGACAAGGGAGCGTCACTCATCATGTAGCATATTCAATCAAGAGTTCAAGTGAGCATTACTTTAATAATGGATCTTTTGTCAACCTTATGCAAGCTTAGACACACACAAAATTCAGGATAAGACCACTTAAACCCACCAAAATGATTCTGTAGTTTACAGACAAATCAATCATGCGGCCTAGGGGCATATTGGAGGACGTGATAGTCACGGTTCAAGGAGTTCGGTGCCCTGTTGATTTTGTTGTACTAGACATGGACGATTCAACACCTCTGCTCCACACTCCCATCATCCTTGGGTGACCGTTCCCCCGAACAACAGAGGTTATAGTGAACTATAGCACTTGAGAGATCATATTCAGCTCCATCAACCACAAAGTACAGATAGAGACCATAACTGAGTCGAAACCAGCAGGGGCTGCATCTGTGATAAGTGTTCTTGCACCTAAGTGCCAAGAATACTACGACTTTCTTGCAAAAATTTAAGATACAAACTTATTCATGGGTGACATTGAGATCCACGAATTCCTCTTCCTCGAGGAAGAAGTAGAGAAAGCAGTCGAATTTCCCTCTGTCAATGATGGTGAGATCTTTGTTGATGCTCTTAATGAATTCTGTGTGGGACCTCTGAGCCTCAAAGACCAAGAGCAAGTTATCGAGGATTTCTGCAATCACAAGGAATACACCTTCTCTTCTAAGAGTTTTCCCTGCAGATTCGAGACAAGCCAGGAGTCAAAAATGTGGTGGCAGATCATATCTCAAGATTACTCGAGCCTAAGTCTTCTGAGCTGAATTTGAGGCCAATTACGAAGACCTTTCTAGAAAAAATTTATTGGCATTCATCTCATTCCCCTTATTTTGTTAATTATCTCATATCTAAGAGAACTCCACAAGATTGGACAAACTAAAAGTAGACAAGTTCTTGTCTGATATTTATTTCTATTAGTGGGAGGATTCCTATCTCTTTCATGAGGGGGTAGATTCTATATGGAGAAGGTGTATTCCTCAGAGGAATTTACAAGTGTCCTAGCACATTTCCATGATCGAGAATATTGAGGATACCATTCCAACATAAGAACGATATCGAAAGTACTCCAATGCACCCTTTGGTCGCCGATCGTGTTCAAAGTTGTAGAAGACATGCGAAGCACTGCACTTACTGTCAAAAAATGGGGGGAACAATTGGAATGAGAGACACAATGCCTTTGAAATGTATTCATATTTCAAATATGTTTGATTCATGGGGGCATTGATTTCATGGGCCCATTTTGAATAGTCAGCGTTTTGAGTACATTTTGATCACTATCGATTATGTAACTCATTGGTTGGAGGCTTGACAAATGTGATTTTTTTTACCTTTTTAAAAGTGCAGAATTAACACTCTCATGTCATTGTAGTCGGCCTATATAGGAGCCATCAAAAACTACTCGGATAGATATAACAATTAAATATAAGCGATCGAATTTATTTTACTTGGACAAGACCAAGGTCAAACTCAAGTACGCATGCCTCTTAAGCACATATTTAGACTCCTAATATTTAGATAAAGCAATAAATTAAAAACTCAGAGGTCAACATACAAAAAAGACATACAATGCAGACACATGAAGGCATTCTTTTAGTTTTATCATGCAGTGAGATGCAAGTGAAGACAAATGCAAGTATACCCTATATAAATGACAATTGGGCCAAGAAAATGAAGTCAACTTTAGGATCCAATAATGAAACAAAGTCCATTTATGAATTAATACAGGGCATGAGAAATCATTACATAAAAGACAATACATTAGTAAAAGTAGTAATCAAAATTTAAAGTGTCAAATAAGAGAACAAGTCATGCCATCAGAAAGACAACGAAACAAGCTTCGAAATGAGACTGAAATAAACAAAAATAGAGATTGTATGCTCAAGATATTCAAGAAAGAGTACATGGGCATAAATGCAAAGAAAACGTGAAAATAAAAAAGAAAAACACTACAGACAAGTCCTTAGAAGTACTAAAATGCAAAAAAAATAAGTTATGAGGCCTTCTTATAATTTTCCCACACGTACGGGGGCTAAATTGCAATTATTAAAACCTAGAGGGGGTCGGTTGCAATTAACCCCAAGCACACATGTCATCCACATGCTTAAAGGACCTATTTGTAATTTGAAAAAAGCGGTAGAGGCCCTATGCAATTTTCCTAACCATCACGTGCCCACGACACATGAGGTTAGGCTTGGTGGTTGGCGTAGGCTCGGAGGTGGCTCGGGTCACATGTAGATGGGAGGTGCTCAAACGTGGCTCAGGTGACTCGACCTTAGAGGCTCAGAGTGGAGTTTCGGGTCGGTGACGTGTCCTCCTGTGGATGTCCGATCATGAGGATCAGACGGCAAATGTGCGTTGCATTCCTCGTCGCCACCGCCTCCTGCGATGGACTTGGCTGGGCTTCGATGAAGAGCTAATAGTTCCGCCTAGCCATTTTTGGACATCAAAAGCTTGGTGATGGGTCCTGAGGTATCAACAATGAAGCTATGATGTCTGGCATCACTCAGGGCGGTTTGGATCGTATAAGCAAAATGAGGTCGCCAAAGATGATGGGATTGAAACCTGCCCTGACGACGGCTCAAACAAATGAAGCGGAAGACCTACAGATGTTAGTTTGGTATCCGAAGTGTGTGCGTGTGGGGTGAAGTGAATGAATCGAAGGGCCATACGGGTGGAGAATGATGGCAGCCCCAGTCATCTTCTCCGGCGAGTCGAAGAAGCATGAGGTAGAGCGGCTTGGGGTAGCGAAAGAGCGAGAAAGTGATTGGAGGATACGAAGATGGTGGATGTGTACAGAAGCTTAAGAGATGATCAATTGAGGGAGAAAGAGTGTGTGCAAGCCTAATAGATTACAAGAAACTAGAAGAAAAAGAAAAGAAGAATCAAGGGTACTTACCTGGAGCTTTGGTGGATGCTAGGCGTGGGCTTGAGCTCCTAGAAGAAACTCGAGTCTTTGCTGGACTCCCTCGGTCGATTGGAACAGCTCGCCGATGTTGTAGACCCAGGGACAAATGGTTAAAAACACACACGTGTGCTCATCAACTTGGATGTGGCCTCGCATGCTTTGTAAGATATTTTGCAATTATGCACTTTGAATTTCGAAACTTTGTGACAAGGCAAGTATCTGGTAATCATGTTTTAGAAACATGATATGCAAAAGGAACTTTAAGATTAGATTGACAAATTAAATGTTGATTAAATTGTGGTCTCCTCAGGATATATGATATAATGTGATTTAAACTTGTAACGACTTCACTAATTCATGTTACATTTCTCCAAGATATTTCTTCATCGCTCCACCATAATGACTATCTTGCAACTACCTCTACTGGTCAAACCCCAATGAATCAATGATTCATTGCTTTTATTTTTAATTTTGATTACAATCTAAGTAAAATACATGGAATATTTATTAATAATGCATTTTTAACAAACTAAGATAATTGTTAATAATGTCTAACTAACAATTATTTACATCTAAATAAAAGAATAAAAAAAGAAAAAGAAAGATTATTTATATATGTATAGAGTGATCCTATATCCTGAGAATAGGTTAAGATTAACCTGGTCAACAAGAGAATAAACTAGGGGGAGATAGAGTCCGTAACTTATAAAAAAATCTTAGAAAATATAGATTATTATTGTACACATTTATCAAATTCAAATCTTATATTTCGTTAACTATTTTATTTATTATCAAGACCACCTCAAAATGAGTTATTTTCTTCGTGAAATATGTTTATATAAATGTATAAAAATATATCCTACATTATACCATGTATAGATATCATAGTACAAAAAGAACAACAGTCATAAAGTCATCATTCAAAGATTTATATCTTCTCTGCATAAACACAGATTGAACCAACCTCACTTTCATTATACTCAGAATAAAACTCAAATTGAACCAACCTCACTTTTATTGTAGTCAGAATAAAACTATCATTAAAATGAAAGTGGTTTTATAATAATAATTTTTAAGATGTGAAGTCAGCTTTTTGGGGTGTTGGAATTTATACAAATGTGTTACATACTATTTATTTATTCTTTATATTTTGTTAATATTTGTGTTTTAGATATTTAGCTATATTTTATAATGTTCATATAAAATCCTAATAAAAATAATCGAAGTGAAAATACATAAAAATAAATAAAGTTATTTGTCACTTAGATAATGTGTATCTAAGATGTAAATACAATGACTTATTTATACATGCAAATATTAATATAAAAATAAAATTAAATTTCTTAATTCATTAAAATATTTATACAAAAATAAAATATAAGAAAAAGAATATACAAAATATGTATATACATGTATATAGATGAATATGTATTATAATCAACCTATTAATATTTATTTATATATTTATATAATGTTTTAAAAATAAAATAAAAATATGTTCGTAATCATTTAATTATATGTAAAAATATTTAAATCTAAAAAATATAACTTATTTATAAAAATAATGGACTAAAAATAAATATGTCATTGTATATAGGTAATTCGTATTTATAAATTATACTATTTAATTAATTTAAGCAAAAAACTTATATTATATAATTATTTAAAATCCATTATAAAATACTCTATTACTTTATAAATATTTTATAATTTCTTATTATTTATAATTTCTAATATATTTAAATTGTATGCACATATGCGGGTTAATGTTGTTTGCCTTTTAGTGCCATTTCCTTTGACTTCCATGTGACACCACATGGTTGATTGATCCAAGGATGTTGATGCTTGGTCAACACTACCATCCTTCATCTTTCATCTTCTTATCTTGTCCCATTCTTCTTCCTACGAATCACCCAACCAACAAACCTCCAACTATCTAGTCATTGAGCCAATCACTTCGAAGCCACATCAACGTTGACCTCTCCCCCATTCAATGAGCCTCTCTTCTTCATATACAAACAGGAGCCTAAACCCCAGAACCCCCATCTTTGTCCATTTACCTTCTCTTTAATGATTTCTAAGAGTTTCCATTTTGGTGATAAAAGGGGGAGGGCCATCTTAACGTGGCGAGGTCTAGGGGCGATTATGTAATTGATTTGGCGTGTATACTTCCATTTGCATTACTATGCCCCCTTTTGGTAAGAGCCATGGCTCTTGATAAATCCCCATTTCACCACCTTTATTCTTTCATTTTAGTCTTTAAATTGTAGTTAAATGCATGTACAAACCATTATTTCAAACAAATTAATATTCATTATTCATTATATAAAAATTTTATAAAATACATTATTTAAATACAAAATAAAAGAATAAAGAAAAGAAATAGAAAAAGAAATAAAATGTCAAAGATATTTTATGATCCTAAACCCCGAGACCTAGGCATCACGATGACTGGGATGACAAGGAATAAAGTAGGGGTAGATATGGATCAAAAACACAATAAAACCCCTAATTTTTACTCCCTAATCATTTATTTTGGGACCTATTTTATTCTTTATTATTTATACCTCAAATAAAGAAACTTTATACATGAAAATTGTAGATAAAAATATATAGAAAAAAAATTATTTCACAAAAAATAATACAAATTGTAGATTTTATAGTCAGAATAAAAAGCCAAAACCCAAACTTTCCAAACCCATATCTACTTCATACGAACCCAAAATGCACCAAAGTCACTTTAATCATATATAATGTTTTATTAGCTATTTAATGAAGATGTTTCATTCAATTTTGACATAAGGTGTAAAAGTTAGATTTTGTATCCATATTGTACTATATAAATGAATAACATATTAAATTTATGTATTATTTATATTATTTATATTTTTATATTTTATAATTTTTTAAATATCATTTATAGTATATGTACGTATTTAAAATACAATAAAACCATTAAAAATAAGATAAAATAGCTTATAAAAATATGTAGATGAATTATCTATACTAATACCTATGTAATAAATACTCTTATTTATTTAAGTGTACAAAATACATCAGAAAAAATATAATAAAAAATTATGTGTATTTAAATAAGTTATAAATATATAAATTAAGTATTTAAAACAATAAAGTCTAAAATAATAAAATAAAATAGGTAATACATATATAAATATACCTAAAATAAACCTCCAAAATGTTACTCACACTAAATTAACTCATAAAAATAATTAAAATTCATATTAGAATACTACATAAAGTAATAATTATATTTTCATTTTTAACCAAAAATTAATAAAAAAATTTCTATTTTGTTTCAAATTATTTATGATTTATTTTTTCTGGTATGTCTTCTTGTGGCTTAGGTGGACCGATTACAACTAAGAGACAGTTGACCCTAGGTCAAATGTCCTTCCTCCTACCTTAGCCATGTCAGACTCAGTCTGACCTATCTACCTCGATTTCTTCTGTTCGATCCTTGCATTGTTTTTTTATCGACTTCTCTTTGATTTTTGTACCTCAATCAAGGACTTTCACACGTAGTTAATTCTTTGATCCGAGGGTCACTAAGAGGAGCACCATTCCCCGATTAACCCAGGCCTGTACATATGCATCGCCCCATGCTCCCTTAATTCTTTGATCCCTCTTCCGCCATTCAAACCCTAGTCTTCAAGTCCCTCGAGCATCCTGGTGACAGCATGCATCTCGAGGAAGATCTAGCGAGCCATTTGGCGTTGAATCGAGGTCGATTTGAGGTGCCACCACCTCCTCCGCGACGAGCTTCGCTAGGCACCGGTGCAGGTCAGGTAAGCCTTCTTTTTCCATTTCTTTATTTTTTATCACTAGAATAGATTAGTGTTTTTTCATGTGATTTCCTTTGATTTAGTTTAAGATCACAAAAATTTTCTCGTTTGAGCTCCGGCTCTACCGCTCGTTTTCGAACACTTATAGCATCCACCGCCTCCTCTTTCACCGCCATCAACTTTCCCTTCTGCTCCTCTACATCCCGTGCACCTTCATCCACCTGGATCTTGCACAAATTCAGAAATCCGTCCTGCCTCTCCATCGCTTGCTGGATGACACCAACCGCCACCATATTTCACCCATTTCACCCTTTCAGCCCCCTAGGATCCTTTGTATTTTCCTCCCTAAGCTAGCCCTACAGGTCTTAGAAGCTAAAGGACCCATTTGAGAGGTCGATTTTTTGAAGAGCAGATACATGAGATTTGTTGGAGTCATCGACCTCCATGGCTTGCTCCTTGAGCTCTAGACCTTTTTGAAGCATTGGGGAGACACATGGAGGCTGCAAGAACGTGTAGAGCCCATCTGATGACCTCTAGGTGGGGGGTCGGTGTCTCATGCATCATCAGATACATGCTTGCCCATAGCGAGTTTTTCAGATGTTCTTCCACCAACCTCTGGAGCCGTCAGATCAGGAACAACCTTCTAGATTGAACAACAACCATTGAATTTTGAGGACCATAGCTGTAGGATCCCATCTGGGGTTCTAATGTCGACCATCGCTGAGAATCGGTATAGTGTGACGAGAAGGCACCGCGTGTCAAGTGAATCAAGCATAGTCATTGGATCACGTGCTTTATTGGGTATTTTGCAAATCTCCCCCTACTTGTTGTTATTTACATTTAGTCCTTTAATTTATTTATCACATTTAATATTATTTAAATATTTGCAAGTGAGCCCATGTAATTTCCGGATATTTCTATTCGCTCCTAGCCATGTTACCTCACATGCTGCCCCATGTGAGGTGACCATTTTGTGTGGAATCCCTTGCCATGTTTTGCATTTCATTTTAGTACTAAAAGTATAAATATTAGTTGTGAACTCTTGGGTATTTGGTAGAATAGTCCTCAGACTTTATTTTAATTGTGTATATATTCTTTCTAGTTCAACAATTTTTGTGCTTGTTCTTTAATTTTTGTAAATATCATCCATGCTCCAAAAATTATGAAAAATATGGTTAAGTGCCTGCTAGCATACTCTTTCATTTATATTTTTAGTTTTTCATTTTAGTTATTTTTCCAATTTATCAAAAACCAAAATAGAATGGTTTTGTCATTGTTTAAATTAAAAATTCAAAAAAATTATAATACAATATCTAAAAATTCCAAAAAATTAGGATTTATTTATTATTGTATTTTTATATCTCTAGACTAAAAATCCCAAAACATAGAAAATAAAATGATAAAAAAACTCCAAAATACTTATAATAATTAAAAAAATCTTCAAAAATTCCAAAAATACTTATTTCTATTTTCTATTTTTATTTATAAATATTAGTATGTATTAAAATTTATTTTGAGAAATTTTAAGGCTCTTTGCTATTTTTATATCTCAAATCAATTCATCCCATTTATTTAATCCTTATTTTGGGATATTTTTTATTGAAAAATACCAAAAAATTAGCAAGAATTCCCTAAAAATCATAGAAATAGTAAAAAATATAAAATACACCTAAATACTTTATTCTACATTTTTAATTATTTTTAGTTATATTTATAATTATAATATCCTCAATTATTTATATATCTTTATATAGTTACATATTATTATATTATATATTAAAAAGGAAAAACTAAAAATTAGAATATAAAAAGAAAAATAAAAATAAAAAATGAAAAATATAAAAAAATCCATAAAATTTGCAAAATTATAAACCCACAAAAATTCAAAAAGTTCCCTAAAAACGCAAAATCATTTATTGTCTTTTTGAGCCAATTTTAATTATCTATCCTCCATTGTTTCCTGTGTACGACCCATACTGTACTTGTCTGCTACTCAGTCTATTGTAGGGTATAATTAATTTTGATTCACACTGCTTGCAATGATTTTCTATATATTGTGTGGGGATAATTGTTGATTGACCACATGGTCTTGTGAGTGGTCGCCTTAGCGACATTTTATATTTGCACTCCATGAGGATATTATTTTAGACCCTCACAGAACTCGTGTCATCAAATGGCATTGTTGCCGAGAAGCAACACATAGGATAAAATTTTGAGTCATTTTTATTCCATTTATTTATTTATTTTCTATTTTATTTGATATACTTGTTTATTATGCTAACATTTGTCTCTTTTATTTGTCTTGCGAGGGACCGCGGATTGAGAGCAGATTTCTTAAGAGATTAGGTGCATCCTCTAAGGTGAGGAGCTAGCTTTCTGACCTAGCAGGTAGGAGAGAGAAAGAGAGAGAGAGAGAGAGAAATTTAGCATAGATTTTGTTTTTTATTTTTTGTGAGAGAGAGCATTTTTGTAAAAATACATGTAATTTAGACATTGGAGACTCAGGCCCAATTTCAAAGTGTTTGTTCACTTGGGGGCTC
This sequence comes from Ottelia alismoides, assembly GCA_037367405.1. Classification (NCBI taxonomy): domain Eukaryota; kingdom Viridiplantae; phylum Streptophyta; class Magnoliopsida; order Alismatales; family Hydrocharitaceae; genus Ottelia; species Ottelia alismoides. The sequence goes on from JAZKJV010006439.1 coordinate 26,226, forward strand.
ACCAGGTTTTTTACGATTTCACTGTTTTTACTTTCTCTATTTCCCATGTGTTGAGTTTTCTGCCTTTGTTTTCTTTATTTTCTATGATTGAGCCCTTAGATCTAGGTGTGCTTCCTCAGTTGCTAGGTCGTCATCCCTAAGGAAATTCACATTCCTATTGATTACATTTCGACTGGACATAGCTCAAATTTAGTTATTATTAGATTGATCATCGAGTCCCGAGAGCGGCACCATACAATGCTTGCAGGACCTATTGTGGCAGGCACTGAGGCTGCCTCCAAGACTGGATTTTTTGGTGATTACTCTAAGGTTTGACTCTCAATTCTTCACACCAATAGCACCTTGTTCTTTGGGAGATTTTCATCGTTTCATTTGCATATAGATTAGGTTAAAAAATTTCTACCTTGCAACCCACATGGAGAGAGATGAGAATCACTGTGAGTCTTCTATCTGAGCATTCATTGTCGCTTTTCGACTTGCATTGCATTTCTGCCTTCTCCCTTTGATTTTTACAACCTAGCAAAAACAAAAACAACAAAAAATGTTAGGCATTTGTATTAAATCTACTCAAAGCAAGTGATAACAGAAAAAATTTTAAAAAAGGACTGCTAGAAATACATGATTTAAATAAAGTTGATTGATTCCTTGCATTGGGTGAGCAAAGACCTCATTGTTTTCTGGTACTTTTAAGGGAGGGAGGTGTCTTTACCAGTGAGAGAGAGCTATCGTAAGGATTAGAGCCAAAAGCCCATCTTGGATACTGCCTTCTTGCACACCTGGATTTTCGAAGTATCGATGTTGCTATCGTACGTAGGCAAGCAGGACTTGGTCAACGATGATGATTCTTGCTCTTATATAACATCGTCCGTTTACGAAATATTTGATCTTAGGACACACCTTCACAAGGGTCTCTGTCTCATCGTCCTACGTCCGAGTGGGATCTTGACCACTCACGGGTGATTCCATTGCATACTTGACTTGAAGTATGTGCTTCGCCACTATAGGCTTCCGCACTCTATTTCTTTAGATGAGTAGGGAATCCAGATCCACACACAAGGACCTTAAAATGTACAGGATACTGGTTACAAAGATAACTGCATGAAAATCAATCTAAAACTAACAAAGATAATTGTCAAACCTTCACGACTTCATGGTTTGAGTTGGTGAATCCATTGTATTGTGGTTTGATTGATTAATTTCATTAAGGTCAAGATCAAAAACATCGTGCATTTACACCATTTTATCGCATTTTCTCTTTTGCATATTTCCTCTTTGATCCCTGCTCACTTCGAGCCGTCTACTATTTTACAGTCCTTTTATTTCTTCTTTATACTCATAATCTTTCACCCAGTATGTATCTCCTTTTGACCATCTTAGATGTCGTCGCACGGATGGTTTAGTCAGAACTCCGTCGACTCCCACAATAATTCTGTGACACTGATAACTCCAATAATGCGGGGTAATCTCCAGGACATCGATTCAGACTTTGTGGACTTCTCCTTGGACTCTCCAATCCTCTCTTCTTTCAACACTTACCTTTCTCCAATAAATCCATGTTTGGTATGGATTCGCAGCCCGAACCAGCTCTTCCTCTCCAAATAAATAGGGATTACACTTGTCCCAGAATCAATCCCTTGTGGATGGAGATAGATTTTAGTTAATATCATGTGCTCCATTTACAACCATCTGGGATCGACCTTAATCCCAGACTCTTCTTAGCATTTGGTGCCCAGACAGAGACTGATCGGGGTTTATTCAACCGTGCAGATCAATAACCTAATCCAGAGCAAGAGATACATGCAGATAAGAAATGGCTCCCACAAGAAGAGGAAAAGGACCACAACCCCAACCAGTTGAGTATCCAGAACAAGGGGAAGGGTAGTATACAACATAGAATGATGTCAATAGCCAACTCTTCTCATCCATTCAAGCAATTCCTCAACATTTGACAAATCAAGGATTGCCCTAAACATTCCAAGAAATTCTTAATGATTTGAGGAGGAGGACCGATGAGAGGATGATCTGAACAGAGAAGATGAGATGAACAAGGAGGATGTAAAAGATAATTATTCAGTAGGTGGACCCTGTCAGGAAGGAGAGGCAAGATCATCGCAGCCCAAACCCACATTGAAGCAAACTTACAACTGTGGGTAGGCCATGTTAATAAGTGGACTCATATTTTACCCATCCATGCCCATTTTGAGATGAAGTCACAATTCTTGTCTCTACTCCTGTCCTTCCATGGGAATATAATAAAAGAATTGTACATCCACTACAACAATTTGGCCGTATCTGCGTAACAAATCAGTACCCCAACATTCCTCTAGGGGTGATCAAAATAGTTTCTCTTCTCACTCAGTTTCCATGACAAGGCCCTTTATTGGGTGAACCATTTGGAGAAGGTAGTGACGACACGAGAGGAGCTGAAATTTGCATTTCTTCACAATATTTATCCTCTTGGTTGCTTGAAATAGATGTGTACCCACATCTCCGGTTTCATCAAGAAGCCCTACGTTACGATCCATGAAGCGTTGGAAAGATTCAAAGATCTACAGGAAAAGTGTACCCACCACAAAATTATGAAGACTAGTATGATTCAACATTTTTTGATGGGTTGACACTTCTTGAGAGACGAAGATTGGTAGATGACGCATGTGGTGGCTCATAATTTAAAAAGGACGAAGATGTGTTTTGGGAAAATTTTGAGGAGATGGCTGAAGGAGAGGCCTCTAAATCTCATCATGTGCATACATGAAGTTGCCCCCAACCATCTACAAGCCTGTCAATATGGTAGCCCATGCAGAGGACAAGGATGAGAGTTCCAACCTGAGCATCATAGGGAGCCATTTGTCCAAAGTAGATATCATTAAGAAGAGGCCACAAGATCTCGAAAAACTTGTTGTGATTGAAAAGAGAACACAGGGTTTGGACAAGCTTGATCAGATTGCTATGTAGTTGGAGATGCTTGTCAGGACGATCAACGCCTGTCGAGACTCCTCCTGAGTAGAAGAGCCTGAATCGGCACAACCTCCTCAGTCGAGTCCTCCGTTGTCTCAGCCTGTCCAGCATATATACTACTACAGGCCCCTGAGCAGTAGCCATTGCAGTATTAGACCCAGATGATACTGTACTAGACTGAGCTCTAGCTCATGCACTAAGGGCAACTCTTTCCAACCCTACCGCAGATTCAAGAAGTGAATGGTGTGTGGGACAATTAATAACAACTGATCCGTCTCAGGGACAATCTTTGGGTCAGAACTCGACCAACCGACCATATCATCAGTAGTAGTATGGGGCTAGGAACTTCCAACCCTACCAATCCCAACACTAGCAGCCTCAATGACATGGCAACAATTGGACGCAGGAATACCAGCAGCCCGGTTACCGGCAGTCACAGTATCACAAACAACAACCAACTACTCAATATCAACATTCCTGTTAATAGTACCAACCATATTCGTCTCGTCCCTCTCCTCACCACTACTCGTAGGGATACCGACAGTACTATCTCGAACACTAGCAGAGTTAGAGGCCTCATTAGGCCAAGTTTTCTGAGACCACGTTGATAAACCTGGCTCTTGCTTGTCTGGAGAAATTAATGAAAAACATGGTTGAAATGAGCTAAAATGTCGACAACTTGACTATTGTCAAAATTGTCACCCCAGCCCAGGTTGAGGCCAATACAAATAATTTCCGACTCAAGGAGCATGTAGCTTGTGGTGTTCTACCTGATTTAGATGAAAATAACTTGTTTATATCTGACTTTGTTACTCTCAGGAGCTGTAGAACACTCCGGCTATTGGCGACAGTGAAGAGAAAGCATCTTGCATCTGATGATGAGCCATCAGCCAGGCTAGCCACAATAGCTGAACACATTTTTAGAGGAGCACCATCTGTAGAAAAAGAACAAAAAATGAAGAAAATACAAAAACACAAAATGATAGCAACAACACCAGACCCGGGTGGATTTCAGTAGCATTGGATATGCCAACACATGCACCAGATACATAGCCAACCCACGAAGCCGAGATTGTATTTTTTGGTCCACCACTTGTAGATAATTGTATATAGTTTTGCCATCTACCTGTAAATAATGATATGGACAATTTTTTTATAAATGTTTTTGATTATGTACATATTTCATTTCCTAAATCCATGAAAAAGATCAAAAAATCAAAAATTTGAAAAATACTTTGTCTGATCTTTCAATTGTGGAAATCACTTATAACTTGGTCTTAAATATGCCATTGGTGAAATCCATGGAGTACATGTCCACAGTAAAGAAAGGACTTAAAGAAGCATTTACAACAAGGCATCAGACCCACCCTCATAATTCTAGAATCCAAAATAGAAAGAATGAGAAGATATCCTTACTATGGTAACCACCAATGCAATCAACAATCTCCCTAATAAAAAGAAAGACAAGAGAGCGTCACTCATCAGGTAGCATATTCAATCAAGAGTTCAAGTGAGCATTACTTTAATAATGGATCTTTTGTCAACCTTATGCAAGCTTAGACACACACAAAATTCAGGATAAGACCACTTAAACCCACCAAGATGATTCTGCAGTTTACAGACAAATCAATCATGCGGCCTAGGGGCATATTGGAGGACGTGATAGTCACGGTTCAAGGAGTTCGGTGCCCTGTTGATTTTGTTGTACTAGACATGGACGTATCAACACCTCTGCTCCACACTCCCATCATCCTTGGGTGACCGTTCCCCCGAACAACTGAGGTCATAGTGAACTATAGCACCTGAGAGATCATATTCAGCTTCATCAACCACAAAGTACAGATAGAGACCATAACTGAGTCGAAACCAGCAGGGGCTGCATCTGTGATAAGTGTTCTTACACCTAACTGCCAAGAATACTACGACTTTCTTGCAAAAATTTTAGATACAAACTTATTCATGGGTGACATTGAGATCCACGAATTCCTCTTCCTCGAGGAAGAAGTAGAGAAAGCAGTCGAATTTCCCTCTGTCAATGATGGTGAGATCTTTGTTGATGTGCGTAATGAATTCTGTGTGGGCCCTCTGAGCCTCAAAGACCAAGAGCAAATTATCGAGGATTCTGCAATCACGAGGAATACACCTTCTCTTCTAAGAGTTTTCCCTACAGATTCGAGACAAGCCAGGAGTCAAAAATGTGGTGGCAGATCATATCTCAAGATTACTCGAGCCTAAGTCTTCTGAGCTGAATTTGAGGCCAATTACAAAGACCTTTCTAGAAAAAATTTATTGGCATTCATCTCGTTCCCCTGATTTTGTTAATTATCTCATATCTAAGAGAACTCCACAAGATTGAACAAACTAAAAGTAGACAAGTTCTTATCTGATATTTATTTCTATTAGTGGGAGGATTCCTATTTCTTTCATGAGGGGGTAGATTCTATCTGGAGAAGGTGTATTCCTCAGAGGAATTTACAAGTGTCCTAGCACATTTCCATGATCGAGAATATTGAGGACACCATTCCAACATAAGAACGATATCGAAAGTACTCCAATGCACCCTTTGGTCGCTGATCGTGTTCAAAGTTGTAGAAGACTATGCGAAGCACTGCACTTACTGTCAAAAAATGGGGGGAACAATTGGAATGAGAGACACAATGCCTCTGAAATGTATTCATATTTCAAATATTTTTGATTCATGGGGGCATTGATTTCATGGGCCCATTTTGAATAGTCAGCGTTTTGAATACATTTTGATCACTATCGATTATGTAACTCATTGGTTGGAGGCTTGACAAATGTGATTTTTTTTATCTTTTTAAAAGTGCAGAATTAACACTCTCATGTCATTGTAGTCGGGCTATATAGGAGCCATCAAAAACTGCTCGGATAGATATAACAATTAAATATAAGCGATCGAATTTATTTTACTTGGACAAGACCAAGGTCAAACTCAAGTACGCGTGCCTCTTAAGAACATATTTAGACTCCTAATAATTAGATAAAGTAATAAATTAAAAACTCAGAGGTCAACATACAAAAAAGACATACAATGCAGACACATGAAGGCATTCTTTTAGTTTTATCATGCAGTGAGATGCAAGTGAAGACAAATGCAAGTATACCCTATATAAATGACAATTGGGCCAAGAAAATGAAGTCAACTTTAGGATCCAATAATGAAACAAATTCCATTTATGAATTAATATAGGGCATGAGAAATCATTACATAAAATACACTACATTAGTAAAAGTAGTAATCAAAATTTAAAGTGTCAAATAAGAGAACAAGTCATGCCACCAGAAAGACAACGAAACAAGCTTCGAAATGAGACTGAAATAAACAAAAATAGAGATTGTATGCTCAATATATTCAAGAAAGAGTACATGGGCATAAATGCAAAGAAAACGTGAAAATAAAAAAGAAAAACACTAGAGACAAGTCCTTAGAAGGACTAAAATGCAAAAAAAATAAGTTCTGAGGCCTTCTTATAATTTTCCCACACGTACGGGGGCTAAATTGCAATTATTAAAACCTAGAGGGGGTCTGTTGCAATTAACCCCAAGCACACATGTCATCCACATGCTTAAAGGACCTATTTGTAATTTGAAAAAAGCGGCAGAGGCGCTATGCAATTTTCCTAACCATCACGTGCCCAGGACACATGAGGTTAGGCTCGGTGGTTGGCGTAGGCTCGGAGGTGGCTCGGGTCACATGTAGATGGGAGGTGCTCTAACGTGGCTCGGGTGACTCGACCTTGGAGGCTCAGAGTGGAGTTTCGGGTCGGTGACGTGTCCTCCTGTGGATGTCCGATCATGAGGATCGGACGGCAAATGTGCGTTGCATTCCTCCTCGCCACCGCCTCCTGCGATGGACTTGGCTGGGCTTCGATGAAGAACTAAAAGTTCCGCCTAGCCATTTTTGGACATCAAAAGCTTGGTGATGGGTCCTGAGGTATCAACAATGAAGCTATGATGTCTGGCATCACTCAGGGCGCTTTGGATCGTATAAGCAAAATGAGATCGCCAGAGATGATGGGCTTGAAACCCGCCCTGACGACGGCTCAAACAAATGAAGTGGAAGACCTACAGATGTTAGTTTGGTATCCGAAGTGTGTGCGTGTGGGGTGAAGTGAATGAATCGAAGGGCCATACAGGTGGAGAATGATGGCAGCCCTAGTCATCTTCTCCGGCGAGTCGAAGAAGCATGAGGTAGAGCGGCTTGGGGTAGCGAAAGAGTGAGAAGGTGATTGGAGGATACGAAGATGGTGGATGTGTACAGAAGCTTAAGAGATGATCAATTGAGGGAGAAAGAGTGTGTACAAGCCTAATAGATTACAAGAAACTAGAAGAAAAAGAAAAGAAGAATCAAGGGTACTTACCTGGAGCTTTGGCGGATGCTAGGCGTGGGCTTGAGCTCCTAGAAGAAACTCGAGTCTTTGCTGGACTCCCTCGGCCGATTGGAGCAGCTCGCCGATGTTGTAGACCCAGGGACAAGGCCTCCCTTTGCCATGGGTCTTACCAGAGCCTTGGTCACCTTCGCATCATCGATCCGACCTCCCTTTGTCACGAGGAGGTGGAGAGGAGCTGGGCCAAGGCCTGCGTACAAGTGGATGACCTCCTAATTGGGCGGTGGTGGCATATTTTAAGGTGTAAGTGTTGAACCGAAGGTAGTGAACGACGTCGGTTGTGAGGGGGATATGGAGTGAGAGAGAGAGGGAGATGTGGGGAGTTGTGCTGCTCGCAAGGATCATGGAGGATGGATCTTGGGCAGAGGACGGTCAGCAAGTGATGGGAGGTGATGAGGAGATGGGGGAAATGGAAAGGGCGCGATGGCTTGGTGAGGCGGAGAACATGGGAGAGACGGGGGTATGGAGGAAGGAGATGAGTCCTCATTCATTGGATCTTGCGATCCAACGGTTGAGAGTAGGGTGTGAGAGAACGGTCTTGATCAAATGATCAGGTCACAACGACAACCATGGGTGAGGCACGTGGCATCGTTGGATCTAATGATCCAACAATCAGTAATTGTGCAAGCGTGGATGCATCTGATGATCTCTGGAGGCGATCGAGTGGCTGAGAAGGCGTATGAACCCACAACTATGATTAAAGCGCATTGGAGGAGATCGGGCGGTGCTGGAGAGTGGCACATACGAGAGGGGAAGCGAGCGGAAGTGGACGTACGGTATGATCTCTGGAGAAGCGATCAAGGGCAGAGATTGAAGCGCGGATGAACAGGTACAATGAAGGCGCATAGAGGGAAATCGAACGACACATGCGCAAGGGCATGTAGCGTACATAGAAGTGGACCAAATGGCTCAACCAGAAAGAGCCACATGGCCCAGCCAATTTATTTAGAAGAAAAACTGAAAAGAAGAAGAAAAAAACCGAATTTGGAAAAACTCAAAACATGAAAGTTGTAGATCTTGATAAGATCTACAAGTTTCATGTTGACAAAAACGCAAAAGAGATCAAACAAAGGGAGAAATAATTTTGTGAGCTTTTTTAAGGTATAAAAACACTTCAATTTTTTCTTTTGTCATTTCTTTTTGTATTTTTAATTTATTTCAAGACTCAAATATCTACAATGATTAATCTGGCTTTTATTGACACTAATTTAAGTTAGGGGTTAATATGGGAAAACAAACATGATGAAATCGAGGTTCATTATCCCCTTATACTTAAACTATGCTCCTCCCAGAGCATCTCGACCATGAATGAGTTGGATTAACCCCTGATTGTGCATGTGAGTACAATAACTGATCTATTAAAGAACTCTTTGTTCTAGAGACCCAAAATTTCAAAGATGGACCATGCTCTAATCAAGAAGTATCTAGTTTCTCTAATTTATCAAATTCTCTCTGTATACATATAAAATAAGGATATGACTTTAAGTGTTGACTGCGGTCACGAGAGTAGAGTTAGAACTTCACCGAAGGTCCCGGTCCAAGAAATTCTCCTAAGGACCCAATCCTCAACACCAGGGATTAAACCAAATATTGCAATCAATCCATCCTCTCTTTAGTTGTCAGACTTTTAAAAATGTCGATGGAAGGCTAGTTCATGGAGGGTATAGGATTGTATCATTTCTTCTCTCCCTCTCATTGGAACAAGGATCCTCTTGAGTTCCTTATTAACTCAACACATTTTTGTTGTTGATCAATGCATCCGTAAAGAGAAGTTGGAGTTGTCTACACTTGTTTTCATGGGAATACACTGGGGTGTGCCTTTTTTTAGTATTTAATAAATCTTCTACACCAAGATTTGTAGAATTTATGATGCAGAGCCCTTTTTTGGTGTAAGCACGACTCCTAGTCCTAATAGTGGTGGTCCAAGTGGACACTTTGAAATGGTTGGGAGCGCTCGCTTTTGGTGGAAGTTCTTTGATATTCGACTTTATAGGGTGAGAGCTTTTTGAATACTTATATTTCATTTCATTTTTTTGGCTAGCTCCACTGCTTTTACCAAGATTTGGTGCACACTCATCAACATTTTTTATTTTATCACACCCCGGCACTTAGGTAAATGTCAAGAAACAGTGCAAGAACCATGTTCTCATACTTGTTAAAAATGCTGACACTCGGGTTTCATGAAGCCTTCAATGATTTTAACCCATCCTCGAGCATCATCAAATTGAGTCCAAACTTGAATCTCTCATCCCAATCCCTCAAGTAAAATTTCAACTCCTCTCATCATAATCGCAGTCGTGAATGTGAAGTGTTGATCATATTCTTATGGTTAGAGACTAAGCATGCAATATAGCACAAAAATCTGTCAAATCAGGGAATAATTAAGTTGAAGACAAATCTCAAGACCTCTCAAACCAACTGTTCTTGAACATTACTAATCCTGTGTGAATGTGAGAGTGTCAGGGATTATACAAACTCCTTTATCATTTTTTTTATTATTCATTTTTTTCAAAGATAATATTTACAAACACAAGTTAGACTCATTTAAACCTGCTTTTTGAAAAGAATTTTGAAACATTTTCAAAACAGTGTCACATAAATAGAATTTTTCAAACATTTTTCAAATGTTTTTTCAAAAAAAGTAAAACTCATTTTTCAAACCCGTTTTCAAAATATTTTATTCAAAATAATGTAACATAGTAGAGAAAAATTTTTCAAACTTTGAAACCATTTTATCCAACTTAGTTCAGAAAATTTATACTCTAGCCCGAAAAGTTTTAATTTTTTCATTTTTTTCAAAAATAGAGATATGACTAAAGTGTGTATATATATGTTGTATATACGGTATACCTCCTATACTTAACTTTTGGTATGCCCTCATAGCACTAAGTGAGACAAAGCCATAACTCTAGTTAAGATATAGAAAAGAATACAAGAATTGAGGAGGACACCCCCTATACTTAGGTTAGAAATAACCTAAGTATTAGAGAGAAGGGAAAAATGAGTTAGGAATTCACAGGGACTCAGGTCCCCCTTATACTTAGGCTGAGAATATCCTAAGTATAGATATAGATAAGTGAAGTTGGGGAGACCTGAGGGGAACAAAGAGGTTAGGATGAATTTACAAATGAATGAATCTATGGAGATGAATGGAGCTCCTAGGGTCTAGGGGAGGGTGTCGAAATAGAAAAGTCTCAATCAATCAAGAAACACCCTTGATTCGCCAACTCACATGTGAAACAAAAAATGTTTGTTAATTATTATTTGCATTTTTATTGGTGATAAAATAATTCTAATTTACACTAGGCCTAATGATACGTCAAATAAAAAATATCCAATGTAAAATGGATGTTGCTCCCCCAAAACATGATTTTTACTCCATTTTATTAGTCAACTTGTATTATTAGTCCAATTTTTAGCTTTGAGGTTATCACTGATTTAATGAGAACATAAATCAATCAAACATCGTCTACTGCTCATTCCCAATTTCCATCAATCCTAAGTGATCAATCCAGGAAGGGATGTCTGGAAAAAGTTGATGTATACAATAAAATCATGATCTATTCCTAAGAGAAATACTCGCAATGCCTTTAGCAATATTCGTTAAAAAGAAGACTGAACTAGAACCAAAATGCTGAATGCATGCAAGATGATGAAAACTGCACATAACATGCTTCTATTAGCGGGAAAGAACAGATTTAATTTTTTGGCTATGTGAAGCAATGTCTACGAGCATCTCAAATTAATGTGTGTCCTACCTACGATCAAACACATAAGATAAAAATGTGAAATAGCTCGGAGAGCCGCGTGCCCGATCCTAGGTCGACACTCAAGTGGGCAAGCCCCACACAACCACAAATGTCTTCATTCATTTACAATCGTGAGTCTTTAAATGAAGACCGCTATAAAGATGATTATTACTTGACAAACATAAAAAATGCAGGAAACATTAATTCTCTTCAATTTCTCCAATTGTGCTTCCTCCGCTCCTTGCAGCGGGAGAGCCTGCTCCTTGCCTCCTTGATTGCCAAGGGACCCTGCCACAGAAAGCAATCATTAGATGGGTATTCAGAGAATCGAAACAATGCAAGGGAAATGAACAACATGACCTACTTGTTAAAAATTACCACTTAATCACATAATAAAAATCTAAATAAAACAAAAGATGAGCCATGTCCTCGGCAACGATGCCATTATACAATCCTATTTTTTGCCCTTTTAAAAGTGCGGAATCAACACTTTCATGTCATTGCAGTCGGGCTAAATAGGATCCATCAAAAATCGCTCAGATAGATATATTAATTAAATGCAACCGATCGAATTTATTTTACTCGGGCAAGCATAGATCGAACTTAGGGACACAAACCTCTTACGCACATATTTAGAATCCTAATATTCAGATAAGTAATGAAATAAAAAACTCAGAGGTCAACACACAAAAAGACAGACAATGCAGACACATGAAAGCATTTTTTTAGTTTTTATCATGCAGTGAGATGCAAGTGAAGACAAATGCAAGTATACCCTATCTAAATGTCAATTGGGCCAAGAAAATGAAGTCAACTTCAGGATCCAATAATGAAACAAATTCCATTTATGAATTAATACAGGACATGAGAAATCGTTACATAAAAGACACTACATTACTAAAAGTAGTAATTAAAATTTAAAGTGTCAAATCCGAGAGCAAGTCATGCCATTAGAAAGACAATGAAACAAGCTTCGAAACGAGAATGAAATCAACAAAAACTGAGATTTTTTGTCAAGATTTTCATGAAAGAGTCCAATGGCATAAATGTAAAGAAAACATGAAAATAAAAAAGAAAAAACACTACAAAAAGGCCATGGAAAGACTTAAATGCAAATAAAATAAGCTACGAGGTCTTCCATGTAATTTTCCCACAAACGTGGGAGCTAAATTACAATTATTAAAATCTGGATGGGGTCGGTTGTAGTTAACCCCATGTACGGGTGTCATGTACGTGCTCAGAGGATCTATTTGTAATTAGAAGAAGCGATGGAGCTCCTCTACAGTTTGCCCAACCATCACGTGCCTAGGGCACATGAGGTCAGTGACGTGTCCTCCTGTGGGCATCCGATCATGAGGATCATACGGCAATTGTGCGCTGCATTCCTCCTTGCCACTGCCTCCTGCGATGGACTTGGCTGGGCTCTGGCGAAGAGCTAAAAGCTCCGCCCAACCATGTTTGGACGTCAGAAGCTTGGTGATGGGTCCTGAGGTGTCAACGATGAAGCTCTCACATTTGGCATTACTTGACGTGGTTTGGATCGTATTGGCAATGTGAGATTGACGGAGATGATGATCTTGAAACCTGCCCTGACGACGACTTCGACCAATGAGGCGGAAGACCGACAAATGTTAGCTCGATAGCCGGAGCATGCGTGTGCAGGGTGAAGTGAATGGAGTGAAGGGATGTATAGGCAGAGAATAGTGTCTGCCCTAGTCGTATTCTCCGACGAGTCGATGAAGCGGGAGGCAGAGCGGCTTGGGGTAGCGGAAGAGCGAGAAGGTGATCGGAGGATATGACGAAGACAGTGGATGTTTGCAGAAGCTTAAGAAATGATCTATTGAGGGAAAAAGAGTGTGTGCAAGCCTAATAAATTATAATAAACTAGAAGAAAAAGGAAAGAAGAATCATGGGTACTTACCTAGAGCTTTACAGGATGTTGGGCCTGGGCTTGAGATCCTAGAAGAAGCTCGAGTCTTCGCTGGACTCCCTCGACCGATTGGAGCAGCTTGCCAGGGTTGTAGAGCCGGAGGAAAGGCCTGCCATGGGCATGGGCCTCACCGAAGCCTTGCTCATCTTCACCGTCGATCCAACCTCCCCCTGTCACGGGGAGGTAGAGAGCAGCTGGGCCAAGGCCCACATACAGGCGGACGACCTCACATATGGGCGGTGCAACATATTTGAAGGTGGAAGAGTTGAGCTGAAGGTGGTGTATGACATGGGTTGTGAGGGGGATATGGAGCGAGTGAGAGAGACATGGGGAGTTGTGCTGCTCATGAGGATCATGGAGGATGTGTATTGGGTGGAGGACAATCAGCGAATGATGGGAGGTGATGAGTAGATGAGGGAAATGGAAAGGGTGCGATAGTTTGGAAAGGTGGAGAATGTGAGAGAGGAGGGCAGGAGGAAGGAGACGAGTCTTCAGCTGTTGGATCTTGCGATCCAATGGCAGGGAGTAGGGCACACGAGAATGGTATTGATCAAATTATCAGGACGCAATGACGATCGTGAGCGAGGCACGTGGCGCCATTGGATCTAATGATCCAACGGTCGATAATTGTATGGGCGTGGACACGTCAGATGATCTCTCGAGGTGATCGAGTGGCTGAGAAGGGGCGGGAACTAGCGGCTATGATTAAAGCGCATTGGAGGAGATCAGGTGGTGCTGGAGGGCAGTATGTGGCGAGAGGGGAAGCAGGCGGAAGTGGAAGTACGAGATGGTCTCTAGAGAAGCGATGAAGGACATATATTGAAGCACGATGAAGGCACATAGAGTGAAATCGAATGGCACATGCATGAGGACGTGTGGTACGCAAAGAAGCAGACCACATGGCTCAATCAAAAAGAGCCACGTGGCCCAACTAGTTTATTCAGAAGAAAAACTGAAAAAAGAAGAAGAAAAAGGCTGAATTTGGAAAAACTCAAATCACAAAATTTGTAGATCTTAATGAGATCTACAAGTTTCATGTTGATCAAAAAGGCAAAAGAGATCAAACAAAGGGAGAAATAATTTTGTGATCGTTTTTAAACGTATAAAAACACTATAATTTTTGCTTTTTCCATTTTTGTATTTTTAATTTATTTCAAGGCCCAGATATTTACAACGATTAATATGCCTTTTATTGACACCAATTTACGCTAGGGGGTTAATACGGGAAAATAAACATGATTAAACCGAGGTTCATCATCCCCCTATACTTAAACTATGCTCGTCCTCGAGCATCTCGATCATGAATAAGTTGGATTAACCCCTGATTGTGCATGTGAGTACAAGTCCTGATCTGTTCAAGAACTCTCGATTCTAGAGATCCAAAATTTCAAAGCTGAACCACACTCTAATCTTGAGGTATCCAGTTTCTCTAATTTATCAGACTCTCTCTGTATACATATAAAATAAGGATATGATTTTAAGTGTTGACTACGATCACAAGAGTAGAGTCACAACTTCACCCAAGGTCCCAGCCCAAGAAATTTTCCTAAGGACCCAATCCTTAACACTAGGTAATAAACCAAATATTGCAATCAATCCACCGTCTTTTTAGTTGTCAGACTTTTAAAAATGCGATGGAAGGCCAGTTGATGGAGGGTATAGGATTGTGTCATTTCTTCTCTCCCTCTCACTGGAGCAAGGATCCTCTCGAATGCCTTATTAACTGAACACATTTTTTCATTGTTGATCAGTGCGTCCGTCCAGAGAAGTTGGAGTCGTCTGCACTTGTTTTCCTGGAATACACCGAGGTGTGCCTTTTTTTAGTATTTAATAAACCTCTTACACAAAGACTTGTATAATTTATGATGCAGAGACCTTTTTTGGTGCAAGCCAACTCCTGGTCCTAATAGCGGTGGTCCAAGTGCACACTTTGAAATGGTTGGGAGCACTCGCCTTTGGTGGAAGCTCTTTGATATTTGACATTATAGGGTGAGAGCTTTTTTAACATTGATATTTCATTTCATTGTTTTTGACTAGCTCCACTGCTTTTACCAAGAGTTGGCACACACAAAACAACATTCTTTTATTTTATCACACCCTGACGCTTAGGTAAATGTCAAGAGATAGTACAAGTACCATGTTCTCATACTAGCTAAAAATGCTGACACTCAGGATTCATGAAGCCTTGATGATTTTATTCCATCCTTGAGCATCATCAAATCGAGTCCAAACTTGAATGTCCTCATCCTAGTCCCTCAAGGGAAATTTCAACTCCTCTTATCATAACCGTAGTCGTGAATGTGAAGTGCTGACCATATTCTTAAGGTTAGAGACTAGGCATGCAATATAAACGCAAATATGTCAAATTAGGGAAATGTGGATAATTAAATCGAAGACCTTGATAACTAAGGCTGGTTAACTTGAAATCTCAGGACCTCTCAAACCAAGTGTTCTTGAACATCACTAATCCTATGTAAATGTGAGAGTGTCAGGGATTAAACCAACTCCTTCATCATTTTTTTTCATTTCTCATTTTTTTCAAAGATAATATTTACAACATAATTTATTCTTTTTGAAAAGAATTTTGAAATGTTTTCAAAACAGTGTCACATAAAAAGGTTTTTTCAGACATTTTTCAAATGATTTTTTCAAAACAAGTAAAACTCATTTTTCAAACAGTTTTCAAAATATTTTCTTCAAAATAATGTAACATAGTAGAGAAAATTTTTTCGAACTTTGAAAACATTTTATCCAACTTAATTCAGAAAATTTATACTCTATCCCAAAAAGTTTTAAATTTTTTACAATTTTCAAAAATAGAGCTATGGCTAAAGTGTGTATATATATATGTTGTATCCCACCTATACTTAACTTTTGCAATGTCCTCATAGCACTATGTGCGACAAAGCCATAACTCTTGTTAGGATATAGGAAAGAATACAAGAACTGAGGAGGACGACCCCTATACTTAGGCTAGAAATAACATAAGTATTAGAGAGAAGGGAAAAAATGAGTTAGGAATTCACCGGGACTCAGGTACCCCCTATACTTAGATTGAGAATAGCCTAAGTACATATATGGAAAAGTGAAGTTGGAGAGACCAGAGAGGAACAAAGAGGTTAGGATGAAGTTACATGTGAATGAATCAATGGAGATGAATGGAGCTCCTAGGGTCTAGGAGAGGGTGTTGAAATAGACAAGGCTCAATCGACCAAGCAACACCCTTGATTTATAAACTCACATGCGAAACCAACAAAAGTTGGTTAATTATCTTTTCATTTTTACCGGTGATAAAATCATTCTAATTTACGCTAGGCTTAATGATACGTCAACTCAAAAATATCCTACGTACAAAGGGTGTTGCTCTCCCAAAACATGATTTTTACTCCATTTTAGCCAACTTGCATTATCAGTCCCAATTTTTAGCTTTAAGGTTATCACTGATTTAATGAGAACATAAATCAATCAAACATCGTCTACCACTCATTCTCAATTTCATTTAATCCTAGGTGATCAATCCAGGAAGGGATTTCAAGAAAAAGCCAATGCGTATAATAAAATCATGATCTATACCTAATAGAAAAACATAGTGCCTTTAGCAATATTCGTGAAAAACAAGACTAAATTAGAACTAAAGTGCTGAATTTGAAAAATGGTTTGAAAATCTCTTTGAAAAATCTTTTGATAATTGTTGTAGAATATTTTGTGAAATATTTTCAACCTTTGTAAAAATATTTTGGTTTGTAAAAATTTCTTTTCTTTATTGGAAAGAAAATGTTCGAAATTTTTTTGCAAATATTTGGAAAATGGTTGCAAAAATAGTTTGAAAAATCTATACATACTGTTTGAGAAATCTTTACAAAATAAATTTCAAACTTTGTAAATTTTTATAAAAACTATTTGTAAATTTGGAAAAATAAAGTTTTCAAACTATTTGTAAAAAATATTTTTAAGTTATTTTGAAAACCATGTACATGATGAAGGATATGGAAAATATCCTCAAGCGCATCACGGAAGCGTGATCGTCGTATCGGATACGACGAGGAATGACTAGTCGTACTAGTTGTTGGGTGCAGCGGGATTTAAAAAATTTTATTCGATGAAACCACATGATCCGAGAACCATTCTCAGATCGTTTCATCTATAACCACAACAAGTATAATGCAATACCTCTTGAAGCGTGGTTGATCAAGTCTCTAAAGAAAGAGACCTCCTGTCTCAAGTCCGATCGTCGGCGAGACCGCTTGCGAGCGCGGGGATGAACCGCGTTGTCCTCGTAATCCAAGAAGATGATCCAAGCGTGGTTGCTCCTAATCTCGTCGCACGAGATCAAACGTCTCCTTCGTGAGAGGAACTCTCCAAGAAGATGGAGAACCGAAGAACGTCGAAGCGGCGGCGCGGTGGCGAAGGCGACGACGGTTCCCTTCTCTAGGGTATGGTGGACGGCCACCAACAAGAGAGGGAGAGAGGGCTGGCGTGTATGAAGAAATGAGGAAGAGAGAGCTCCAATATTTCAAGTAAGTAGAGAGCATAGTATGCCTCTCTATTTATAGGGTTTTGGGATCCATGGATCTCAATCCATGGGACACATAAAATCAATGGGTGAGATTGATTTGTGTCAATCCAATGGCCAAGATTGTTGTTGTCAAAAGCAACAAATTTAGGTCAAAATATATTTGACAAAATCAAATATAATTTATTCCTAAATCAACCCAACAAATAAGGAGAGAATACACATGGAGATCAAATCTCCATGTGCAATCAAGAGGGGACGGCCACCCATTCCATATAGGAATTGGGTGCCGCCCACTTGTTTCCTATGGAGAGCAATCTCATGGATTTCCATGAGATTGCATATCTCCTTGGATTTCTCTCCTATTAATTTGCAACAAATTTTGTTGGGTTTTATTCTTCAAAAATAATTCACAATTATCTTTGAGAATATTGCATTCTTGCCATGGAAAAATTGTGAATCATATTCACAACCCAAAACAACATATAATTCATATTGTTAATTAATTACACAATGTGTATCCAATACACATAATAATTAATCAACACATATAAATTATAATTAGCTCTCTCTAATACATTATAAATAACATTTATAATATATTATGAATAATTGGATATTTCTATCCACATTATTCTTATCCACATTAATTAAATCACATTTAATTAAATTGGATAATTTCTTCACACATCAAGATGATTAAATCACATTTAATCATTATTTCTTCATTGCTTAGATCTTATGGAATTATTCTTGAACCCTTCAAGAATAATGCAATCTCTCCGCAGATACTTGGAGATAAGGACAGGGCGATTGTATTGTTCCACGTATAGTGACATGGATATTGAGATCGTATCTCAAATCCAGATCGCGGGCCTCCCATATATGCTTGATTAAATCAAGACCGTAAATCTAATCTTCTCATTGTATCTGAATCATATTCAGATCAATGTCCAACACTTGGACCAAGATCAGATCACTTCTCTACTGAGAGGAGTCACTAAAATCCAGACCCGTTTCATCACTCCCTAGGAATGGAAGCGTCATGGTTATACAATCGTTTATGATCAAATCACCCTCAGGTATTCCCAATACCTGTACATCCTGCATACTGGAAGACTCAGACTAAACCCGAAGTATCGGATCAACTTTATACTGTCTACTTCATGGTTTTATCAATAAGTTTCTCATTCGATCATTGGGAGTTGGTATCGATCATACACTTTCCAAAAGTGTATATCATACCTAGGTCTTGATCATATACTAAAAGTATATATCAAACCTACAAATTCAGTCAAGCTTCCAAAGCGAGACGACCATGCGCATGGAATTTGATTCATCCCAATATCTCATGAGTGAGCTCATGTCTTCCGGTTCAGTAACTGAACCTGTATGATCCCTTTGAGAGATCGTATTACTCATATGCCCTTATATGCACACCAGCGCGCCGGTGTATAGACCTTGATTAGGTCATCAACCTATTGGTCTGCCAAATGAACACACTCAGACATATAGTAACACATCTGTCTCCGGTCAGAGGATGCGTGCCTATATCATGACAGCATATTATATAGGACTTTGGTTATCTCGAGCTCGTTAAGTCAACTCTTTGACCTAACTAATCTGACACCTCCGAATCTCTATTCCTATGCAGAGGACCTGCATCAAGAGGTCGGTCAGATATCAGCCTTCAGAGATAGGATTGCCATCTCCTACTCAGGCTGGAGATCATCTCTTAATAATCATTTGACGGTGCTTAATGAGTCCTCAATCTAACTCTTTAGATATTCATCCAAGCACCAGCCTCTATGATTCAATAGTTGAATCAACAGCTGTATGATTATTAAGATGGCCATGGTACATAACCCTAATTGTACTAAGGGACCTATTATACAAATTATTCATTCTTCATTTCAGATCAGGGAATGATATATGCAATAACATTTATTGCATAATGGCTCGCCGTGGGCTCGCATTTCCAACACATGATTCAAGCAAATAAAATTCTTTATAAACATATAAATACCTATAAATTCTTGAACTCCAACTCTTGTAATTAAAAGAAACACTCCCATGTAATAGTTAAAATCAATCCATGATTCTTTCTTTTCTTTTCTTTATTTCCTTTTTTTGCACTTATTAGGCATAAGTGTGCTAGGGACTAGCAAAGGCAAGTATGGGGGGGGGGTTGATGAATCTCCTTTTCATCACCTTTATTCTTTTATTTTGGCCTTTAAACCCTAGTTAAATGCATGTATCTATCATTAGTTTGCACAAATTAACATTCATTATATAAATATTGTATAAACTACATTATTTAAAGACAAACGAAAAGAATAAATAAAATAAAATAAAGAAATAAAATTCCAAAGGTATTTTATGACCCTAAACCTTGAGACCTAGGCATCATGATGACTAGGTCGACAAGGAATAAAGTAGGGGGAGATAAGGGTAAAAACACAATAAAAATCCTAATTTTTACTCCCCAATAATTCATTTTGGGACCTACTTTATTATTTATTATTTATACCTCAAATAAAGTAGCTTTGTGCATGAAAGTTACAGATAAAATATATAGAAAAATACAAAATTTATTTCACACAAAAATAGTACAAATTATACATTTTATGCTCAGAATAAAAAGCCAAAACCCAAACTTCCCAGACCCATATCTCTCTCTATATGAACTTGAAATGAATCAAAATTTCCTTTAATTGTATATAAAGTTTTATTAGCAATTTAATGAAGGTGGTTTCATTCAATTTAGAGTGAAGATGTAAAAGTTAGATTTTAGACCCCTATTATACTATATACTTGAATAAAATATTTATTTCATTTATTCATTATATTCTTTATAATTTTATATTTTTATAATTTTGTAAATATTATTTATATCATATTTGCATATTTAGAATACAATAAAAGCATAAAAATACAATAAAATGAAATAGAATATAAGAATACATAGATGAATTACATATACTTATACATATGTAATAAATACTCCTATTTATTAAGTGTATAAAATACATTAGAAAAATATAATAAAAATATATTTATGCATATTTAAATAAGTTATAAATATATAAATTAAGTATATAAATAATATCTAAAACACAAAATCCAAATAAAATAGATAATACATTTGTAAATATACATATAAATAAGCTTCTAAAAAGTAACTTACGAAAAATTAACTCATAAAAATTAATAAAAAATAAAATACTACATAAAACTAATTATTTTTTTTTATTTTTCACCAAAAATTAACAAAATAATTTCCTATTTTTTTATAAATATCATCTGTACTCTAAAATTATGAAAAAATAGTGTGTGATAGTATACTCTTATATTTTTAGTATTATATTTTAGGTATTTTTCCTATTTATCAAAAATCAAAATAGCACGGTTTTGTCCTTGTTTAGATTTAAAATTAAAAAAATATGAAATCATATTTTTTTAATTTTAAAATTACAAAAAAAATTAGTCTTTATTTATCATTGTCATTTCAGATCCAAAACAAAAATCCCTAAAAATATAAAAGAAAATGGAAAAATAAAATCGTTATAAAATTTATAAAAAATCTTTAAAAAATCCAAAAATACTAATTTTTGTTCTATATTTTTGTTTATACATATTAGTATGTATTAAAATTGATTTTGAGAAATTTTGAAGGCCTTTGCTATTTTTAAATATAAAATTCAACCAATTTTTTTAATCCCTATTTTTGTATATTTTTTATTTAAAAAAAATCTAAAAACTGGCAAAAATTCCTCCGAACTCACAAAAATAGTAGAAAAATATATAAAACACCATTTTTTTATTATAAAATTCTTGGTTATTTCCAGATGTATTTATAATTATATTACCCTATGTTATCTATTATCATTATATAGTTATATATATATTCTTATATTATATATTAGAAAAAAATAAAATAAAAATCAGAAAATAAAAAGGAAATTTAAAAACATATAAAATTAAAAATAAAATAAAAATGTAAAAATAAAAATCCATAAAAATTACATAATTAAAAACACACAAAAATTAAAAAGTGTCCCTAGAAAACCCAAAATCATTTATTGTCTTTTGAGCCAATTTTGATTGTCTATCCTCCATTTTTTCCTGTGTGTGACCCCTACTATACTTGTCTGCTATACAATCTATTGTAGGGTATAATAAATTTTTATTCACACTACTTCCATTGATTTTATATACATTGTGTGGGTGAATTGTTGATTGACCACGTGGTGTTGTCAGCAGTCGCCTCAGCAACATTTTATATTTGCACTCCATGAGGATATTATTTTACACCCTTGTAAAACGCATGTCATCACCTCCTCCTCTACCGCATATAGAGGCTTTGACCCGTAGTTTGAACTTCATGCCGAAATGATATTATCTACCACTTCTCTATGTAAGATCAATAGATTTCCCTTTTCCTTAAATCTCCTTCTTCTATTTTGATCCTTCTCCTCTCTTATCTTCTCAAACACTCTCTTCCTCTCTTTTTTCTCTCTTTCTCTCTTTTTTTACACAAAAAACCACTGTACTTATCATTACCTCCCTTCGAAACCCTTCCATTATGTTGTATCCTCCACATATGTACACCTATGGACATGCATGGTGGCTGGAGCTCTGGATCCTTTCCTCCAAATGGGAAGGATATTTTTTGCTCACCAATCCTTTGGTTGAGTATTTGTCCCTCGAGTCATACTGTGGCATTTGTAGGAGCATCTTGAAACTCTAGGATTGCAGATCTGAGATTCACTACAAATATCGAGTATAATTTAGAGATTGAGTTGCAATCAAGAACCATTTAACTGCCTCGCACAATAGACACCTGAAGGATCAACATCAAATTGAGCATTAACCTTAGACAAAGACTCGTATTTGTGCCCCTTTGCATTAGAAACAACTATGAATACTGACCACCACCTCTAATCGCATCTAACTGGATATGAGAACCTGCCTTCAATTATGGGAACTACATTATCGAGCACTGTAGATCAAGATCACCTTCTAGAGCTCTCACTACTAGAAAACACACCTCTTTAGTAAGTCAATGATGCATCAAAAAAGGTCGCACTGCAAAAGCCATTTACAACTATCAATGGTTAGCCACCGAATAAATCGATACTTAGGCTATCACAAGTATGAAGATAGGTTGCAACAATTTGAGAACTGTCCAAAATAAATATATTTTGTAGTATAGACAACCACTGAGAATTATAAACACATTATCTGTGGTTTATTGACTGTCACAAATAATTCATGATAAAAAATTACAACAGCTACTAGGGCTACTAATGCTATTGCAACAACTGCTTGTTGGTGCTGTTGCTACTTCTATTCTAATCACTTCGCTATCTAAGAAATAAGATAGATAGGTTGATCACCATTGCCTCATATATAACAGAACTCTTATATATATATCATTATGCATAACAGAAACAAGATAACAATATACTTATATAATATGTGTAAGAATTCAAGCAGGATAAAAGCCAAACCAAAAATCATCAAGTACAACTCAAACAAGATGTAATGAATTCACCACAAACATAATCACCATCCCAATGCACAACCATCACCACCAACTGATGACAACCATCACCTCTATGAACCACCACCATAATAACAACCTTCGTCACCAAATAGCTCTACCTGTTATTAACAGGATCATTAAAGCATACACTAAACATCAATTTCCATGATAAATACGAATCAATGCATTAAAGATTAACAAGATTATAATCTTGCATATCTGATTCATATAGCAATTACAAGATGCACACAAGAACCAAACAAACCATCTTATCATTTTAGGACGAAATCTAGAAAAAACAAAGCAATAAATAAATTACGGTAAGCAAGATAGAAGACATATTAGATTTGAGATCACTAAAGAACCCATTACTCACTATCCTTAGAAAGGATATCACCCCACAATACCAATGTGAAGGGTGCTGACGATCCTCTCCCAAGATACGATTACACATGATCGACGTCCATGCACACCTACGAGATCATCCTAGATAATAACTTAGAGAACCATAACTGAAAAAAGGAAGAAAGGGGGTTGCAGTTATAATGGAAGAATAGAGAACGAGCGAGAAAGAGTTTTTTTGCGAGTGAAGAACATGACGTGTAGGGCGGGGGGGGGTGTATATGAAAACCTAGATTATGCTATTGGAGTTGAGTTGAATTCCCACATTATGGACGAATCACAATTAATCCGTAGAATTAATTTATTTGATTCCCTACTGAAACCTGCAACAAAAGTGATGAGATATGAGATCTGAATTGACTCTCCAAAGATCGAGTCAGAGATGGAGCAGAGCGTGCACACACACATGTGTTGCCCTATATTACTCCTCTCCACTATTGCTATAAGAGCTTGGATTGTAAGATCATATATAAGCCCACCAAAAGTTTAGAACTATTAGATGCGGTATTAAACTTCCACCCTAGACTCACCTTGATTCAAATTTAGGAGTTGCCCTCTTTCCCTCCAATGTCATTTGGTTTCCCAATTGAAACCAAATTAAAATCTAATGTAATTACATTGGTTTAACTAATTAAAAACCTAATACATTAACTTTAAATATAACAATCTCCCACGAATTCATCTATTTGAAAAAGAGATTCAAAGAGAATTAAAAGACATCTTTCGGCTGCCACACTTTGTTTTCAATAAATGTACCTTCCGGTTTGAACCTCTACCTGAGTTTAATACTTTCACCTTAACATGAATGAAGTGAACTACATCTTGAACTTTAGAACTTAGTGTTAAAGTACACAGTAGAAACAACAAAGTGTTATCTTGATATAATGTTTAGGGTTGGTGCTCTTTAAGGCCATACATCCTTATCCTTTTTCATGAGTGTACTTAGGAAAAAATCCTCTTCCTTTAACAATGTCCCATAGTAATACTAAAATAGGTGGCGTTTTCTAAGGATGTGCTACTAACATCTTGCGTAAAGGTTTGAACACATTCAGGACCTATACAATTCCTAAAACTTGCAGCATAAATAACTCTTAGGCTTCTACGGATAAGACACTCATGCATACACATTAAAATAAGAGTGCAACAAGTTCTCCTAATAGCTTTTTATTACCACATTGAACTACTTTGTGGGATCTCTACTTCGATAGGTTGGACTGCTACTGTAGAGGAACTCCCAATGGGTCTCAGTCCCATCCTAAGCCTAGATTTTAAGACTAAATATCTATCAAGTCCCTTAGTCATCGGATCTACCGTATTATCTTTTGATCCAACAAAATCTACAACCAACATCCTCAAGATACCAAATCCCTTAATGTCTTACGCCTGATTTGTATGTGTCTCCTTGTTTTCTGATTGAACCTTGAACTCTTCATCTTGACAATTGTGGTCATGGTGCCACAATATACATAGATCATAGAAACTGGTTGACCAACCATGGCAATTTCATAAAGAAGTTCCCTTAGTCATTCAACCTCATTTCCAGTGGTATCTAAAGAAAACAACTCGACCTCAAAGTTAGATCGAGCCATAATTGTCTGCTTCAGAAACCTCAAGGGACTACACCACCTTCAAGGTTCAATACATACCTGTGACACCATTACTCCTATACTCTTCTATTTTCCCTATCACCTTGCATCGCTATATCATTCCAGTACAAATGGATGCCTACCATAATGTAAACAAAGGGAAATAGTTTCCTTCAAGTACTTTATTACTCGATCCAAAGCCTACCCATTAGTACGGTCAGGACAACCAAGAATGAAATATCACGTCTCGTGTAATTTGAAAGATACATTAAGCTTCCTATCACTCGTGAATACCTTAACTGAGCTACATGTACTCCATTCTTGTTCTTAAATAATGTTTTGAAGTAATAAAAAGGAGTGCTTATAGTTTTGCATTCTTGATATCCAAATTTCTCAAGTACCTTCTCGACATAGTGAATTGAGAAACTATAATCCCATCAACTGACCTCCTCAGTTTGAGACCCTAAATCACATCACCAACACCCATGTCCTTCATCTCAAACTTTCTACTTAAGAATGGTTTAGTCTAATTAATAATACTAACTTGTGATCCACACAACATTATGCCATCAACATACGGACACAAGACAATACACTCAGTACCTTTTGCCTTGGAATAAACACACTTTTATGATTCATGAACCTTAAAACCACATGACAAAATAGTCTTGTCAATTTTTTGTGCCACTAATTTTGTACTTATTTAATCTATAAAGGGATTTAACAAGCTTGCAAGAAGGCAGTTCAATAGATTTGTCAGGTCTAAGCTTTCTCTTAAACACCCATTTACACCCATGGTAGAGCATCCTTCAGGTAAATCAACCAGTTCCCAAGTTCCATTAGCCATAATAGAATCCATCCTAGATTTGACGTCTTCTTTCTATTGGTTTACTTCGGATGAAGCCATGTATTCCTTGCAACTTGGAGGATCTCCCTTGATTTGGTAGATAACAAAGTCACTACCAAGATCCTTGGCTATCCGTAGTCATTTACTCCTTGTTGTCACAATTTCTTCTGAAAGGTCATTGGGTTCAAGTTGATTCTCAACCCCTACATTCGTGATCCTTTCTACTTGATCTAAATCAGATCTTGATGTTGAGGCAACATCATTGGTCAGATTATGAGGAATCCCAATCTTCATAGAAGAGACAACCTCAAAGAAGGTAGCATCACATAGTTCAACAATAGTATTGACATCCATGCTCAGTATTTCGGATCGAATACCAAGAACTTGTGTGCATATCTTATTTCCAAATAACCTAGGAAGACCACATCAAAACTTTTAGGACCTAGATTCTTTTCTCTTTTGTTTTAGGACTAAAACCTTCATGAAACAACCCAACACTTTGAGATACCTTTATCGTGGTTTCCTATTTCTCCAAATTTCAAAAGGACACTTTTCCATATCTCTTGGAGTGACCATATTTAAAATATGACAAGTTGTATTCAAGGCCTCTCCCCACATATATGTCAGAAGTCCAGAACTTTGTAGGAGAGCATTGATCATGTCACTTATGGCCCTGTTTTCTATTCTACTATACAATTTTATTGTGATGAATATGGAGCAGTAACTTCATGAACTACGCAAAAAGTTGACATCGTTCATCAAACAAGCTACAAGTATATTCACCCCTTTTATTTGACCTAAGTTGTTTAAGCGCTTTTCTTGTTTATGTCTCAGCCTCATTCTTAAAATAAATAAATTTCTCTAAGGCTTCGTCCTTCCATTAGATACACATAGTCGTATCTACTACCATCATATATAATGATGATAAAGTATTTCTTATTGTCTCTGGTCAACACAACATTAAACTCACATATATCCATGTGCATTAGATCCAAGATTTTACTATCTATAGTGTCCGACATAAAATCCTTCCTTGGTGTCTTAGATTGCACACAAATTTCACATTTTTAAGTTTTATCAAAAACATATTTAGGGATCAACTCTAAGTTTATCATCCTTTTAATCCAATTTAAATTCACATGTCCCAATCTACCATGCCACAGATCACAAAATTCTAAATTATTAACAACATGAGCCATAGAATTGGAAAATTCAGAATTCAAACAATCACTAAAATGAATGATTTCTGAATCACATCTGATTTTAAAAAAATCGAAATATGTTAATAATTTTTGCATAAAAAATACCATATCTCATAATGGCAACTTTAACACATATAAAGTTCAATTCAAAATCATTTTTTACTATTATAGAGCCAGATAAGACATTCTTCTTTGTGTCAGGGACATGCAACACCCTATGCAAATTCCAGACATGTTTAGAGGAGAACCTCAAGGTGACTTGTCCTGATCCTAGCATCATGACCTCAAAATCATTCTCCATATTCACAGCCCTTCTATTGCAGGTCTGATAAGAAGAAAACAAAGTTCTGTCAGAACTGATATGCATATTGGATCCCGTATCCACAAGCCACTCATTTGGATCATGGATATGGTATACTTTAGGTTTTATAGAGACGTACCCCTCGCTATCCCCAAATCTCATAATGATCATATTCACTCATGGACTCCAATGTGTAGTCGTTAGTTGAGCCTTCAAGGATGGACAACCCTTCTTCCAATGACCAACCTGATTACAATGCCAGCATAGTTTATTCATTACCTCTTTCTAGGTCTTTCCCTTTAATTTCATTTTATTGTAGTTGCCACCCTTTCCCTTCTTATCTTTTCCCTTCGAGGTCATGAAATTCACTTTAGCCTGAACATCAATAGGAACCACATGTTTTTTTCCTGTGTTCCTCCTCAATGGCAATTGACATCATCAAGTCATCCATAAAAATCTTCCCCTTCATGTGTTTCAGGGTCATACCCAAGTCTTCCCAAGACTTGGGGAATTTTTCTATGATGTAATGACCTAAGACTTCTCTGGAAGTTTCATCTCACCATCTTCTAAATTGTGGAGTTGGAGTAAAAACTTGTGTGCCTATTCAGAAACCGACTTCCCTTTGCCCATGGAAAACATTAAGAACATAGCAATAGAGTATTTCTCAATATCAAGATCCTCAATATTACACTTCTGGTCTAGTTTTTCCCATAGATCCTTCACAATCTACGAGGATGAATAATATACATCAAACAACGTGTTGGACATAGCCAACAAAATGCAACCATGACATATATGGTCACATTCCTTCTACAATGATTACGCCTTATGGATATAGGGTGTGAGGTTTTACTTTTCCACCATAGGGCATACAGTTTCAAGTACCGTGATTAATCCTATGGTGGTTAATGAGATTTTCATGCGTTGTTGCAAAAACTTTAAATTCTGATCACTAAATTTTTCAGGCATACTGGTCATATCCACCTTCGATTTAAACATGGTGACGACATGGTTTTAATTCTAGTTTTGGATATCATGTCTAAGAATGGTTTAATAGGATCATTAAAGCATACATTAAATAGTAATTTCCATGATCAATACGAATCAGTGCATTATAGATTAACAAGATTATAATCATGCTTATTCGATTCACATATCAATTACAAGATACACGTAGAAACCAATCAAACCATTTATAGATCATTTTAGGACAAGATCAAGGAAAGACAAAGTAATAAATAAATTCTAACAAACAAGAAGAAAACAAATTAGATTAGAGATCACTGAAGCACCCATTACATACTGTCCTTACAAAGGATAATGACCAAACAATATCGGTGCAAAGGGCACTGTCAATCTGCTCCTCATGAATACCCATTCATGCACCTTTATTCCTTTATTTTTTCTTTAAAATCCTAATCAAATATATGTAAATATATCTATCTTGTACAACTTAACTCACTGACTATTGACTATAAATAATACTTAAATACCTATATTTAAATATAAATAAATGAATAAAGAAAATAAAAATAAAAGAAGTATTGTAAATACTGTCTGACATTAAATCACGAGATTAAGTCAATATTGACTTAGTGTACAAGGAATAAAGTAGGGGATAAGGGCAATTATCTATAAACAATTTGGCACAAACACCTAGAAACCCTCGGTACCCAATACACTACACATATAGATGAAACTTTCACTAATTTATACACACTCTTACACATTTCAAATAAAGACATTTTCAACACTAAACATGTACATAATAATACACTGAAAACTACAAAAATAAGTGTCCATAAAAATAACACATCATGTAATGGGGACACACATATCAAAATGCTGCAAACAGAACTTCAGAGATCAATATCTTCTCCATATGAATTCAAAATTGACCAGAACTCACCTTTATTATACTCTAAATAAGTTATCTAACTAATGAAGGTGGTTTCAATAAAATTGGAGTTAAGATAAAAAATTGACTTCTTAGGTCCCATTGTACTATATACTTATATATTTTTATTCATTTTATTTCATTCTTTATATATTTTATATTTTTTATAATTTATATACTTGAAAATATTATTTGAAACATATTAAAAATATAAACCTAAAATAAGAAGCATTAAAAATCATGAAACAAAATAAAATCATAAATTATATTTTTATATTATACCTATGTTATACATATTCATATTTATTCAAGTATGCAAGTAGACTCAGAAAAACAAAAATATGTAAATATATGTTCAAACATATTGTAATTATATAAATTAAAATAGTAAAATATAAAATATAACATAAAAATCAAATACATAATATATAGGTATATATACCTCTAATTATACTTGTAAAAATTAACAATTAATAAATAAGTTGATAAAAATGAATAAGAATCACGGAAAATAGTACATAAAATAATAAATAACTTTCATGATTTAAGAAAATTTTAATAAAGTTATTTGCTATTTTATTTGCCTTATATTTCTGATTTTACTGTTTTATCTTCTTCTGGCCTATATGGACCAATGGGGGAAGAGTTTGAGTTGATCTCGATTAACTCCCTGGTCACACTAAACCTGTAGCTGTCAGATTCTGAGCTTGCCTATTCAACCTATTTAAGCATTCTCTATATAAATCATAACAACATGCTTATTTCATGAAAATTCTTCCTTGATCTTTGCTCTTCCATGCCAGATTGATTCCTCGGTCAAATATGCATCGATTTTGGTGGAAACCCTAGATCTTTTGAACCATTTCAACGCATCTATAAATTGAATCCTAGGACTTTGATTTGAATTTTTATCCCTATTGAGTAGCATTTAACCCCTTGAATCGTGCCCTGACATAACCCTTGGTGATAAAAGTGGTTCCCTTCGATCCACAATGAGTAGAAGGTGAATCATAGGTTATTCACACCTCGTTGGATCTTCGTCGTGTGAGCCTGGTTCCCAGTTACTCCATGTCAGGTGAGCCCTTATATCTTCCATTTTCTTTTTCGCTTTTTCATTTAACTTGATTAATAAAAAATTCTAAAAAACTAGTAAGACAGAGCTTCAAGCTCCAACTTTGTTCATCGTGCTTCCTCGTCGTTTCGACTCGCTGTCACCACCATTTCCTTACCCCTTCCCTTTTCCATGTTTTGACCGCCATTCAGCGTGAATTGAAGCTCATCTTTATCTTATGTAGGAGCTTCTCTTCTACGACACATCTCCACCCGATTCCACCTTAAATCAGTCCAAGATCCCTCGCTTTGTTGTCTATGAGCTAATTGTGTAGTTACCAGAGATGGTAGAGCTAGTTTGGGTCAATTTTTGTTCAACACAAAGATGTCCAGGTGGTTGTTCTTCCCAGAGCATTTATGTCCCCACTGATGGGTTATGGACCCTTTGGAGCACACTAGTAGTTGCGAAGGAACATCGTCACCATATTGATTCAGCTGGGAGCTCCTGGTGGTCGGACACCAAAGATCCAGTTGATTGAAGCTCACCCAGATAGAGCTTCAACCTTGTTCTTCCAGGCCATCATCGAGCTGTTAGATTTAGCATGAATACAAGGTACATTAGTAGCCATTTAATCAAGAGACATACCACTACCAGATCGATCGCTGAGATCTAATCTCAGTCGCTCTTTTGCGAATCATAATCGATCATCTAGCTGTTGCCACGCAATTAAGTGATCGAATCCTTGCCATTCGTCAGTGCCTATTGAAGGGTATTTTGCAACATTTGCCGTATGTCTTTTGGTTTTTACTATTTAATATATAAACTTTTTCATTTATAGTTACAAGAGTTCTACAATATTAACATTAAGGACCTCAAGCTTTCTTGTATTTGCACTTTAGTCCATTCCAAGTCCACTCACGTGGATATGCAAGTGAGGGGCATGTATTTTGCATGGATACCCTTTCTGGTTTGTGTATTTATTTTTGGTCTAGAAACTTTAAATATCAAATGTAATATTTTTGGTAAATTTGCTTGTTTAGCCATGTGTTTATATTACTTGCATTTATACCCATGCTAGTATGTTTAAAGTATTTACTTATGGAAAAATTTCAACTATACCCTTGTATTTTATTTACAGGTTATTAAAAGCTCTGATACTTTGTGGAATTTGCAACTAGATCAATGTATTGTAGATTTAATTTTGTAATGTAAGTTATTTATTAAAATTGTCATTTTTCAAATAAAAATTATAGGACATTTATCTAAAGTGCCTAAAACTATTTTATATCGCATATATGTTTTCTAGGGAAATTATTTTTTTCCTATTTATAGAAAATAAAAAACATTGTATTTTCTCCTATTTATCATTTCAAAATCCATAAAAATACAAAGTATTTTGAAAAATTCCAATGACATTCATGTATGTTTATTTACGTATATTATGACTTCTTCTAAAATATTTTTGTAAAATATTATTGAAAACTCATAAAATGAAAACAAAAAATTTATAAAAGTTATATAAAATCACATAAAAATTGCAAAAATACGTTATAAATTTTCTTTGTATTATCTAACATTCAAGAAAGTTGGATTTGGGCTTACTCTATCTTGATAGATATTTATTAAGCCTTTTTCAGTTCCCTGATTTATCATTTTGTGTATTTTATGTATTTCCTTATTTAAAATTCCTAAAAATTCTCAAAATTATCCAAAAATCACCACAAATAGAGAGAAAGTGATAACATCTTAAAAATATTTTATTTTTGAAAATTTGATTGATTTTTTTATATATGAAGAATCTAAAAAATCTCTTTTACCTTTTTCTTTATACAACCTTGCCATATATAAGTACATATTAGATATTAATACATATTTATTTTAAAAATAAAATAAAAAGTTTACATTATTAAAACACATTTTTTAAATAAAAAACCCACAAAAACATCTAAAAATCAAAAACATAAAAAATCCTAAGTTGTTTATTCATTTTTTATTGCTCTACCTTATGTGCTCCTTTATTGTTAGACCCCTACTGCTAGTTACTATACACATTGTTGTAGGGTATAATAAATTTTATCTCACCTGCATTTATTTCTTAATCAATGTTGTGGGCTAATTTTTGAGATTGCACTTGGATTGAGTGCCTACTAAGATGCGAGAGCGGTCAATACAATGATTGTCGGATCTGATTTGTCGGATACCGCAGGCCCTCCAAGATTGTACCTTGGTACAGTTTTGAACGCTCTTTAAAAAGGACACCTTTTATGGGGATCATCGATTTGCAGAGTATATAGTAGACAGTTAGATAATTTTCCATTAAATATTTTATTGTCCATTTTCTCTCTTTATTCTATTTTTATCTGAGAATATTCTTACCATATTCTTATTTGAATTTGTAGTGAGGGGCTTGCTTATCGAGGGAGGATTTCCTTTGAGATTTGACTAAGAGCGGCATACATCAGTGGTTCTTTGCTCAACGGTAGGAGAGAGTAGCAAAGGGTACGTAAGACAAGCACAATCTTAGTATAGATTTAGCTTAATTTTATGAGAGAGTGACTTATTCAAAAATTTATAATAATACATGACTTAGACACTTGGACCCTTGACTCTTCCCAACTCCATTTTGCCAAGTGATTGTTCACTTGGGGGACTTGATCGTTTTTTTGCATTTTCGTTGCACATTCCTCCCTATTTTCCCCCTTTGTTTCTATTTGCTTTATATGATTTACATTGTTTTGCTTTATTTTTGTTTACATCTTGTTCAATGAGCCCTTAGAATATAGGAGTGGTTGTTTGATTAAATTAGGTCTAACGTCCTAATATCATTTTTGTACCTATAGTTCCACTCTTGTATCTATTCAACTTGAACATGTTCTTCACGATAATAGAAACTCATGTTATAGGGCGTTTCCTCGTTACATTGCATATAGATTAGAATTAAAATTTCTGTCTTGCATCCCACATGGAGAGAGCTGGGAAGCACTGTAAGTCTTTTGACTAAGCATCACATCATTTGATTTCCGACTTGCATTGCTTTTCTGTCTTTTCCCTCTGAGTTTGACCACATAGTCTTAACAAAGAATTGATCAAATCATTAGTGAACATAAAATGAAAACCATAAAAATTAAAAGGAACTACTAAGAAAACCATGACATAATTAAAACCGATTAATTGAAATTCATTGTTTTTGGTTCACAACACCCTCATTGTACTAAGGTACCTTCCAGACAAAGTGATGTGTGATCCTTAAGGAATAGATCCCAAATCCCAGCCTAGATACTGCTTTGTCTATTGCATGGATTCACAAAGTATTGGCGTTTATATCGTACATGGATGACTAGGGCTTAGTTTGCTTACAGACTTAATTTGAGGTATCGAGCATAGAAATTACCTCATGGGAGTGTTTGTATTGTCATGTCGCATGAGAGTAGGCCCTTGTTTACTTGTAGACTTGGTTCGAAGTATTGGTTTCTCCTGTCAGCTTCCCCCTCTACTTCCTTTGTTGAGTAGTGGTTTAGATCTGATAATAAGGACCTTTAAAAAGCACATGCTACTAGTTACAAAGGAAGTGGGAAGTAAGTGATACTTTTCCGACAATACTCACTCTCCTATAAGGATAGCCACCTAATGATTAATTGACAATATAGTATGATACAACCATCAAAATTGAAAATATATTTACTGAACTCTTACGGCTTATTGTGTTGAGTTGGTGAATTGACCTATATTTTGGGGTTCTATTGATTAGTTTAAACAAGACATGATAAAAAATAGCGTGCCTTTACGCCTTTCACCTCTCACTTTTTTTCTCACTTTATCTTCTTACCTTGCTCATTTTGAGTATTTCTTTTCTCAGTCCCTCTTATAAATTCTTCATTTCCGTTATCTACTCCATCATCCACATCTTTTTGACTCCTAAGATGTCACAACCAGGATGGCTTTGTTCAGATCTTGTGAACACCTACATCAATTCCTAGATACCGACATCTTCACTAATACATGATCTCCAAGAAGTGAGTCTAGACCTTGGGGACTTCTCTTTGGACTCCTCTATCTTCACTTGCTTAGAGGATCAAGATGACTATTGTACCAATCTTTCACCTTTCACAACTTTCCTTTCTCTAATAAATCCATTGTTTGCGATAGACTCCTTTCTCGAACTTGTTACTTCTTTTTCGAGGATTGATTGGTTTTTATTTCCTAATACAGAGTCATTACCTGATCATGTTCACGAGATATTGTTGGGTACTGATATGGATCCCCAGAGACGAGGCAACAGACCAACTTCGGATGAGATAGTGGACCAGAATGAGGTCAACTTTTAGTTTCTAGCATCAATCCAAGCTATTAAACAATAGTGACGAATCAAACTCTTACCGAAGTTGCATTCATGTAAACACTTAATGATCTAAGGCGGGAGTGAGAAAGCCGAGGAGGAGAGGAAATATAACATCATGGTGGAAATAATGATGACCAACATGTATGAACTCACATAGGAGAGGAGAGAGTTGGGCAGTCCAGACCAAATCTGAAGGAGACATACAACTCTGGTGCTCGCCAAGTTTCTGAGTAGATCCATATACCCTTGATCCACAGACATTTTGAATTGAAACCATCGTTGCTCCCTCTCATGCCGATCTTCGATGGTAACACCAATGAAGAGCCATACATTCACCTACAATAATTTAACCAGACTTGCAGCATCATGCACTACCCCAACAATCCTTTGAAGGTAGTAAAGATGACCATCTTCCTTTTCAACCTTCAAGATAAGGCATTATACTGGCTCAATCACCATGGAAGGTGGTGAGACCTGAAAAGAGATCAAGTATGCCTTCTTGCATAAAAACTATTCCATGTGTCATCTGAACTAAATGTGAATGCTGATCTCCAACTTCTCCCAGATGTCTCACAAATCATATTACAAGGCATGGGAAAAATTCAAAGAGAAGATACCCCATCATGAATAGCTGAATACCGACATCCTCCAAAACTTCTTCGAGGGCTTGCACGTAGAAAGCCAATAGGTTGTGGATGCTGCATGCGGAGGATCACACTTCAACAAGAATGAGGACTTAATTTGATAGATCTTTGAGGAGATGGTCGAGTGCTCAGCTGCATTATTTTCGTCTTGTATGTTTTGGAAATCTCCATTGATTCCACACAAGTTTGTTAATGCGACATAATATCATGAGGAAGATAGACACATGAGTTCTAATCTCAGCATCATCGGGAACCGTCTCTCTAAAGTGGATATCATCGAGAAACGATCACATGACATTGATAAATTACAAGTGATCGAACACAAAACCAAGTCGTTGGACAAGATCGATATGATTTACAAGCAGTTTGAGCTTTCGGTAAGTACCATCCATGCATGCTAGTCTATGAAGGAACTAGCCAAGCATTCTGTAGAATCAAAGAAACCATCCCATCAACAGAGTCGAGGGCTACGCCGGTCAATTCAGCATGTGTACTATGTGTAGACACCCGATCAGGCAGCATCATCACCACATCAATAGATGGTAGTGTACCATATAATGCCCTAGGCTTATCATGGGTTTTCTATACCCCACCCCCACATATTCAGAGAGATAAACATCGTGTGGGAAATAAACAAGATCTGACCTATCATGGCAGACAACCTTAGGGTCTGAGAACAACTATCCAGCCATTCACTCCTCGGGAGGGTGGACAAAACATTCAACCACAGCAACACCGATCTTCACACCAAGGAAACAATTGGAGACAATAACACCAACAACCAGCATATTGCCAACCGTATCATCAAAAGTAATCAGCTGCTCAATATTAGAATCAATTTTCCCTCCTCATTTCTAGCAACCGCAATACCCTCCACATCAATCTCAGTATTACCACTAACAATCATAGTACCACCAACCTTAGATTCCTCTGATTATAGAATCTTCAGAGGCTGCTTAAACGAATCCTACCTTGGACTGCTTGGCTCAATTAATAAAGAACATGAACAAGATGGGCCGAAAGATTGACGACCTCGCTACCACAAAGACAATAATTCCAGAGGAGGTAGAGGCAAACCCCAATAACTTCAGGAGAAAGGAGCTAGTAGACTATAGTGAAACACCACCTCCCGAGTCAAGTATTAATTCTTTTATGTTATCTAATGTTGTCAATCTTAGGAGCGGTAGAACACTACAACCAACTTCTTCAACCAAAGGGAAAGGGCAAGCGTTTGTGGATGAGTCTTTATCACCATCAACTAAGCTGGAGCTGAAGTCTAGACCCGATGAGGAAGAAGGAGAAGCACCATCACCATCAAAAAAATAAAAAAATGAAGAAATTAAAAAAAAAATCAAGAAATAATAACCAAGGTCGTGTTGATGCAACCAAGGAGAAGCCAGGGCCAATAACCAATCCCGTGGAAACTGACATGACTGAATTTCCTGCTTTTGTTGTACCATCTGCTTTGATGATTGCACTATTCTCAATCATCCGTCTGTATTAAGTGTAATTTTTCCATGAAAATGAGGTTTTTGATGACATTCACATTCCATTTCCTAATGTTCAAAAACTGTAAAAAATTAAAATAGCCTTGTCTGATTCAGCATCATGGAAATTTCGCAAAAAATATGCTAAAGATACCTTTCCTCAAAGCCACAGAGTACATGCATGCAAGGAAGAAAGAGCTGAAGGAATCATGTATAATAAATCATCAACCCTGCAAAAGTATAGTCTGGAGATCAGAAAAATATATTCTAACCATGGCAAATATTAGTGCTATCAACAACCTCCCGAGCAAGAAGGAGTACATGGGAGCACCACTCATCTGATTCAAGATGTTTAACCAAGAGTTTGGAAGAACATTTATTGACAACAGCTCATCCATCAATATGATGCCTATATCAGTGCTCAAAAAATTTGGGTTTGGCAGCTTAAATCTACAAAAATGATTCTACAAAGTTCACATATACATCAAAGAAGCAACTAAGGGGCATTTTGGAGGATGTCATTATTACAATTCAAGGGATGCAATTTCCTGTGGACTTTATAGTCCTTGATATGGACACTCATCACCCCTTCTTCGTACTCGGATCATATTGGGATGGTCGTTCCTTTGAACAGTCAAAGTAGTAGTTGACTATGATACCAAAAAGATCACCTTTCGCTCGAGCAGTGACAAGGTCATCATTGAAATGATCCACATACCTAAGCTCACAAAATATGTGTTCGATGAGAGTAAGAAGGATGAAAGAGACAGTAAATCATGATTTCTTGCAAAAATCAGAGACACAACTTTGTTTTTTTATGTTATTGAAACACATGAATTCCTCTCAAAGGAGGAGTCGCTGGAAAGTGTATTCAAATTCCCTTCTATCCTAGAATATGAGATTTCTGTTGATATGTTATCTGATCTAATTGAACTAATTAAAATAGCTCCATCGCCATCAGAGCAAGATGAATTCCTTGTATATCTTTCAGATGTATTGTGATCAGAGCCAGAAATAATCATGGTGGACAACAAATAGTCGATAGAGCTTACATTTACCACAATTGCTGAATTCACCACTAAGCTGATTCCAACACCTCTAAAGCTAAAACCACTAACTTCATCAATAAAGTACGCCTTCCTTACAGGATAAGAAAGCATGGCTTCACTCCTCGGCTTGGAATATATGATTCAGTTCCCTCAACTACAGGTGAGGAAAACATATTCCCGATAAAGCTATGTCTAAGGATAGAACAGAGGAAACTGTCACAGACTATAAAATAGCGAAGAAGGAAGCAAAGAAGGCTGTAAGCGAAGCTAAGTCAAAAGCTTATGAGGTTTTGTATAAAAATCTCAACTCTAAGGAGGGCCAGAAGGATATATTCAGGTTGTCCAAAGCAAGAGAAAGAAAGACCAAAGACCTTTCTCAAGTGAGATGCATTAAGGACGAGGAAGGTCACGTGCTTGTTACTCAGAAAGATATAGAGACTAGATGGGAGCAATACTTCCGTAAACTTTTCATTGGAGAAGGAAATAGAGACATCACTTTGGGTGATCTAGCTAGTAGTGAAAGTTACTTGAATCGTACATGCTATAGACGAATACAAAGAAAAGAAGTAGAGGAGGCTTTGAAGGTTATGAGACCTGGGAAAGGTGTTGGACCGGATGACATCCCTGTAGAAGTATGGAAAGTTTTAGGTGAGCATGGTTTGACCTGGCTTACGAATCTATTCAATGTTATTTGGCGAAGTAAGAAAATGCCTGAAGATTGGAGGAGGAGTATTGTGGTGCCTCTTTATAAGAACAAAGGAGACATTCAAAATTGTTCAAATTACATAGGTATCAAGCTGATGAGTCACACTATGAAAATTTGGGTACGTGTGATTGAAAGAAGGTTGAGACAAGTTTCCCAAATAAAAGAAAACCAATTCGGATTCATGCCAGGTCGCTCAACTATTGAAGCCATCCATTTGCTGAGGAGAACAATGGAGATTTATAGAGCTAAAAGGAAGAATCTCCATATGATCTTTATTGATTTGGAGAAGGCTTATGATTCCATCCCACGAGAGATACTGTGGAGAGTTTTGGAGAAGAGACAAGTACCTGTCCTATATATTAATCTCATAAAGGATATGTATGATATGGCTTTATCTTGTGTAAGGACTCCGACGGGGAAGACCAACTATTTTGATATCAACATTGGTTTACATCAAGGTTCAGCTTTGAGTCCATTTCTTTTTACTTTGATTATGGACGAGTTGACAAGTCACATTCAGGAAGAGTTACCTTGGTGTATGTTATTTGCTGATGATATTGTGTTGATTGACGAGACTAGAGATGGAGTAAATGAGAAGCTTGAGGTTTGGAGACATGAATTGGAGACTAAAGGTTTTCGTATAAGTAGGGCTAAGACGGAATATATGGAATGTACCTTTGATGGAAGCAATGGTGAAGGAATCGAGGTGAAGATTGGTGACGATAACATTCAGAAGAGAGATTCTTTTAGATATATGGGATCTATTTTGCAACATGATGGGGAAATTGATGGAGATGTTACTAATAGAATAAATGCAGGCTGGCTAAAGTGGAGAGGAGCCTCTGCTATTCTCTATGATAAGAAAATTCCTTTAAAAATTAAAGGAAAGTTTTACAAAGCAGCCGTGAGACCTGCTATGCTTTATGGTTCTGAATGTTGGCCTGTGAACCATAGACATGTGCAGAGAATGGCTGTAGCAGAAATGAAAATGCTAAGATGGATGTGTGGACATACACGTAAAGATCGGATTCGGAATGATGCAATCAGAAAGAAAGTTGGTGTAGCTCCGATTGAGGATAAGATGCGAGAAAACCGCTTAAGATGGTTTGGTCATTTGCAAAGAAGGTCAACTGATGCACCGGTTAGGAGATGCGAGTGGTGGGATGTTGAGCCGGCTAAGAGAGGGCGAGGACGGCCCAAGAAGTGATGGAAAGAGACTATACGAAGGGATCTTAGTTTTTTGGATATAAGTCCGAGATTGACCCAAGATAGATCTGAATGGAGGCGAAGAATCCATGTAGCCGACCCTACTTAATTGTGGGAAAAGGCTTTGTTGTTGTTGTTGTTTTATCATCAATTTTGAATTGACAGCGGACCAAGAATCTTGTTTACTCGAGGTTCTAGAAAGAAACTTCAAGGCAATTGACTAGAAAATTTCATATCTCAATGGGATGAATCGTTCATTGTGCTCACACCACATCTATTTGGAAGATGACCGCATGCCTTCTCATAAGTTTTAGCATCGGCTGAACCCAAACCTTCAGGTGGTCGTGATGAAAGAAATCACAAAGTGATGTGATACGTGCTTTATCTATCCCATCTGTAATTCAAAATGGTTAAGCTTGTCACATGTGGTTCATAAGAAATCAGGAATCACCATCGTAACAAGCAACAAAGGAGAAGAGTTTCTTACCAGAGTACACACTTCTTGATGCGTCTATGTGGATTATAGACTCTTGAACTTAGCCACCAAGAAAGATCACTTCCCTTTTCCATTCATTGATCAAATAGTCGAAAGACTTGCTACAAATGAATATTTTTGTTTCTTGGATAGGTACTCTGGATACATTCAGGTTGTTATATCCCATGAATACTAAAAGAAGACTACCTTTACCTATCTATTTGGGATATACACTTTTAGACGCATGTTGTTCGGACTGTGCAACGTCCCCGCTACATTTCAAAGACGTATGCTAGCCATATTTGCTGGCATGGTAGGAAGTTTTCTTGAGGTATTCAAGGATGACATTTTAATATATAGAGATAATTTTAATTCGTGCATGACATATTTAAACTGAGTACTTCATTGATGTTGCGAGGTTTTGAAGTGGAAAATCGAGCAGTCTTGTGTTCCACACTAGGCGGGAACACAATCGTCGAATCGACGACACGAAATATGGACTTCAAACAACAATTAACCCACAACCGATGATCAAACAATGGAAATAAATGTGGAGTTAAAATTTATAATAACTCTACAAAAGATGTGTATAATGCAAGTATGTATAGAGTGTCGAACACAGGAACAAGCAGGTAGATCGGGGTAATGAATGCTAAAAAATGAATGTGATGTATTTGACTATAGATGTGCTATTTTTTGTGGGTTCTTAATTTTTTAATTTTTTGTTTTATTTTTGATTTTATATTTTATATTTTCATTTTTAATTTTCCGATTTTTGTATTTTATTCTTATATTATATATATATAGATATAAATAGCTATATAGAATATACATACGATATAGGTAAGAGAGAGAGATAAGATATATATATAGGTAAAAATAGTCAAAAAATAGGGAATAAAATCTTTTTGGGTTTTATATAATTTTTTACTAGTTTTATGATTTTTAAGATATTTTTGCTAATTTTTACATACTTTTAAAGTAAAAAAACCCAAATTAGGGTTTAAAATAAATATCTGAAATTAAAATGGAGGAGAAACATAGTAAACAATGTAAAAAATTCTCCAAATTAATTTTATATATAGATAATAGCATTGAGAAAATTCTAAGATTGAAACTATATTTTTGTAATTTTTTAATAGATTTTTTATATATTTAAAAATGCTTTAGGGTTTTTAAGTTTTTATGAGTTGTCTTTTATATTTTTTAGTTGTTTTGGTCTGAAGTTGTAAAATACTTTGTAAAAACGAAATAATATTTTTTGGAATTTATCAAAAAGTTTTTTTTATTTTTATGGGTTTTCTAGTGCAAACAGGGATAAAAATGATGATTTTGATTTTTTTTATAAATAATAAATAATTCCAAAATGCAAAATAAAATATTTGCATGAAAGAGCAATGCAAACAGAGTTTAAGTATATTTTTTTGGAATTTGTTAGAGCAATATAGATGTATGAAATAAATAGACAACAAAGAGAAACTATACTACTGGCAAGGGCATTTTTGTAAATATGTAAAAGTGCTAGGCCTGAGTGCAATTTTCACATACATTTATAACTGAATATCAAAATTATAGGACCAAGTAGAAATACGTAAAGCCTTGTGGGTCTCGCCACAAAAAGTCCAAAATCACGTGTATAAACACATGCTTCACTAGAGAGGAACAAAATATAATTACGATAAAAGCTGGGGGCCTACTTTCAAAATGTACAAATACACTGGATGAAATCATTTATGGACTAAAGCTAAATAATAAGACCCATAAGGTTTCCCTTGCAAAATGGCCACACCCTCACATGTACATGCACGTGAGGTGACGTGGCCGGGAACTGAAATGTAATTATGCAAAGTTTGGGGGCCTTGTTATAAATATTACACAAATATCTAAATGGTATATGAATGTTTAAGTTCTGATTATTAAATGCAAAATCTCTTTGGGTGAAAGGGCAAAATACCCAAAGAAGGGGCGCGTGCTGACGGTTGAGATCAGGTCAGTTATGCCACACGTTGCCTTTCCGACGGCCGATGCCGGTTTGTTATGGGCAGCCCAGATTTGAAGATCAAAAGGTCATCAATGACTCGAGGGGCTTCTGATCCTACAGTAGCTGCTCACCTGGAGGGGAGGATCTTGATCCAACGGCTAGGAAGTGTGTTGGACGAACTGGCGAAGAACAGGCTCCAGGCGAGATTTGATTCGATGGTGCTTTCTCCTCCACCGATCTAGGGTTCCTCAGATGGATGCCGTGTGTTATTATCGACACCCAGAAG
The DNA here is from genome assembly GCA_037367405.1 of Ottelia alismoides. Taxonomy (NCBI): domain Eukaryota; kingdom Viridiplantae; phylum Streptophyta; class Magnoliopsida; order Alismatales; family Hydrocharitaceae; genus Ottelia; species Ottelia alismoides. The sequence goes on from JAZKJV010006439.1 coordinate 68,792, forward strand.
ATATTGACACCTTCAAAAATGTTTGGGGACCATCTGCGAGACCCTGGAGCTCGTGGAAGATGGGGGAGGTGTTCTTTGAAGCTATTGAGGCTCAGATGCCTCCTTCAGGCCCTACAAGGAAGATAGAAAATGCAGTAGCACGAGGAGGAAGAAATCTGGCTTTTATTAGCACGTAATTAACATATAGTGGAGTGGGTAGTGTTGCCGGAGCTCAAGGGCTCCATCAAGGAGTGTTTAATGAAGATATATGCTAAAGCGGCAAATAAAACCTGCAATAAAAAGTGTAGAACTAAAGCTAAACCAACAACTAAATAGGGAGCAAAGAAAAACGAATAAAAACGACCTCGATTGGTCGGGAAACTAGGAGATGGACCATTACACCGGCGTACGACCATGCTAGCGGAGATCACTCAATACCTCTTCCCTAGATCACCCTAGATGCAGGGCGTGAATGTTGTCACCATCCACGTCTATTTGAGCGCAAGAGGCGAGAGGAAAGGCAACCAAAAGAGACTCAAAAAATGGGAGAAAGTCAAGTGGTGGTTTATGTACAATGGATGGAGTACTGATGGATAACTCTTCTAGATGAGGTACTGGAAAAATGAGGAGGATCTTGCGTGATCTATGTACGCAGCAAGAATCATGGATGTACAAGGAGAAAAATCCAAGAAGAAATCGACGCTAAATGATGACGGATGTGGGCCCCAAAATTGGGAGAAATGAGGTGAGAATGCAGTTCTGACAACTTGCAGCAGGGGGGTCAGACAGTTGACCCTCGGTCAACTGTCCGAGCCACCTGGTTAAAATTACAAGTTGCCCTTTGGGGGCTATATAGATATATTTATCAATATACTTTAATGTTTTGTTTTTATTTTGTATTTTTAATTTTATTAATTAGGCTTATTATTTTATTTATTTACAACATAACTTTATACAGTTAAATATATTTTTAGTTTATTTTTCTGATGTGCCTAATACAATTAAATAAATAGATGTATAATCTATATAGGTACAGATATATGTATTTTACCTATGTGTTTTCTTTAAGTATTTTATTTTGGTGGTTTATTTATGTCTTTATTCTTATTTTTTTATATACACATCTATTATAAATGATATTTTCAAAAGTATGAAAATATAAAATTACAAAAATAATGAATAACAAATAAAATGATTATTTTAATCTCTATAAGTATATAATAGGGGTCCAAAACCTAACTTTCAAACCGTAACTCCAAAAAATATGAAACCACCTTCATTAAATAGCTTATTAAAGGATATAGAATTAAAGTGATTTTGATATATTTTGAGTTTTTATTTTATAGATATGGGTCTAGGAAGATAGGTTTTTGGAATTTTAATTTAGGTCATATATTTTTATCTCTACATTATTTTGTATGAAATCAATTTTGTATTTTTCTATATTTAATTATCTACAAATTTTATGTTCAAAGTTTCTTTATTTGAAGTATAAAAAGTGGAAATAAAAATAGATCCAAAAAATGAATAAAAAATGAATTAAATAAAAGAGATTTATTGTATTTTGGCCCTTATCTCCCCCTACTTTATTCCTTGTCGAACTAGTCATCAAGATGCCTAGGTCTCGAGCTTAGGCTCATAAAATATTTTCAATATTTTATTTTTTTCTTTTCTTTACTTTATTCTATAATTTTGTCTTTAAAACTGCTTTTTATATACTATTTACAAAGGGACGGATGAATGATAAAATGCAAGAATTAAGGCTATTTACACACATTTACTAGGATTTTTAAGGCCAAAATGATAGAATAAAGATGATGAAATGGAGATTCATCACCCCCTATACTTGACTTTGCTAGTCCCTAGCAAAGATTTATGCAATAAGTGTAGAAAAAGAAAAACAAAGAAAAGAAAAAGAAGAAAGATGGATTAAATTTAACTATCAAACTTGTCTTCACAAAATCCAATTTTAGAGCTTAAGTCAGACCTTTGGAATTTAAGTGCGGGAGGAAACTTAATGAGAACCAGATTTAAAATCCAACAGCCTTCGAGAATCCCAAAACTCTACTCTAGTCTCCTCAATATCCAAGTCAGAATACTTCAACTCATACGCAAACCCTTATGACTATGAATCTGACTCGTACAATATAAGTAATGGTGGCTCTCCCCAACTGAAATGACAAAGAGACTGACTTCTCTAGTACGACAACCCAATGATCCTCCAATCCAATAACTCCTTCCTCGAGGAGGGGGTATTTCATTCTAAGTTCAAGTAACAACCAACTCAAGAGGAGGGGGTGAAGAGAAGAATGGATGGTAGCCAGTGTAGCTACCTATCCAAGGATGCAAGACTAGTGTAGTGAAGTCATCTTGCTGCAGGCTCACATGATTTGACTTTGAAGCTCAAGCTTGCTTATTGATTATACAAATATATACTTCGACAAGCATTTTATTTTTATACAAGACAATTCACTTTTTTGGAGTTTTTGCTTTTTTTTTGAAATACTATTCACAACAACATTTACATAAGGAGTTTTTCCTCTTGAGCCAGTAGACTATCACTCGTTTGAAGCTTTATTGCAACCCACACTCTCCTGTCTTCAAAACTCATCATCAGCGGACGGGTTGGGGTGCACTTCCCTCCCTAGAGGAGGACAAATGTTGCCACTTGTGTACGTCTTATACCGGAAAATCCAACCTCCTCACCACTCCAACTGAGTTGAGTTAAGTAAAAGGTGCACGTGTCCAAGTTAAGTCATTATCAATAAGAGTCGTGTGTGTGCTCCGAAATACTCTACATAGATAGTCAAGAATCCATTGAACTAATTCTCAATATCCTCAAAGAATTAAGTCGACTAGACCTGAAGTACCTCAATTCCAGTTCCTATAAGGTTCCTGTTAATTAGGTAGATTTTAAGGCCCCATTTGTTATGCAAGAATAGAGGAGGGAATGGAATCATCATTCCTCTCTTGATTCCATTCCTTTGTTTGTTAGATCAACTTTATGCAGGAATAATGATTACAAAGGAAACATGATTCCCTCATTCGTGGGAATCGTCATTCCTAGGTACCCCCCTAGGAATTGGGATTCCATTCCTTACCAATGCTAATGAATGTGTTCTTCTTCAATATTTTTAATTAATATATCATTGTTACAAATATATGGTTATCGACATGGATATGTGTTTTTCTTTTTTTGGATGTTTTTTGGACACCGATGGATACTGATATGGATACAAATATATGGGTGCAAAAGGTTGAATAAGTTACAAATATATGCATATATGGATATTAAGATGGATATGTGATATTTTTTACGGATACATGTATAGATACAGTTTAATTTTTTTGGATATGGATATAAATATGGTTACAAGATATTCCAACGGATATGAATACATATATATTAAATATATCTATTAAAAGGATAAAATATATCATATATAATTAGTTTACGGATACGGATACAAACACGGACATGTATTTTTCTGTTTTTTTTCAGATAAGGATATGGATAGCGATATATGATTTTTTTCTAAATGGATATGGAAACAGATGCAATGTTCAATTTTTTCTGAGATATGGATACTTATTATATTCGCAGAAATATATATATATACACACACACACACACGAAAATGGATATAGATTTTAATTTTTCTATGGATACATATATGGACAAGGATGGTGTTTTTTACGGAAGCGGATATGAACACGGAAATGGGTTTTTTTTGCAGTTATTGATACATATACCATATTTAGTTTTTTAGGATGTGGACATGGGTTATATTTTAGTGAATACATATATTGATATGGATATGTGTTTTTATTTTTTTTTCCAAATACAAATACCCATAACATTTTTAATTTCTTTAGAATATGGATATAAATATGGTAGCAAAACATTGTAGCGGATACGGATATGGATATATCAAATATATCAATTGTATAAAAAAATGAAAGTAGTTTCCATTTAAATTTGACTATTGATTCTTTATATGAAATATATCGATTATATGAAAAAATAAGTCTAAGAATACCGATTATTTTTTCTACTTAACGTAATATATCAAAGGAATGTTATTTTCTTTCTATTCTTTTCCTTTTTGAAATATAAGGAATATGTCTCATAGTAAAATTTCCAATTCCTAATATGATCCAAACAATGTAATGGAAAAACTTTTTCCTTTCCATTCCATTGTTAATTCCATTCTTGTCTTGATTCCATTCCATTGTAATTCCTTTCCAATCAAACAAATGGGGCCTAAGGTCCAACCGAGCTCCAATCTCCGGATTTTACTTAGACTTGGTCAATTATCAAACTCAATTCGAAAAATACGAATGCTAAGCAAATGCTATGCAGAATGCAGAAATATATTTTTGTGATGCAATTTTCAAAGATTTTGAACTTTTTATGGATTTTTGAAAAAGATGATGCATATGAAATTTTTTAGATTTTCAAAAAGATTTTTCAAATGTTTTTGATATTTTTAATTTTTCAAATGTTTTTGGGATTTTTAAAAGCAAAAGTTTTTGGCTAAAAACTAGGTTCAAATATTTACACGGGGATGCATCTTATATATTCAAGAATTAAGGTTTAAAAATATCTAAGGGGTAAGTGGTCAATTTTATAGATATACAATAAAGAATTTTAGGTGGAATGAATATATTCCTCAAACTTATTTGAAAAGGTGTTACAAACAATTTAGAAAACTTATAGTCCAGAATAATTTTTTAAACATTTTTACAAACATGTACACGCAATTGAAATCATTTGCAAAGGTTTTTCAAGCAGTATATATAGATTTTTCAAAATATTTTTGCAACAATTTACCAAACATTTGTAAATTGTTTTTCAAACTTTTTTATTTCACATAAAGAAAATAAATTTTTCAAAACAACAATTTTTTTAAAAAGGTTGAAAATATGTAACAAAATGTTTCCAAATAGTTTTCGAAAAAATTTTCAAAAAGATTTTCAAACTATTTTTCAAATATTTTGCAAAAAAACATTTTCACCTGATTTATTAATCAGTAAATACAAAAACAATTTGAGGAATAATCAACATCTTGTTATTAAGTATTTTTAATGAATTTAATAGTATAATTAGCCATAATTATTAACAAAAATATAGAAGTACGAGTTATGGCTAAAGTATATATGAAGTATATATGACCCCCCAATACTTAGCTTGAGCTATGTCCTCATAGATCAGAGAGAAAAGAGAAGACAAAACTCGTACCGAGTATAGGCAAGTCTAAAGAATAAAGAACGAATAAATGAATGAACGAATGATAAATTGACCATCCCCCCAATACATAGGGTCAAATATTCCTAAGTACAGTAGACTGTACACAAAGCAGGGAGGGTCAAGGGTGGGAATGAATAGATCGTACTTAGACTGTCTCCCATTATACTTAAGGTAAGATATCCCTATATATAGACATGAAGAGGAGACAATGGAGAGGATCAAAGAATGAAAGAACACAAGGTGTACACCCCCTATACTTAGGATAAAGTACGTCCTAAGTATAGAAGACTGACAAAAAACATCTTTTCTGTAGAAAAAGAAGATAGAAAAGGAAAAGAAAAAAAAGAAGAAAAGAGATAAGAAGATAGATGAAGATAGAAGAGAGAATGTACACACCACTCCCCCTATACATAGGATAAAAGAAGCCCTAAGTATAGGCAACGACAGGAGTGATGAAACAGAATGACGAATGAACACTCGGCTCGTCCACCCCCCTATACGTAGGACAAAGCACATCCTAAGAAAGGCACACATGAGAATGGGGTAGTTGAGAAAAATGGGAGAGGGACAGAGATGAACAAAAGCGGATATACAACAGAGATGGATGTAGAAATGATCAAGAAGGTTGAAAGTGAACCTTCTTGTGGTACTGCTAAGGAATACATCTAATATGGTGTAGGTCGACATCGGGGTCCTTAGATGACACAATTCCTGCATCCCCAGAGTTTGGATAGTGAAACAGACCTAGGAGGATCTCTTAGTGCTGTGCAGTCCTATTATCCTGTAGTCTCACACTGATACCACTCTCACACCTCTGATCCGATGTCTTCCACTTCAGACCCCAGTTGAACAGTTATTAAGCTATACGCAGCTCTTCAGAAAGAGCAAGACATGTCTTCTCTTCATCGGCTAGTCTTCTTCGCTGTGAGGTCTGAGGTCTACCTCTTCTCTGCTTGCCGCCCTGACTCGTGCTTCCTTCCTCCGCTGTAGCTACAGCTCGTAAATACAAGAAGTGAGGTGAGGATCGAATCATGTCGACTTCTCTACTCTACGCTTCCACTTGGTCTCATTCATCTCTTTCCTGGGTTGCACCTCGCCCAATAGTGCCTTATTAGGCCGGGACGTCAAATGCCCATCTTCCAAGAAGGATATGAGATCGGGGCCCTAGGGTGAAGACGCATAGTCGCATGAGTGGAAGAAGTACAACTGTATCTAGACTTGGGAGTCTCGCTGGAATCAAAGTGGAATGGGATGAACTCAACATTGGAAGAAGTAAGGTCAGTGTCGTCCTGCGAGGTCTCGTCCAGGTCAAAACCAAAAGAAACGAACTCATCAGTGGAAGTAGTCAAACTATGTTCATCATTAAGAATCTAAATCGAATCATCTTTCTCATCAAAAGGCCCAAATTTCTGAATAAAAGCAACAAGATCAAATTTGGCCTTGATCTCATCAATATCTTCCCTTCGCTCAATGGTATCAATCGTGTAAATCCCGCTAATGTCATCAACACATTGCCAAGTCCTTGAAGAAAGAACTCTGAGGACCATTCTTTCCAAGTCTTCCTTCTTGGAGAGGAATTCTTGGGTCTCAGTGGATTCCAATAAGCAACAAAATTCTCTGATAGTCTCGTCAAGGTCATGCTCCACGAGATCAGCCAAGATAGGTGTAGACATATGAGGTGCAGGACTCTGGTCGGCAGTGGGTACGGTGATCAACACTTCGCTCTCGTCAACAAGATGGATGCAACTCTCTCCTAATCCATAATCAATAACGACCCTCCTAGAGGCGATGAATGGTCATCCTAAGATGATCGGAGAGTTCTTCCCATTGGAGATCTCCCTGGGTAATACGACAAAATCAACATTGTATCTTATGTACTGAATCAATATGACGACGTTTTTAAGGATACCCTTCGGCCTCTTTATTAATCCATTTGCAAACTGAACGATCATTGTGGTTTTCTTTAGAGGCCCTAAGTAAAGAAACTGTACCAGCGAGAATGGTAATATGCTGATTGAAGCACCATCATCGAGGAGAGTGTGATCACATGTATGGCCAGAGATGGTGCAACTAATGAAAGGTGTGACCGTGTTCTTTATCCTAGAAACGGGACGATGTGTAATGGTGTAGGCAGTGGCCATGGTTAGAATGTGATGCTCAGATCTTCTCCTCTACTTTCTCTTCTTGGGAAGAGGAGATAAATCGGTCATGGGTTGCTGAAGTGGGGCACGGATGATCTCATGAATGGTGGCCACCACTTCGGGTTAAGTCAATATTTTTTAAAATTTTGGACCTCCTCCATAAAGGGGAGGAAGTCGGAATCAGCATATACACGAGGAATGCCAAGAGCAGTCTGTACAACGACATCCTCGGGGTCAAAGGCGGGATAGGGTGTGAGTGCATTCGTGGTCAAAGGATCTAGCAAGTGGGCCCAAAGGTCTCCCAAAATCTTTTTGTATTTTCAATTTTTTCTCATTTTTTTATTTTGGGTAATGGCAAGCTCTCATGATAATCCACAACAGAATCCATATCCTTAAATAATGGAGGGATATTCTGATTCTTGTTTAAAATAGTAAAATAACCAACCCTTGAATTCATTTGCTCCATCATTTGGCTCAAGGTCTCAATCATGGAAATCATGAAAGGTGACTCCAACAGATCAGTCTCAGGTGGATATGAAAAGAAATGTGAAGGTGGAGGCAGGTAAAAATCCGAGGTCTGGAACAGTGGCTGAGGAGGATATGTACAAAAGTTAGGAGCAAAGTCCTCCTTAAAAGAGAGGTCGACCAGCTGGAGTGTACGTGGGATTTGCAAAGTCTGGATAAAGTAACTCCAATCGGCCATCTTTGAAACAAGAGAAAATGATCGGGAGAGCACGATGGTCAAGTCAAGATAGTTAGCAAACGACGCAAATGCGCAGAGGCGATCTAGAATGCACACAAGAAATCTCAAGCAAAACACACACAAAACAAACCCTCAATTCACCTACTCAACTCGGTAGAGACCGTAAAATAGTTTATCTTGTCTATTTTAGAGTTAGGCGAGAAGTCAAAATATTGCACAAACACTTAGGAGGCTAAATAAGATTTGGACACCAATCCTTAGTGTGTGTGCGAGCAAGTAAAATCAAAGACAATGAGAGGATTACTCGCCCCAAGACAAGATTTTTCTTTTGGGTCTTTTTTAGGGTCCAGTAACGTTAGCAGCCCCAATTTTATTTGCTATCACTTTTCTTGGATTTTTAGTCAGAATGCACGATCCTAACGAGGAGTCAATTTTACTTAGCACCTAGGTTAGCAAAATCAGAGATAGAGAGGTAGAAAAGCAATGCAAGCGACAAAAATGATGATGTATGATAAAGCGTAAATGCTCACCTTGCCTCCAACACTATAGGTGCAAAGATGCTCAACAGAATTAAAACCTATCAATATGCAAATGCAAGACGATGAAATCACCCTAAGTTCAAAAATTGTTATTGCCATGAAGAACCAATGCTAATGACTTAGAATAGAATAGAAGTGTTCGATCTTGGAGTGTCCTCGGTGCCCACCATAGTGGGTCCTGCAAGCGATGTATGGAGAACTCTCATGGCGCAGGGTTTCCGAGACTAAGTGAGATGCATTTTAAAATTTGACTAGATCCAAATGAACTATAGGCACATGCAATGGTTGTTATGTGTTTGGACCTAATACTATCGACAAGCAACTCCTAACACTAAGGGCTCAATCACACAAACAAAGAAAACATAATCAGAAAACAAAGGAAAAAAGGCGATAAAAACCGCGACAAAATTGACGAGGCCCCCAAGGGAACAATCCCTCAAGCACTGGACCTCGTGAAGTGGTAGAGTACTGAGAGTGTCTTGAATTATTACAAGTTCAAAATGTCTCTGTCTCACTTCAAATTACACAAATAAATGCAAGAAAATAAATGGAGCTCGGTCTTCAAAAATTCTCTAAGTCTCCTTGGTGCTAGGTCAGCAAGCTGAAGCCAACTTTACGTGGGTGTGTAGGTGCCTAGGGTAGAGCGCCTCCCTTGATCATGGTACATCGCACAATGTCAACAAAGAGAGGAGGTTAGATAACTCAAATAATTATATCAAATAAATAAACAAATAATAAAGGCACAAAAATAAGCAAACAATCACAATCAATTAAAAAGCCGATCTATACATTGTACTCCGCAGCGATGATGGCATTTCTTGAATCGAAAAATTGAGCGGTCTTCTGTTCCACACAAAGCAGGAACATAGTCGTCGAATCGACAACATGAAATCCGGACTTCAAACAAGAATTAACCCACAAAATATGATAAAACAATGAAAATAAATGTGGAGTTAAAATTTATTATAACTCTAAAAAAGATGTTTAGTGCAAGTATGTGTAGAGTATCAAACACAGGGAATAAGCATGTAGATCGGGGCAGTGAATGCTAAAAAATGAATGTGATGTTTTTGTCTATAGATGTGCTATTTTTTGTGGGTTTTTCATTTTTAATTTTATTTTTTATTTTATATTTTTATATTTTGATTTTTAATTTTTTGATTTTTTTTATGTTTTTTATATTTTTTCATAGATTTAAAAAGCTATATAGAATATATATATATATAATATAGGTGAGAAAGAGATAAGATATATATAAAAATTTGTAAAAATAGGCAAAATGAAGGGAATAAAATCTTTTTGGGTTTTATATAATTTTTTACCATTTTTGTGATTTTTTAATATATTTTGCAAACTTTTAGAGATTTTCAAAGTCAAAAATAACCAAATCAGGGTTTAAAAAACTGTCTAAAATGAAAATAGAGGATAAAAATAACAGTATCAAAAATTCTCCAAATTAATTTTAATATGTAGTTGATAGTATAAAAAAATTCAGAGACAAAAACTATATTTATGTGATTTTTTATGGATTTTTTATATTTTTATAAAGGATTTAGGGTTTTTTCAATTTCTATGAGTTTTCTTTATATTTTTATTAGTTTTTGGTCTGAAGTTGTAAAATACTTAAATAAATACAACGTATATTTTTTTTGGAATTTTTCAAAAAGTTTTTATAATTTTTATGGGTTTTCTAGTGGAAACAGGGATAGAAACTGATGTTTTTATTTTTTAAATAATAAACAGCTTCAAAATGCAAAATAAAATATTGGCTTGAAAGAGCAATGCAACAGGAACTTAAGTATATTCTTTTGGAATTTTTTAGAGCAATATAGAAGTATGAAATACATAGAGACGATAAAGAGAAACTACACGACTGCCAAGGACATTTTTGTAAATCTGTAAAAGTGCATGAACTGAGTGCAATTTTCACAGAAATTTATAACTCAATATAAAAATTACAAGACCAAGTAGAAACACGTAAGGCTGCATGGGCCTCGTCGTAAAAAGACTAAAATCACGTATATAAACACGTGCTCCATTAGTGAGGGCCAAAATGTAATTTTGATAAAAATTGGGGGCGTACTTGCAAAATAAACAAAAATAATACACTAGATAAAATAGTTTATGGACTAAAGAAATTTAACAAGACTCACAAGGGTCCCCTTGCAAAATGGCCACACCCCTTACACGTACAGGCACGTGAGGTGACGTAGCCTGGGACAGAAATGTAATCATGCAAAGTTTGGGGGCTTTGTTACAAATATTACACAAATATCTAAATGACAGATAAATGTTTAAGTTCTGATTATTAAATACAAAATCTCTTCGGGTGAAAAGGCAAAATACGCAAAGAAGGGGCAGATGCCGACGGTTGAGATTAGGTCACTTATGCCACACATCGCCTATCTGACGGCTGATGCCAGTTCATTCTGGATGGCCCAGATTAGAAGATCAAAAGGTCATCAACAACTCAAGGGGCTTCTGATCCTACTGTAGCTGCTCGCTTGGAGGGGAGGATCTTGATCCAACGGCTGGGAAGCACGTTGGACAAACTGGCGAAGAACAGGCTCCAAGCGAGCTTTCATTCGGTGATGCTTTCTCCTCCGTCGATCTGAGGCTCCTCAAATGGATGCTATGCTTTCTTCTCGACTCCCAAAAGCCATTAACACCTTCAAAAATGTCCGAGGACCGTCGGTGGATCCTTGGAGCTCGTGTAAGAACGGGGAGGCGTTCTTTGAAGCTATTGAGGCTCAGATGCCTCCTTCCGACCTTGCAAAGAAGATAGAAAACACAACAGCATGAGGAGGCAGAAATTTGGATTTTATTGGTGCATAATCAGCATATAGTGGAGTGGGTAGTGGTGGCTGGAGCTCAAGGGCGCCAGCAAGGGGTGGTTTTTGAAGATCTATGCTAAAGTGAAGATAAAACTCGCAATAAAAAGTGATAAACCTACAACTAAATAAGGATCAAAGAAAAACAAATAAAAATGAGCACGACTGGCTGGGAAACCAGGAGATGGACCATCACACCGGCGTGCGACGGTCGTAGCGGAGATCACCCAAGACCGCCTCCCCAGATCACCCTATATGCAGGGCGTGAATGCTGTCACCGTCCATGTATGTTCGAGCGGAAGAGGTGAGAGGAAAGGAGGCCAAAAGAGACTCAAAAATTGGAAGAAAGTCAGGTGGTGGTTTATGTACAGTGGATGAGTGGTGATGAAGCACTCTTTGAGATGAGATACAGAACGAACGAGAAGGATCTTGGGCGATCTATGTACCCGACGAGAATCATGGATGTACAAGGAGAAAAATCCAAGAAGAAGTCGATGCTCAAGGATGAAGGGTGTGAGCCCCAAAATTGGGAGAAATGAGGCAAGAATGCAGTTCTGACAAATTGCAGGAGGGCGGGTTAGACAGTTTACCCTCGGTCAATTGTCCGAACCACCTGGTTGGTCCACGTGGACTAACCAGTAAAAACCTCCTAAAAAAGAATTCAAAACTCAATTAAAAATAATAAACGATTTTATTAAATTTAAAAATAAAAAATATTTATTTTTTTTCTAAAGTATTTTATTATGATTTTTATTTATTTTTTGAGGTTTGAATTTACAAGTTACCTTTTAAGAGCTACATAGGTATATCTATCTATATACTTTAATGTTTTATTTTGATTTTCTATATTTGATTTTATTAATTAGGTTTATTCTTTTATTTATTTATAACTTAACTCTATCCACTTAAATATTTTTTTATTTTCCGATGTATTTCATATAAATAAATAAATATATGTATAATTTATATATGTATAGATAAAGGTATTTTACTTGTGTTTTCTTTAAGTATTTTATTTTGGTGTTTTATTTATGTTTTTATTCCTATTTTTTATACACATATATTATAAATGATATTTGCAAAAGTATGAAAATATAAAATTACAAAACTAATGAATAACAAACAAAATGATATTTTAATCCGTATAAGTATACAATAGGGGTTCAAAACCTAACTTTCAAATTGTAACTCAAAAAAATATGAAACTAATTCATTAAATAGCTTATTAAATGTTATATACAATTAAAGGTGATTTTGATATATTTTGAGTTTTTATTTGAGAGATATGGGTCTGGGAAATTGGGGTTTTTGGAATTTTATTTAGATCACATCTTTTTATCTGTACATTATTTTTGTTTAAAATCAATTTTTTATTTTTCTATATTTAATTAAATACAACTTTTATGTTCAAAGTTTTTTTTATAAGTATAAAAAGTAGAACTAAAAATAGGTTTTAAAAATGAATAAAAATTGAGTTAAATAAAAGTGATTTATTGTATTTTGGCCCTTATCTCCCCCTACTTTATTCCTTGTCAAGCTAGTCATCGAGATACCTAGGTCTCGGGGTTAAGAGTTATAAGAAATTTCAATATTTTATTCTTTTTCTTTTCTTTACTTTATTCTATAATTTTGTCTTAAAATCACTTTTTATACAACTATTTACACAAGGATGCATGAATGATAAAATGCTTGAATTAAGGATATTTACACGCTTTACGAGTGTTTTTAAAGCCAAATGATAGAATAAAGATGATGAAATGGAGATTCATCATGAGGTTAATCTTCTTATCTCTTGGGAGAAGAGTCACTTCATGGTGACCAAGGGGATTGTGTTGGCTCATGTAATCTCCAAGAGAGGCATAGAGGTTGAAATATCAAGGTGGAAGTTATATCGAAACATGAGCCACATACTTCTTTGAAACAAGTCCAATCATTTTTGGCATGTCGTTTTTTATCAAAGTTTCAGTAAATATTTCAACAAGATTGCCCAAACGTTGACAGAACTTCTAGGCAAGGACACTAAATTTATTATCGATGATAGACTGCTTTGTGCCTTTCATCAGTTGAAATAATAATCATCCACGCTCATGTCCTACAACTATAAAATTAGTCTCTTCCATTTATGATCACGACGAATGCATCTAATTATGCCATTGGAGATGTGTTGAGACAATGATGGGATGGATGGTCATTTGCAATTCACTTCGCTAGCTAACCTCTGGATGAAGCCTAGAGGAATTACACTTTAATAGAGAAAGAACTGTCAGCGGTAGTTTTTATGTTGGAAAATTTTATGTATCATTTGCTTGGATCTAAAGTGATCGTATACACTGACCATTTACCATACGATACTTACATAGAAAGAAGGATGCAAAGGCACGCTTACTTCTAGATCCTTCTACTCTAAGAGTTTGACATTGAGATATGAGATAATCCTGGAGTCGAGAATATTGTGGCAGATCACCTTTCCGGAATTACTGAGTCTGCGACTCTTGATCATGACATCCTTCCAATCACAAAGACCATCCTAGATGAAACCATATTTTCAGTCACCTTTCTCCCTTGATACACTAATATCGTGAACTACTATATTTGTAAGGAAGTCCCACGAGATTAGACAAAGCTAAAAGTGGACAAGTTCATGTACAACATACATTTTTACCAATTGGAGGTTCCATATATATTTCGTGGAGGAGAAGATTATATTCGATGAAGATGTATTCCCGAGGAGGAGTTACAAGTGTCCTCAACCACTATCATAAGTCAAAATCAGGTGGACAACATTCTTGAACATGGACAATAGCTAAGTACTTCAATGCAGCCTCTGGTGGCCGACTCTTTTTAAATATGCTACAGAATATATATTAACTGATGTATTGGATGCTAGAAGATGGTTAGCACCATCAGTTTCGGAGACACCATACCTCTCAAGTATATTCATATCTCAGATGTCTTTGATGCATGAGGAATCGATTTCATAGGCCCATTTTCGAATAGTCAAGGTTTTGTGTACATCTTGCTCGTTGTCTATTACATCAGTCGATGGGGTGAAATTATCACTGCTCGAGCCATCGAGAGTCGCACTGGCTATCGATTTCTTAAAGACAACATCATTGCTCGATTTAGGATTATGAGGATACTGATATCATATGGGGTAAAGCACCTCATTAATAAAAGAGGTTAAGAAGCTGCCAAAGAGTACAACATTGAACATCGTATCGCTTCTCCCTACCACACAAAGACCAATGGCTTAACAGAATGCTTAAACATGGAAATCAAGACTGTCCTACAAACACTTGTGCGTCATAACATGAAGAACTGGTCACAACTACTTAACTCGATTCTTTGGGCTTATGGAATTTCATACAAGTCCCCTTTTGTAATGTCTCCCTACAGCCTTGTGTATGGAAAATCATGTCATTTTCTTGTGGAACTCATTCATAAATCATTATGGATAGTTAGCGTATGCAATCTAGATAGAGAGAAAGCTGGAAAGAACAGAAAACTTGACCTGAATTATTTGTTGGAATTAATAGACTCTACTTATTACAATAACATGTACAAAGAAAAAGTCAATAGATGGCATGATAAACACACCTCGAGAAAATCTTTCAAGCTAAATAAGAAAGTGTGGTTGTTTGATGCTAAGTTAAAGTCATTTACAGGCAAATTGAAGAGCAAGTGGTTAGGATCTTTCAACATGAAAAATGTATGTGACAATGGTAGCATTGTGATATCAAGCTTGTCATCTGACATAACTTTTTGAAGTCAATGGACAACTATTGAAACCATATTTTGAGGATGTCTATCGTAGATTCAGTTCATGCAATAAATCAAGATGAGCTCCCTGGTGTTGATGGATCAAACAAATAAATATCAAAAATATCATTTCTTTTTCTTCTTTCTTTATTTCATTTGTTTCCATTATTCGGATTACTCAATCATCCCCTTCATCACTTCTACACTTAGCATATGCTTTATACTAAGTATGGGGGGAGGATGACTAACTCGGATCTTCATTCTTTGATCTCTCACATGTCTCTAACTTGTTGATAATACTTTTCTATACTTATGGCATCCTTACCCTAAGTATAGGGGGAGACAAGCTGAGACAAGGCTTTCATACATTCTAACCCTCAATCTTTTCCGCTTTACATACAATCTACTATATAAGGATAAGACAATCGTAAGTATAGGGGGGATGATCAACTTCATATTCTCCGCGTCATTGTTGTTTAGGATTTTCTATACTTATCTTGAGTTATGTCCTCCTTTATACTCTTTGATCACTATGAGGACATAGTTCGAGCTAAGTATAGGGGGTCGTATATAAGTATATATACATTAGCCATAACTCTTACTTGCGTATGTTCAATAAATATGGCTAATATATTGGGTAAGGCTATATAACAAATCAATTATAAAGACTTCACTAATAAAAATTCACATATAACACTAATACTCTAACTCTTTTTTCTTTTTTTCAAAAATCCCATAAAAATTTGAAAATCCCAAAATACCTAAAATTTTTTAAAATTTTTCAAAAATGTAAAAAAAATCGTAAAACTTTTTAAAAATCATATAAAAAGGTTTTTAAAAAAAGAAAATGTCTTCATAAAAATATTCCCTTACATTGAATTAGCATTTTTCTGAAAATTTTGAAATCGAACAAGTCCAATTAAAATTTGAAGATTTGAGCTTGATTGAGACCTTAATATACTTAATTTTAGAGGAACCTATTAAGGATTAGAATTGAGATGCTTTGGGTCATTATGGGTTAATTATTTAAGTTCTGTGAGACTGTCTTCGTGAGTCAGTTCAATATGACTAACTAGAAACCTTAATGCCATCCGTACGATTCTTGAGACAATGGTTTGATTCGAAACCCTGTACTCAACACTTATCTAACCAAGATGGATTATTGAAAAATCTGAAAGTCAAAGTCTGGATGATACGAGGCCACTTCGTCAAGGGTGGCTCAAGAACCATTCTTGGGTATTTCCAAAAGTAGTACTTCAATCTATTGTTTCTTTGGTAGCATGGAAATCTAACGACTGGAGATTGGATTGAAATAAAGCTTCATACGAGGAATAATCTACTAGCACAATTTTTCTAAGACATCCAAACATGGACGGAACACAATATTCTATATCTATTAGGGCAAAATAAGAATGAAGTGCAATACCAACAATACCGAAACAATGAAATATACAAAAGAATCCTACACCAAAAGTTTCAAAATTTTTGAGCTTCAAAAAAGGCCTACATCTTAATAGAGACTTGGTCATATTAGCTGAGTTTCACAAGGAAATGTGACTACATAGGTACATTTCCACTTATTTTCTCCTTCTTCTTGCTTCTCCCAAATTTATTGTGCACTAGCATGTACTTGAACTTTGAATGGTATATTCATCTCCCCGAGGATGAGTTACAAGAGGAGGAGACAACTAAATGGTTATACTATTTTTCTGAGAATAACTAACACAATTTACACATATGGTATTGATGAGTCTCCATTTCATCATCTTTATTATATCATTTTGGCCTTAAAAACCTAGTAAATGCATGTAAATAGCCTTAATTCATGCATTTTATCATTCATGCATTGTTGTGTAAATACTATATAAAAAGAGGTTTTTAAAGAAAAAATTATAGAATAAAGAAGATAAAATAAAAATAATAAAATATTGAAAATATTTTATAACCCGAAACACTGAGACCTAGGCATCTCGATGACTAGGACGATAAGGAATAAAGTACGAGGAGATAAAGGCCAAAATACATTGAAAATACCTTTTAATTTATTCTTTTTTATTCATTTTTGGGACATATTTTTAGCTCCACTTTTTTTACTTAAAATAAAGAAACTTTGTACATTAAAGTTGTATATAATAAAATATAAAAAATACAAAATTTACTTTATACAAAAATAACATACACATAAAAGTTATGATCTGAATAAATTTCTGAAATGCCAATTACCCAGACCCATATATCTCAAATAAAAACTCAAAATATATTAAAATTTTAATTTTATATAACTTTTAATAAGCTATTTAGTGAAGGTGGTTTCATATTTTTTGGAGTTAGGATTTGAAAGTTAGGTTTTGGACCCCTATTGTATACTTGTACCGATTAAAATATTCATTTTATTTATTATTCATTATTTTTATAATTTTATATTTTCATTTTTTGTAAACTTTATTTATAATATATGTACATATTAAAATATGAATGAAATGTTAAAGAAAACCTTAAAATAAAATACTTGTGTAAAATACATAGGCAAAATATTTATGTTATACCTACAGAATTAATACACCTATTTATTTAATTGCATATATTACTCCATGAAAATAAAAAAAATATATTTAAGTATATAAAACTAATTTATAAATTTAAGAAATAATATATTTAATTAATAAAATTAAAAATATAAAATAAGAACAAAAGATTAAAATATATAGACAAATATACCTATATATAGGCCAAAAAATGTAACTTGTAATTTTAAACCTCAAAAAAATAAATAAAAATCATAATAAAAAACATAATAAAATAATAAATATTTTTTATTTTATAACTAAATTTAATAAAATTGATTTATTATTTTCAATTGATTTTTAATCATTTTTTAGGATTTTTCCTGGTTGGGTTGTGGCTAGAGTTGACCTACGGTCAACTCTCTGCCCAATGTCCTGGCTTTGTCATAACTGCATTTCAACCCAATCATTGATAGAATGGCCCAATAAAGGAAGGTTGATGTAGGCCATGCCTTTCTTTTGAGAATTCCCAACCTCTCGGGGATTGATCGAGAAAGATCTCTATTTCTTGATTTTTTCGTGATGAATCCTTTCACCATTTGATGAATCTCCCTTCATGACTTTTCCTCCCCATTACTTGAGGATTCACGCCCTAGGATTGTATCGAAGAATGGGTCGTCGATTCGCCAACATCTCCTTCATTCTTCTTGTCACCTCGGTCTTGTACATAACGAACCCCCTAATTTTCCCCCGACTTTTGAACCTTTTTTTACCGTTATTCCATCTCCTTTTCATGTGCTGAGGGTTGAGCGAGGTGATAGTGGTCTCGCCTCGCCGTTAGGAGGCGTAGAGGAGTGGTGCGGAGGATGATTCCACCCATCGCCGGAGCTCTGCTACAGACGGTCCCATCTTGTAGTTTTTGACTGCTTGAGGTCATTTCTTCACGTTTTTTCGTTTTATTAGCTTAGTATTAGTTCCTTGGATCCATTGCCACTTTCAGAATCACAGTACAATGCCTTTTCTGCTTCAATCGAAGGTCGTCGGAGCAGATCTCCGGTGAGCACCTCCATCTTCATCCACGCTTTATTCCGCTATTTGCAGGGTTGAGGAAATTTTCCCTCAACCTCAGTAACAGATATTGCAGGTATTTGGAGCCATGCTAAACCTGGAGGGGCGATTTTGGTTGTTGATGAGTACGAAATTGCTCTTGTTAAAGATGTGTTTTTATGATCGTGCGTAAAAATAATTTACATATTGTTCATGCATTGTAGGCGCCTATCGGAATCGGTCAAGAAAATAACCACACAAAATATTTGTCATTTTTAAACAATGCGGTTTTATGTTTAATTTCGAGGAAAGAAATGGGCAAATTATGCAATTTTCCACAGAATAATTAATTATAAATTTGCCGTAGATGACAAAAATGTCCACAATATGTCAAAATGTAGAGAATTACATGAAAAACATCATGCTATTTTTGGATTAATAAAATAATGTAAAGAAGAGTCAGAAAATATAAGGGAACACAGGGGTATAACTGCAAAATAATATAAATAAATAAAATGCAAATGTTTGTAATGTAATTACCAAAAGATGGAGGGTTCTTGTAATTTACCCAGTGGATCACGTACACAACACATGACCATTGGGGCTTCTTGTGATTGTGCGAAGTGCCGGGAGCTTTGTTGAAATTCGTCCCCTCTCCCACGTGCACAGCATGTGAGGAGGGTCTCGGGCGTCATGCCCGGCCAACAACTTGCGAGAGGCAGAGGGGCGAAAGGCTTTGGTGAAGCGATCGATGATGGGCGTCGTAGTCGGAGGTGAGAGTTCTGCGGATGTTGGAGGTAGTCGTGGTCGCCGCGGTGTTGAAGACGTACAACATCGTAGGCAGAGTAGGCGGAGGAGATTCGAAGAAGGTGGTGTTGCGGTTGACCGGGTGAAGCTTGGCGAAGGTGAAGTTGCAGAGGTGGCGGCAGTTGTTGGCTCGACGGAGGAGCTCCGGAGCTGCGGCAGTCGTGCAGCGGAGCCGCAACACTGCAACGAGGACGAGGTGCCTCGGATCTCGCTGAGCCTTCGAGGAGGAGAGCAGAGTGAGGAGCTGTCACCTCCGGCGATGGATCTTCCTCCTTTGGGCGATGAAATCGGAGGATGATGGTGACGAGGGGGGTGACGGAGCTTAATTAAGAGAGGGGTCGGCCGACCATGGAAGTGAATCGGGGATTGGATTCGATGAGGTTTGATTGGGACGAGGAGATCCGGGCGAGATCGGGGATGGGCAGCCGCGGCGGAGATTTCGGGGGAGCGGTGATTGGCGGCAGCTAGAATGGGAAAGGGGATTGGGAGGACGATGACCCGTGGCCGTCCAATCGGCCGAGATTGGGCGGCCAGATGGGTGCTAAGTGGCGGTCTGGGAGAAAGGACGCGAGGCACGTATGGGTTTTATTTTTTTATAAAATGAATTAATAATATATAAAAAATAAAAAAATGGCTGACATGTGGCGGCCCCAGGGGCGGCCACGTGTCAGCACCAGAAAAATCCGCAGATAAATACTTTGTAAAATCAATAATAAATTGCAAATGGCCTCGGATCAAAAAGGTTTCTTCACGAAAATTGCTCGTCTGAATGAGATATACAATTTTTATGAAGAATCAAATCCAAAACCGATCAAATGTACAAAGTGAAATTTTGGGGTATCCCATATACATTGAATACCTTGATTTTTTTGGGTTTTATAACTTTTATTGTCACTTTTAAACCAGTAAAAATCTGGAAAAATATCATAAAATCAGAGATAAATATTTACACATTAATCTATTTTTTTGGATTTTTATTAATTTATAAAATGTGTACATAAAATATCAGGTCAAAAATCGTTAAAATACAAAATGTACAAAAAAGACCCAAACCCCAACTTTCACATATGAGCTCCGAATCACATGAACTTGGTCATGTTTTGAAGGTACTTGAATGTACATTAGTTCAAAATTGAGTAGGATTAAAACAGACACTAGATGAGGAAGATATGAGCTTTTTAGTCCGAAAATCCTGAAACTAGGGTTTGGGTTTCTGGTCCACTTATTTAGGTTAGTTATTTTTTTGTATTTTTCATTTATTCTTGTTAGTGATATGTACACAATAGCAGTAGATTAGTGTCATTTGGAAATAGCATGAATGAGTTAAAAATCAGGGAAGTTAGGCTATATACATGTCAATTTTGGCTGAGATTTTTGGCTTCTTATTTTGTGCAGAAATTAGTGTTAAAATGCAATTCTTATGAAAACATGCATGAGTGCTATCTATGCAGAATAGATGTAGAAATGTTGTTGATTTTGAGGGATTTCGCTTAATAAATGATATTTAGAGTGATGAATCCGAGGTTCATCAGCTGTGGCCGGAGATATCTGGAGCTCCTCATCTTCCTGGACCATGTAGAGGAGCTCCAGTCATCCTTGTGCTTTTTGCGCCCTCAAGTAGATAGAAACACCTGCTAGGAAGCGACTAGGCCCTTTTGAAGCTTCATTGCGTGCCAGAGGGGAGCGGATTGGCCGGTGGAAGCTTGCCTTGGTCGGTTGGCTTCCATGTTCTTCCATCGCCCTTCGCAGTTGTTGATCTACGTCAGTTCTACCAAGCCTTCCAGTTGTCGCCGGATGCAGCGAGCTAGAGTCGTCCGATCCAGATCTATCTTCTAATCCTAGCCGTATACGTCCAACTGGTATCCGTCTGTTGCGAGATACTTGCCAAATGGATAGATTATAGTCGTCGGATTGAGCCTATTGTGTGGGTATTTTGTAGCTTTACCGCCACAAGTTTTGTATTTAAATACTAAGACTAAATCATTTATTTGTTGTTTAAATTATTTTCTATAATTTGCAATCAGGACCCTTAGCTTTGCATAATTACACCTTCGTCCAGTCCACGTCACCTTACATGATGCTTTACGTGAGGTGACAATTTTGCACCTGGGTCCCTAGGCTTTTTATTATTGTCATTTAGTCTAGAAATAAAATTTGAACGTTACATATTTTGGTTAAATTTGCACTCAGGCCCCTGTACTTTATGATATTTACAAAAATACGCTTGCTAGGAAGGTAGTTTCTTTTTGTTGTCTCTATTTATTTCGTGCATCTATAAAATTGAAAAAAATCTCAAAAAAATAAGAATAATTTTATGTTTAATTAACCTTTCATGGCATATTTTTATTTTTCATTTTGACTCTTTTTATTATTTATAAAAAATAATAAAACTTCACTTTTTTGTGTTTGCAAAAGAAAATACATAAAAATTATAAAAACCTTTTGGAAAAATTCCAAAAAATTATATTTCACCTTTACTGTTTGATATTTTTTATCCCCCATTAAATTTTGGGTATTTATTTTAAACCATGTTTTGGGAATTTTTGACTTTTAAAATATATAAAAATTAGCAAAATCTTTGAAAAATCACAAAAACAATAGAACATTATCAAAAAACACAAAACGATTTTGTTTCATTTATTTTCATTATTTTTACCTATATATATTATCTTTCTCTTACCTATATTGTATATATATCATATATAGCCTTATATCTATTTTAAAAGAAAAAGAAAATATAAAAAATATAAAATATAAAAAGAAAATTACAAAATTAGAAAATAAAAAATCAAAATATAAAAATAGAAAATAGAAAATAAAATAGAAAAATATAAAATTTAAAACCCACAAAATGGTGTAACTTGGCTAAGTGCTTGAGAGATATTTGGTATATTGATTTCTATCTTGCCTTCTCTACTCCTTTGCTTCCTGTGTTCGACCCTTACTTGGTTGCCATTATACAATCTTAGTAGGGTATATAAACTTCAACTCTTGCTTTTAATTGCTTAATTAGTTGTGTGGGTTAATTGTTGAACAAGGATAAGATTTGAGTAGTCGCCTCAGCGAAAGTGAGTCTGAATTGTCAGGCCATTACATAGCGACTCCTATCTTATCGTTTTTTTAATGGCACCGTTGCTGGGGAGGAACATCGTATAGATCGGCTTTTTGCTTGATTATGATATTTGTCTATATTTTTCCCTATTTATTTTATCATTTATTTGATATAATTATTTGAATTGTCTAATCATCTTCCCTTATTTGACTTTTTGCAAGGATCACGAATTGAGGGAGGTGCTCTCTTCTAGGAGCACCTGCACACCCACGTGAAGGGACTTTGACCTAGCACCAAGGAGGACTTGGAGAACTTTGAAGACAATTTTTCAGCATTTTGTGTATTTACTTGTTTGTGTAATTTAAGTGAGAGATACCAGTAATTTGTAATGTACTCTGAACTTTGGACTCTCGGGTTCTGATTTCCATGTGTTTGTTCACTTGGGGGCTCACCGCAGTTTTGTCGTGTTTTCATCGTTAATTTTGTTTTGTTTCTCGATTTTGTTTTCCTTATTTTGTTTTTTTGAGCCTTTAGTGTTAGGATTGCTTGCGGTAGATAAGGACAAACACTTAATAACATTTGCTTGTACCTATAGTGATGTTTGGACTTAGTCAAATCAAACTGTTTCTCACTTAGTCTCGGAACTTCCATGCTGCAAGAGTTCTCCATATAATGCTTGCATGACCCATTGTGGTGGGCACCAAGAGACTCCAAGACTGGACTCTTAGGTTCCACTGTGAGTCATTAGAATAGGTTCTTCACACTAACAAAAATTTTTGAAACTTAAGTCGATTTCATCGGCTTGCATTTATATATAGTATAGGTTTCAATTCTGCTAAGCATCTTTGCATGTAGAGTGCTACAGGAAAGGTGAGCATTTACGCTTTAGCATACATCATCATTTTTACCGCTTGCATTGCTTTTCTGCCTCTCTACCTTAGATTTTGATCATCTAAGTGCTAAGTAAAATTGGCTCCTTGTTATCCTCGTGCATTCTCACTAAAATTTCAAAAAATTGATAATCAATAAAATTGAGACTGTTAACATTACTTGACCATAAAAAAAGACCAAAATGGAAAATCTTATCTTGGGGCGAGTAATCCCCTCATTGTTTCGATTTTTCTTGCTCACACATACACACTAAGAATAGTGCCAAAATCCCATTTAGCCACTTAAGTGTTTGTGCAACTTTTGGACTTCTCACCTAACTCTAAAACAGAAAAGATAAAAAGATTGCTCTTATACGGTCTCTACCCAATTGAGTAGGTGAATTGAGGGTTTGTTTTGTGTGAGTTTGTTTGTATTTTCTTGTGTGCATTCTAGAACGTCTCTATGCATTTGCACCTTCTCCTCACTTCTCTTGATTTGACACTCGTGCTCTCTCGATCATTCTCCTTTTGTTTTGAGATGGCCGACTGGAGCGTATTTTTTTCCAGACTTTGTGGATCCCTCGTTCACTCCAGCCGGCCCACCTCCCTTTTCCAGGAGGACTTTGCTTTTGACTTTTGTACATATACACCTCAGCCGCAGATTCATACCTCAGATTTTTATCCACCTCCACCTTCACATTTCCCTTCACATCCACACAAGACTGATATGTTGGAGTCAACTTTCATGATTTCCACGAGTGAGACCTTGAACCAAATGATGGAGCAAATGAATTTGAGGATTGATGATCTCACTAGTTTAAATAAGAACCATAATGCCACTCCACTATTTGAGTATATGGATTCATTTGAGGATTTCCATGAGATCTTGCAATCTCCCAAAATATAAAAAATGAGATAGATATTAAAATTCCAAAAACATTTCAGGAGACCTTTGTTTGAGTCATACTGTGAGGAGAGTGCCCACTTGACAGATTCTTTGACCACACAACCATTCACATATAGTCCCAACTTTGACCCCGAGGATGCCGTTGTACAGACTGTTCTTAGCATTCCTTATGTATATAATGATCCCAACCTTCTCCCTTGTATGGAGGAGGTCCAAAAATTAAAAAATTTTTGATTGAACCCGAAGTGGTGGCCACCATTCATGAGATCATTCAAGCCCCACTTCAATAGGCCATGACCCATTTATCTCCTCCTCTTTACAAGAAGAGAAAGCGAAGGAGAAGATCTGAGTATCATATCTTGACCATGGCCACTGCCCATGTCATCACACACTGTTCCATTCCTAGGAAAAAAGAACACTGCCACACCTTTCATTAGCTACACCATCTCTGACTACACATGTGATCACACTCTCCTAGACAACAATGTTTTTATTAGCATATTACCCTTCTCTCCGGTACCACCTCTTCACTTAGGGCCTTTAAAGAAAATCAGGATGATAGTACAGTTTGCTGATAAATCTATCAAGAGACCAAAGGGTATCCTTGAAAACACCATCATCTTGATTTAGGGCACGAGCTACAATGTTGATTTTGTCGTATTGCCCATGGAGACCTCCACAGGGGAGAACTCTCCAATCATCCTGGGACAAACATTACTTGCCTCTGCGAGGGTCGTTATTTATTACATATCAGGAGAGATTTACTTCCATCCTGTTGACGAGAGCGAAGTGTTGATCACCGCACCCACTGCTGACCAGAGACCTGCACCTAATGCATCTTCATCTATCTCGGCTGACCCTGAGGACCATGACCTTGATAAGACGATCAAAGATTTTTGTTGCATGTTGGACTCCACTGAGACCCATGAATTCCTCTCCAAGGAGGAATACTTGGAAAGCATGGACCTCAGAGTTCCTTCTTCTGGGACATGGCGTTGTGTTGATGACATCTGCTGGATTTACACGATTGATACTCTAGAGCGGAGGGCAGATTCATAGACTAGACAGGACGGACATGACTTGACTAATTTCACTGATGACTCTGATCTTGTTCACTTAGATATTGATGAGACCAAGGCTGAATTTGATCTTGTTTCTTTTATTCAGAAATTCAGCCTTTTGATGAGAAGCATGACCCAATTGAGACTATAGAGGACGAACATATTTTGACTACTTTCACTAGATCTCTTTTCTTCTTTTCTTCTTTTTTTTTCTATCTTCTTTTTCTACCGAAAAGGTGTCACCCCTTTTGTCAGTCTTTTGTATTTAGGATGTACTTTGTCCTAAGTATAGGGGGTGTGCATCCCGATTTCTGTCATTCTTTGATCCTCTCCACTGTCTCCTCTTCTTGTCTATACTTAGTGATGTCTTACCCTGAGTACAGGAGGAGACAATCTGAGTATGATCTGTTCATTCCCACCCTTGACCCTCCCTACTTTGTGTACAGTCTGCTATACTTAGGATTATTTCATCCTAAGTATGGGGAGGTGGTCAACTTCCTATTCGTTCATTCATATTTCTCCATTCATTTATTCTTTAGACTTTCCTATACTCGGTATGAGTTATGTCTTCTATTTTTCTATCTGATATATGAGGACATGGCTCAATCTAAGTGGGGTGGGGGGGGTCGTACATACTTCGTATATACTTTAGCCATAACTCGTACTTTCGTAATAATTATATCTTATTATACTATTAAATTCAAAAAAAAACTTAATAAAAAGATGTTTATTATTCCTCATATTCTTTTTCTATTTACTGATTAATAAATCATATGAAAATGTTTTTTACAAAATGTTTAAAAAATAGTTGGAAAATCTTTTTGAAAAATCTTTTAAAAATAATTTTGAAAATGTTTTGTCACATATTTTCAACCTTTGTAAAATTATTTGTTTGAAAAATTATTTTCTTTGTGTGAAATAAAAATGTTTGAAAAATGATTTGCAAATGGTTTGAAAAACGGTTGTAAAAATATTTGATAAATCGATATATACTGTTTGAAAAATCCTTTGCAAAATTATTTTAAAATGTATGTACATGTTTTTAAAAGCTCTTTGCAAAAACTATTTTGGACTATAGTTTCCAAAATTCTTTGAAAAACTTTTTCAAATTAGTTTGAGGAATATATAAACATCACCCTAAAATAATTTATTAAATAATATATATATATATATATCAATGAAATTTACCACTTACCCCTTGTAAATTCTTATTCTTGTAAATATAAATTGCATTCCTGTGTAAATATTTATACCTAGTTTATAGCCAAAATCTTTTATTTTAAAAAATTCCTAAAAATATTTGCAAAACTAAAAATATCAAAAACATCTGAATAATCTTTTTGAAAAATACCAAAAAATGCATATGCATCATCATTTACAAAAATCCAAAAAAAGTTCAAAATCTTTGAAAATTGCATCACAAAAAAATTTTCTGCATTGAGCATAGCATTTGCATAGCATTAAGAATAACCTAAGTATAAGAAGATGATTGCAGGAAGGGATCAAATGAGTGAAGAAGAAGGTGACAAGGACTCGGGTCCCCACTATATTTCAGCTAAGAAGAGCCTAAGTAGAAAGACGTGCAATGAAGATGGAGGAACCTGAGGTGAACAATCAGAGGGTATGCAAGTTTCCCCCTATACCTAGGCTGAAGAGTGTCCTAATTATCTAGATGATGAATTAAGGATGAAGAACCGTGGGATACGGGAGGATTGGATGAAAAACAGATTCAAGCTCAACCAAGCAAACAATGATACCTTTGATTTCACAAACTTCACACATGAAGATCAAGGAGTAATGGTCATTTATCTTGTCAATTTTATTGGTGGTCATCCAAAAATCAGAGTCCATTACACACGATTTAATGATAAGTTTTGGGCACTATCCTAGGGATACACCCTCACCTCTCAACATGGAATCATAACTACATACAACGTGGGTGTTTCTATCCCAAAATCCAAGGTTTCCATTTTATTTTTGTTAACTTACATTAATCAAGCCCAATTTTTATGCTTTTAGGTTATTACTACATTAAGGTGAGCACATATGAAGCATTCACCATCTAATGACCATTCCAAATTCCATTTATATCCAAAGTGATAAATCAGAGAAAGATTGAGAAAAAGGAGATGCATTTGAGAAAACCATGATGCATGTTGAGAGAAAACTTATAGTGCCTCCAACATTCTCCAAGCATGTGTAAGACTGTATTTAAATTTTACACTATATGCATGCAAGATGAATGAAATCACACCTAAACATGATACTATTAGCTAAAGATTTGATTTCATTGTTGTCTATATCAATCAATGTTTACATGTGTTCAATGAATCTAGGAGATGAAGTGAATCTCCTTGATCCTAATTAATGTCCTAATATAAGAACAAGAACGACATATATGAAATAATGGAAGCTCGGAGAGATGTGTGTCTAAACCTAGGTTTGAACACTCAAGTGAAGCCCTACCCGGATTGGGGTGAAATAGGCTCCACACAACACATGCGGATATCCATGTCCATGTGCACATACGAGCCCTTAAAGGAGGACCACTAGAAATGCAATTATTACAATTATATACAAAAATGTATGAAAAAAGTTCCTGTTAAAAAATATTGATTTCTTTGGATTTCTTCTACGATTCCTCGTAGCTGGAGCTCCCAACTCCACGCTTACATGTCGATTGAGTGTCCTCAAATCTACGAGCCCTGCCACAAAAGAAAATCGCTAGAAATATATCAAGAAATTTTAATCAACAGAAACGATGTAAAAACAAACACAACATGAAGACCTAAATGTACGAGAATAATCAACTCAAATTAATAAATTAAAACCTAATAAATAAATGAGGATGAGTTGTGTCCTGACAACGATGCCATCTGAAAAATCGTAAAATCACCTCTTTATATGTTCATTTTATTGTAGCACATGGGGCAATTTTGGATCTATACAGAATTGACCATAAGCTTGAATACGCGGTGATAAATTTTTATTTGGCAAGCATACCTAGTCCGAACACATGGACACGAGCCTCCTCATTGATTAATCAGAAATTAATGACTAAGACTGGGCCAATAATTCATTGACCTAGGTTTCAAATGCAGACATAAGATGCACATCACAAAATGAGGGCAACATAATGCATACAATGAATGATGCAAGACTATTGTGCATTGATAATTGTACAAAACAATGATGCACACAGAACGACAAATAATATCATGCACGTATATTTTAAATTTATGTAGAATAATGTGATACATATGTAAAGAAATGCAATGCATGGAATGAATGATCAACATTCAATTTTTATTTGGTCTTATGCAACTAAAAATGATGATGCCATGCTATGCGATTCAAAGAGGTGGTTAAAGCAAAAAGTGCTCTAAAATAATCCAATCATTGAACAAAAAGAAGACATCCAATTTTATTATCATTTGAAGCACAAAAATACATCAAAGATCTAATAATGGAGTTGAAATGATGAGCACTTGACACATTAATCATTTTAGATTTAGTATATTAAATTATCCATTAAATTAGTGAATAAACCATTCCATCATGTAGAGCGAAAAATTAGCAATAAAATGAAAATTAAATCACATAATTTGGAGTTCATATACTCAAGATATTAATAAAAGAGTCTAGGGGCATAAGTGTAATAAAAATATAGAGAATAAAAAGATAACATATGCACTCTAGTCCTTTAGAGGAGCCTTTTTATATTTTGGAATTATTGACGGGGCCTTTTTGTAAATTCCCCAAGCACAGCATGTGAGGCACACGTGCCTAGAAGGGACTATGATGCAATTTGGAGAAGTTTGTGGGCCTATAATGCAAATTACCCGACCCGCATGGGCTAGGCTCGGGAGGCGGGTGAGGGTCAAATTGTACTTCGGGAGCTGCTGCAAAGGCCTCAAGCCATGTTTCTACTCGAGGTTCTTTGGCCAGAGGCTTGGTACACCTGTTCGTGCACTTCGACGAAAGCTAAGTGTTCATCACAACCATTGGATGGCTTCCAAAGGGGCGCCATCCAACGACACCTGCACCTTCTAACCGATGTCCACCGCCGTGATGGTGGCGGTGGGTTTGGAGCTCTGACGAGTAAGCCAGAACTCCACCGTCATCGTCCAATTGTGTTTTGTTCCTGAAAGATGATGGAGGATCTGGCAATGAAACATGAGTGGCGGAGGAGGTGCGAAAGCTGCTAGAGTTGCCCGTCGATGAGGCCTCGTCGAAGGAGGAGCTCTAAAATGGAGCTCCAACTGAAGTCCGACTAATGAAGGGGCTCGCAAGTGGTTGCAAGGGGGTGTATAGCCGAAGCGAGGGGGAGAGGAATGGCAAGCTCAGGGGTGAAGAACAGGGAGCTCATGTTGTGTTCTCCTTTGCCTCTAGTGTAGGAGAAGGCATGGGGTCAAAGGGAGTTGCGAAGGACAGAAAGGTGGTTATATCAGTTGGCGAGGATGATTGAAGTGCAATGAAGCTCTTGGTGTAGTGAATCGAGAGAGAACATGTATGCAACTAGAAAATTAGGAGAAAATAAGAAAAACATAGATGGAGGACTTACCTTGATAAGAGAAGTAACTACAATGGAGGGGAGGCCTAGGATGTGCTCTGGAGGAGCTTTGATCATCACCCGTCATGCTCGACTAGAGCATGGAGCTTAAATGGTAGCGGAGCAACCATAGCTTAGCCAATCGGCTAAGGGTAGACACCTAGAGGTGGCCCTATCTTTGAAGATCGATCCTACCTCCCCCTATCATGGGTAGGAGGAGAGACCTAAGTGAAACCCACATAGAATGATCGATTGCGGGGAATGGCGAAGGGGCATATTTAAGGTATGATCTGGCCGTTACAAGGTAGTGATTGGCGAGATTGTAATGGTCATGCGACCAACCTAGGAGCCCTAACGTGGGGTATTAATGTCAGGACGAGTAGGAGGGGAGTTAGGGTGTCATGGAGGAGGTGTTAGCAAGTGGATTTAGTGGTGGTAATGTTTGCAGTAAAGGGGAGAAGGGGAGAGTGTGATGATGTGAACATGGGAAAAAAGGGGGAACGTTATGGAGGAATACGATGGCTGAATCGTTGGATCATGCGATCCAATAGTTAGAAGAGGGGCACTACGGATTGGCTGAGATCAGATTAGGGAATCTAATCCTACGTTGGGGAACATAGTGTAGATGTGCGGCTATGACTGTGAAAGAGATAGTGACATAGAGGATGCTAAGCCATTGGATGCGACAACATCTCATGGCTGTGGTGAAGGCGGGGAGGAGCGATGTTGATTACATTTGGGGAGATGATCTAAGGGTAGAGAGTACATCGATGGGGGATGACCAAGATGGAAGCGGGTAGGAGGATCAGACAACCCATGAGGAGTCCGGGTGGCGCAATGGGAACGAGCCGCGTGGTGTCTACAGAGAGCACCATGGGGCCCAATGTATTATTCAGAAGAAGAAAAAGAAGGAGAGATTCAAAAGGAAATAGAAGAAGGAAAAATTAGGAAAAAGTCAAACATGGAAGTTGTAGATCCCGATGAGATCTACAAGTTTCATGTTAGATAAAAAACAAAATCAATTAAATAGACAAAGAACAATTTTTTAGAGTAATTTTAATGGATAAAAACACCACATTCCAATCCTTTTGCATTTTTTGTAGTTTTAATTTCTTTTAAAGTTCAAAATAATTATATACAATATTTAATCTATTTTTTTGGTGTAGTAAATCGAGAGAGAACGTGTGTACAACTAGAAAATTAGGAGAAAATAAGAAAAATAGAGATGGAGGACTTACCTTGATAAGAGAAGTAATTACAGTGGAGGGGAGGCCAAGGATGTGCTCTAGAGGATCTTTGGTCATCACCCGTCATGCTCGGCTGGAGCATGGAGCTCCAATGGCAGTGGAGCAACCGTAGCTTGGCCAATCAGCTAAGGGTCGACACCTAGATGTGGCCCTATCTTCGAAGCTCGATCCTACCTCCCCCTATCATGGGTAGGAGGAGAGACCTAAGGGAAACACACATGGAATGATGGATGGCAGCGAATGGCGAAGGGGCATATTTAAGGTATGGCCTGGCCATTACAAGGTGGTGGTTGGCGAGATTGTAATGTTCATGCGACCACCCTGGGAGCTCTAACGTTGGATATTAATGTCAGGACGAGTAGGAGGGAAGTTAGGGTGTCATGGAGGAGGTGTTAGCAAGTGGATTTAGTGGTGGTATTGGTTTCAGTTAAGGGGAGAAGGGGAGAGTGTGATGATGTAAACATGGGAAAAAGGGGGAACGTTATGGAGGAAAACGATCGTTGAATTGTTGGATCATGTGGTCCAACGGTTAGGAGAGGGGCGTTATGGATTGGCTGGGATCAGATTAGGGAATCTAATCCTTCGTTGGGGAACACAGTGTAGATGTGCAGTGGATACGGAAGCATGGGAATAATCCTATGACTGTGAAAGAGATGGTGACGTAGAGGATGCCAAGCCATTGGATGCAACACCATCGCATGGTTGTGGTGAAGGCGGGGAGGAGCGATGTGGATTACATTTGGGGTGATGATCTAAGGGTAGAGAGTGCAACTATGGGGGACAAACAATATGGAAGCAGGTAGGAGGATCAGACAGCGCATGAGGAGTCCATGTGTCACAAGGGGAACGAGCCGCATGGTAGCTACATAGAGCGCCATGGGGCCCAATGGTATTATTCAAAGGAAGAACAATAAAGAGAAATTCAAAAGGAAATAGAAGAAGGAAAAATTAGGAAAAAAGTCATACATGAAAGCTGTAGATCCCGATGAGATCTACAAGTTTCATGTTGGATAAAAAACCAAAATCAATTAAATAGACAAAGCACACTTTTTTAGAGTAATTTTAATGGATAAAAATACCACATTTTAATCCTTTTGCATTTTTTTATAGTTTAATTTCTTTTAAAGCCCAAAATAAATATATATATAATATTACTCTATTTTTTGGACTTTTTATAAAGAAAATAAAGAGGGGTTATTTTTATACACTAATTAGGGTTAATTACAAGTTAAAGATAAATTGATAATTAAAGTGAATTAATTGCATATTTTATTGAATTATTCATACTCGAAGGACGATAAGGAGATATAGTGTTGATAAGTCAGAGATTCATCAATGCCTAACTTCCCATCATTTCCTCAATTTCATCCTTCATGCTCTCCATTTGATTGTATCACTAATTCTTTCATCTAACTTTCCTAATTCACGCCAGTTCCCTAACTCCCATTTTAAACCAAATACCACCATCCTAGAAGTAGTTGATACTACCTAGACACCCACCTGCAACCATGAGTCCCCTTCTTCAAATACTCTCCCCCTCTCCAGCAACTTCCATCTGCCATCTTTGTGAGAAGCACCTTAGCCCTACTCTTCCATTGTGTCAAGGAGTGATCCCGTAGTGAGCGACAAGGGGAAGATTTCTTTGGCGATATCCATAGCTCTTGACGTTGTGTGGTAGATATTTTCAAGCATTGCTCAAGCTTCCATGCAAGCCGCCATGGATAAGCTAAGATCTAGGAGCTTCTACGATCCATCATAGGCTGGTTTTCTATCACCATCTCCTTGAACTCATCTCCAGGTTTTAATCCCAGTGTCATGAACTTTTGATCTCTCAATTTATTCATGAAGTATTCATAAATCTCTTCGTCAAATTATTCTACACTAAACCTTCATCATTAAACCCTAGTCTTCATGCATACATTCTTGCTTCTGATCCGCTTCTCCATCTATGTATCCATGCCAGTCCTTTCTCAGTCTTGAAAAGATTGAGATCACATTTGATGAGCCTTCAATTCAATCAACAATCATTACTTTTGCTTGAATTTGTATCACTTATAGTGCAAGTAATCCAATAACTTAAATGATCGGAAGATTCTCGGAGTTCTTTTAAGAAGCTCTGCCTCCGACAATTTTCCCACTTTCAGCCTTTCTAGATGTTATAACAACCCCCTCAATTAACCAACATCATCGCCCTTACTTCAGGGAAGTTCATGGATCCTCTGCATCATTAGAGTCGTCAGGAGGACGAAGTAGAGCCCTGCTCATCCTCCGTCGTTCAAGGAGGAGATATAGATTGGACCACGAGCAACTGTCGTTGGATTACCCTATTTGGGTTATCCAATAGTGCACAGAGTGCCACTTTGTGTTTCCAAGGAAACATTTTGAGCTAGAGGGTTGGAGCATTTGAGCCTGCTTTGAGGCATCATTGAACCACCATGTGTCCCAAACCAATTCCAAGTTCCAAGCCTATCAATCACATGTATATGTAGTCGGGTTGGATAAATTTCAATTATGCCCTTGGAAGTTTCTAATATTTTCGATAAGTCCTACTTTATAGAAAATTTACAAAGATATCCATTCAGTTTTGTGATTTTATATTTAGTCCAATTTTGGACCTATTTGTGATAAAACATTATAGTTCTTATTACATGTATGCCCCAACGTTGTATAGTTAATATCTTGTGAACCATAAATTCGATTCCAATGAAATTATTTGTGTTTTGAAGATAATTTTGTTCTCTTTAATTGATATATTAAATTTATTGAATGATCCTTCATATGCACTTAATTATTCAGAGAGTATATTAGATCTATTCAGCCTTATTTTCTTTTTAACAATTAATTGAACTATGGTTGAATTGCATTCTTTATTCCCCTGATTGTTGATTAATTTAATAAATACTTTCACAAGTTGTTACTTTTATTAATAAGGAGTATTGTTTGTGTGTGTCCATATATTGTTGTGATTTCATTGTATCATAGTTTTTCCATGTAACATAAATGCATAAATTAATTCAAAAAATTGCTTGCATAGCATTCTGTAGTGCATGCTTGACCTTGATAGCCTATAACTCACCTAAAGAAATATATATGTGACTCCTTAATTAAATTAAATAATTGTTCATGTCTCTGTGTTCAACCTTGAACTTGCCCAAGTTATAAATTCAAACCAAGTCCTCCTTGCAGAGATAGTTTACTTGGTTATGTTGATTGCTTCTTAGCATGTTCTACAACAAGTATATTTTCTCTTAGTCGATTATCAATTCATCAGATGGCATCACTGACAGGGACGTGGCACATTATTTGATTTTATTTAAAGTTAATTATCTATTTAATGTTTTTAGAGCCTTTTAGGTTAAGTTTATGTGTTGATTGTTTTGCTGTAATTGTTTATTTTCTTGAGCGGTATTTAGTTCTATTTCAATTTAGGTAATTTATCTTGAGAATGCCTAAGCATTCTCATGTTTTATGAAGCTATGAATCCTGTAGGATCATAGAGGTGAAGAACTTGGAGCTCGAGCTTTTGAGACCACTTTACAAGTCAACTTAGATGATAGATTTAGCTTAATTAAATATACTAATTATTTGTTGTAATATTTGTTGTAATTAATTGTCGTAATAATTTTCCATATTTATAGTTTTTCTTGATTAAGTCCTCGTGAATGTAAAAAAGGCATTTATTTATTCTTCTTATTGTATGATTGTGTCGAGAGTGGTTCTCGACTTAAGTGAGATTTAGGTCAAGGAACTTGATTCAATTAGACATATCTTAGGTTATTTTTGCCTTATCTATCATCCTAACTTAGGACCTACAACATATATCATAATATCCACTTAATAAATCTTAAGAGATTCATTGAGACACATGTAAGCTACGTTTTATTTCATTAAAATTAATTAAAATTCTTCATCGCCATAGAACTCCTACTGGATATGATTTTTCATCGATTTGGATCATCAAGATTAGATTTTATCTCATTAAAATTAATTGAAATTCTTCATCGCCATAGAACTCCTGCTGGGTATGATTTTTCATCAATTGGCATCATATCCTAATCGACTGCATGCATCATCTAATTTTGCCTACACTATGTTTTCCATTTTCTTCCTTGGTGTTTGCCAACATAAGGATAAAGTAAAAATGGACTATACATTAGGCTTATATTTTGTGGTCACCTTTATCAAGTTAAAACCAACTCTTAAATGTGAGATTGAATTATGCAAGTTGACATTAAATAACTTGGAATAAAATGAACCTTGTATTATGAGTAGTAACACCCTTATTGTACATAAGTACATACCCATAGAAATATTGGATGAGGATGGATTTCTAAGGTTAGAGCCTAAACCCTGGACTTCCATCCTAATTATCTGGGTCCGACTCTTGTAGACTATGTGAGATGCAAGTGGTTGCCTGAGACCTTAGAAATACATTTTGGTTGTTTGTGTTTATAAGTTCCTTATGGGGTGTGATATTGAACCTGGCATCCCAAGAAGATCACTCTATTGTTCGAGGGCTTATAAAACTTCAACCAGGTGTAATAGGAGACTCCTTATGTTGTTAGGATTATTTTATCACCAATTAAAATTGACAAGGTAAAAGTGGTCGAACTCTTACGACTCTCACGTATTGAGATTGTGAATATATTCAAAGGGGTTTGATTGCATTGTATTGTGTGAGTTGATTTCACACATTATCGTGTTAGATTATACCTACAGTAATTTTTTATAATTTTTCAAAGTATTTCAAATTTGTAGGAATTTTTAATGTTGAAATAGTGAAATATGGTGTGCTTTTGTATGTGTGAATATAAAATATGAAATTAATTTTGTCAAACAAAATTACTATAGTTAAAACAAGAGTTTAAGAAGTTAACCTAATTTTTATGAAATTTTTAGAGAAATTAAAAAATTTAATCCAAGCAAATTAACATCAAAATAATATGCAACAGAAACTAGACCTAATTGCAATTTCAGAAAGTTATTAGAGCACTAATGAATAAAGAAATAAATCTTGAAGAGTTAATGTAAAAAAATCCGAAAAAACGTTTGCAATGCACTCGCACAGCAGGTAGAAGGACTAAATTGCACTAAACACAAACTTATAGATCTTCTGTTGACAAATAAAATAAATACAGGAATGATGACGCAAAATAACAACAATGCACGTGGGTACACAAGTGAACACAATGCATAGAGCATGAATGGAAACTAGAATAAACACAAAGTCTAGAAAACAACTATTTCAAAATTTTCTATATATAAATGAATGATTAAACTGTAAATAGTAGAAACTAAAGGGAAAGAGGTGAAAAATCAACAAAGAGGCACGTGATGCATGCGCAAGCATTGGGGCCGCATGCGGCTCAGATCGTTCCCTAAGATCTAATCTGCTGGACTAGAATTGGACATGATCGGGCGACTTTGATCTGATCTAGTGCTCCCTGGATGATCAGATGGTTTTGAAGAAGTTTGGAAGAACACTTGAAGATGGTGCATTGTAGTATGATTTGATCCTCTCGATCTCCACCAATAGGACCTGATCAAATCTCTTAGGAAAGCATATGTTTCCTGACGTTATTCTTCTAGGATATGAAGATAGAACACAACCTTGGTCTTGTTGATCAAATTCCTTAAGGTAATGGTGGTGATGTGGCAATATACCTCCTGATAGAGATGAGATTTCATCTCCAAGTGATGGTCTTGCTACATGTAAGTTTTGATCGAAAGCTCGAAGAACTAGTTCCTTAGCTACTTAAGATTCAAAACAAATCGAGATGAATGGATTGGGTCAAGTTTCTA
Organism: Ottelia alismoides; assembly: GCA_037367405.1. Lineage (NCBI taxonomy): Eukaryota > Viridiplantae > Streptophyta > Magnoliopsida > Alismatales > Hydrocharitaceae > Ottelia > Ottelia alismoides. Next base: position 105,843 of record JAZKJV010006439.1, read on the forward strand.
TGTCACGTGAAGGAATGAAATCCAAAGTCCCAGATCTAATCCAAGGATCATATCTGATGGTCAGGTTGACGAAGAGAAGATGCAAAGAAGTGGGTAATATCTGATCTCTATGCTTGGGGGTTTGATATTAGTTATCTCAGATCTGATGTAATAATCTGATCGAGAGAAAAGGTTGTGGGGAGAAGGTTCGAAGAAGCAGATCGGCTTGGTAGTGGTGTAAAGAGTCAAATTGGTTGAGAATTAGTGGTAGTAGTCCTCCAATCTGGTAATAAGAGACCTGGAAGTGAATAAAGCTACATATCTACAAATTGAAATGAAATCAAAGAGAATCACAGAATCTAAGTTACCTGATGGAGGAAGCACATGGATCAGAGGCTATGAACCTTCGGGTCATTACCTAAATGGCACGGTGATGCCGGAGGTTGAGCTCGCTCAAGATAGAGCATGATGAAGATTAGTATATCAGAGATCCTATCGATCCAAACCCTTACTGCAATAGGATACCGACTGTTATCACTCGTGTGGTGGTCTAGATCTCACTAGAAATGGAGGATGGCCAAAGATGTGAAATGAAGAAGGAGCTCCATGCTTTGTAAGCGAAGGAAAGGACGAGACTCAAAATGAAAATGATGAGCGAAATGAGGTAGATTGTGGAGGAAAATATACGATCTTGGATCAGGGATATGAGTTCTCTAGTTGGGCGATGAAATGAAGTTAGCCAGAGTTGGGTAAAATAAATAGGAGAAGAAGCGAGTTTTGCACCGGAAACATGCGAAAGAAGGGGGAAGAAGAATTGACTCGGGTCTAGTCAATAGTAATGTGACCCTATTAAAATATTCACAAAATGACAAAATAGATTAAAATAAAAGAAAATAATTAAATTAAAGTAGAGAATGACTTTTAATTAAAATTATTAAAATAAAAATGTTTATAAATAATAAATTTTTTATGGAGATTTTAATAAATTAAATAATTTTATTTTATTAGTTAGTTTAATTAATAAAAGTGTTTATAGATATAAATTACCTATATACAAAATATATATATATATATTTAATTATTTATGGTTATAAATATACATATTATTTAAATATTTTGAATTTGCATAATAATTTAGGATTTAAGTACATTTTTATGTTTATTTTACAAATTTAATATAATTGAGTAAATAATTACAGATATGTGTACTATAGATATGTTATACTTATGTAATAAATGTAATTATTTATTTTTTGATTGTTATTTATTTTTTTATATTTTTAGTTGTATTTTATATAAATAATATAAAATATGTACAAAATATTAGAAATACAATATGTTCAAAAATATAAAGAATTAAATCTAAATACTAGTGTTATACAAGTGTACAAGTAGAATATCACTCCAAAAAGATGACTTTCACATCTTAACTCAAAATTTGATGAAACTATTTTCATTTAAACGATTATTTTATTTTAAAACAATGAAAGTGAGTTTGATTCATTTTAGGCATTTTTGGTTACTAGGTTGGGGTATCCTCCTGTGAATAGTAGATGTTTGGATTGTTGGAATGGTAATTGTGATGTGATGTGACATTGATTATGTGTTATATTAAGGATTTTAATGATTATAATGTGTTTTTTATGTTAATAATTTTAAATAAATGTGGTTAAAAAATATTATTCCAAAGAAATTGTAGGGTCAATAATAGCAATACCAACTTAGGTTGGAGTTAGGGGTATGCCATGGTACTCCGATGTACCCTGGCAATCAAACATGCCCTTTGAGTTCATATACAATAGATATTTAGCTTTATATTATGTTTTTCCTAAGTGTTATATCTTTTATTCTGTACAAGATTTATTTTTTCAAACATTTTTATTAATTAAAATACATTTTTGCTTTGCTTAGGGTCATGGAGAAAATCTATTTTGTAATTGCATAAAAGGTTCCGTACCTCGTTATCCCTCCGTTCATCTTGGACTATAGCTTCCAACTATATATTAGGGCTCCATCTTCTTCTTGATGTAGGATTTAAGTCCTGTTTAAAGAATGAATGATGCCTTCATCCTCATGCTCCCTGTCAATGCATTCCCCAATCCTCAAAACAACTAAGGACAAGAATCAACAAGTGAGGCTAGTCTAAGGCCATAATTGATTGAGTAGCTAGTTTAGTAAGTAGGCACATGTGGATCCCGATCTTCTAAGCAGTTTCGAGGAGGCATGCTCTCTGAACTGTTGAGAATTCAACATTAGATGCAACAAGCTGAAGAATAAGAGAGTCTTCTATTGAATCGAGAAAAAAGATTGATTATACATCTTTCTGATTGATATATATCTGGAGGACGACTCATACGATGTTTATTCATGAGGTCCCCTATAGATTTGAAGTGGTTCATAATTTATTGAGTACTCTCTATAACTCAAGCATTCGTGTACAAACAGGTGCATACCAAGCCTCTCAAAAATTCCCTTGAAAGTCTAATATATAAGGCTGCTTCCTCTCCCCTCTCCCTTCATTTACATCTACATGCTTCATGTCTAAGGTCCATCAACCCCATGCCATCTAGGCTGAATTTGTGCCACCCAAGAACTGTGGGAATCCTTCTAGTGGCAACATGCTAAATGAAAGTAGACCTCTTGGGAGAAGCATATTTATTACTTTGAACATTAGCAATAAACACTAGACTAAAATTAGTCAAAAAAATGAAGAAGATGAAGGTTCTCTTTTTCTTTCTCCCTTCGGACATAAACATTAGAAGGGACGAACTAAGATGACTTGAGCATCCTGAAAATAACATTAGAATGAAAGAGAATCATAGTACATGTGCCAGATCAAAGCAGTCTAGGAGAAAGGACCATCAAATCGCTAGATGACTAGAAATCCGAGGACACTCTAGAAAGAATGAGCACAAAAGAAAAATCGGGATAGGTTCTTATGAGATGCCTCCCTTTCAAATCCGACATGAGGGTTTCTTGTCATCCAGCTTAGCCATTAGGGGGTTTGAACTAAGATGACTCTAAGACCCCTGAAAATAGTGTTCAAATGAAAAATATGAGAAGCATGCCTAGAATAGAGTATTTAGGTATTCACGACCAAGAGGTAATGGATTCGTTAAGCTACCTGCTCATGTCTCTTCTAATATGTTCCCAGTGCTTACAAAATGATCTCAACCATCATGTTGTTTTCCCTACTTCAAACTTCCAGTACTCCATGCCCCACCATGAATTTGTCCACAAGGAACAACTTGTCATTTTCAATAAGAGATCTAGTTTGGGATAACTAATGGCAAAGTGAGAGAATAACAACTCTCCTTAAAGCACCCGAATCAATACCAAAAAATAAGGGAGATTTTATAGCATGGAGGAAGGATTCTCTTTGCTCTTTTCAAGTCCTTACAATTCTTTAACCTGTACTGCAATTAGGTAAGTTCATTTTTAGAACTCTTTAAACATATTATCTAATTTTTATGAAAAAAGGCTTTGACCTTTTTGTTGTTGTCCAACTAGTATATAAGTTTGCTCCTTTGATCCATAAATGAAAAGAGTGAATATATTTACATAATGAATGAAATGGATATATACATTATGAACTTGATTTTCTGATATTTTTATAAGTTAATGATCCTATCTCCCTCGGGGTTTTGGGTCAATATGTATTTATTACATATATACAACCTTATTTATTTTTTTGTCTTTACTTCTTTACTCTTTTATTTTGGTATAAATATTTGCTAAATTTGCAATATTAATAAATGATTCTATATTGTTAAAAGATGAGATTTAGTGTTATTTACATGTACTTTACTAAGGATTTTAAGACCAGTGAAAGAAAAAATATGATGGATTGGTGATTCATCATTCCCATATACTTTACCTTTGTTAGTCCCTTAACAAACACTTATTCTATGAATAAGTGAAAGACAAAAACAAAAAAAGAAAAAAGAAAAGAACTTTGAAAAAATTAATTATTAAACTATCTTTTATAAAATCAAAGTGTGGTGCTCAGTCAGACCTTTAGATTATTAATTTGTCAGAACCTTATTGGGAATAGGATTTAAGACTCAACAGTTCTTAAGTTGCACAATTCTCTGTTCAGTTCACCTAAGAAGTCATGTCAGAACAAGTCTTCATGCGCAAACTCTTATGACTATAAATCTTACTTGTACAATCAATGTGAATTATAGCTCTCCACATATGAAATGGCAAAGAACAACTTTCTCCAACAAGGTGACCCTAATTACCAAGTCTAGCTACTCTTTCCTCGACGATCGGGGAATTCCCTTCTAAGTTCAAGTTCAATCGACTCAAGAAAAGGAGCTAGAGAAGAGAATGGATTCTGACCAGTGTAGCCACATATCCTTTGGATATTGGCTAGTGTAGGCAAGTCTCCAGCTGCAGGCTTTCCTTGAAGTCTTTGCTTTTGAAACATATACCTTGCTTATTGATACATTTTTCCGATGCGAATGAATTTTTTATTTGCTTTTTTTGCCCGTCCAACCTTTTTGGAGAATTTACTTCATACTTTTTCCATACAAAATTGTAGCATTTATATAAGGAGTTCATCCACTTTGACCAGTTGACTATTCCTATTTTGAAGCTTTATTGAAACTCACAACATCTTGTCTTTAGATGTCAACACCACTAGACTAGGTTGCGGGCACTGGCCTCCTATTGGGGTAATGTATCTTTCCATTTGTGTGCATCTCAAGCTAGGGGATTATGCCCCTTATCACCTCATCTGAGTTGAGCTACGTGCAAAGTGTTTGTCCAAGGTAGGCCACTATCTAAAATAGTCATTCGTGTGTCTTGAAATATTCTACTTAGACCAATCAAGATGACATGTGAATACAGTGTTATGGACTCAAAGAATTAGGTCATATCTGCTTGAGAAGTTTCAATTCCAGTTCCTATGCCTATGAAATTAAGTGGATCAATGTCTTAACCAAGCTCCATTCTTTATATACTTCAATTATCAACATCATTTAGAAAAATGCCAATGCAATGCAACAATTTTTTTTGTTAAAGTATGTGTTATGGTTTAAAATTTTTATTTGTGTTTTAAAGAATTTATGTTTCTTATGAGTTCTAAACTTTTTCAATTTTTATGTGTTTTTAAAAGAGTTGGTGAATTGAATATATTTAAATGAATTTAACAAGGATTATTTACATATTTACAATAGATTTTAAACGTATATACACAAATTATACAAGATTTTATTTACAAAAGAACGTTATATATATATATGTTTTATAAGCATATTTTATAAAAGGATTTCATTTACAAATTTTATATATGAGTTTTATGAAAGAATCTTATTTTCCCCAAAGATTTTTATTACACAAATTGCAATTAATTATGGGTTTGATATACATGAACTTTGCAACAAGTTTAAATACACAACATAATTTATATACATTTTTAGAAACTACTTTTTTTAAAAAAAGTTTATCATATTTTTACAAATACTTTTACAAAAATCATTCAAAATAATTTATATAAGTTTTACAAACACTTTTACAAAAACTTTCTACAAAATATTTTATTAATATTTACAAAAAATTGAAAACATTTTCTTTTCAAATAATTTACAAATATTTTACAAAATAATAATTTTGTACAAAAATATCGTTATTTAGCACTTTACAAAAAACAATTTTACAAAACTTTTACACTAACTTTTAGAGAAATAATTATACAAAGTTTTAACAAAAGTTTTATTTTACAAAGATTTGCATAATATTTTACAAAATAATTTTCAAATGAATTTTCCAAACACTTTAAAAATCATTTTTGCAAAATATTTTTATTTTGCTTTCATAAATATGAGCCATATGATTAAAAATACAATAAAGTATGAGTTATGACTTCTAAAGTATATATACTATATAGGACACCTTCTATAATTGGATCGAACTATATCCTCATAGTGGCCAGGAAGAGATATGGGAGATATAACTCATGCTAAGTATAAAAAAGTAAAAAGCAATTTAAAGAAATATCAAACTGAATATAAGTCGGTAGTCCCCACATACCTTGGATCAAATAGTCGTAAGTATAGAAGACTATACAAATTGGGATGATGGAGGAAGACAATGTATAAACTCAATGACTTGGTTTGTCCCCATCAAAATTTAGGGTAAAATATCCATATGTATAGAAGAGAATATCATCAGTTGAGGGACACATGAGAGAACATAAGAAACTGAAACAAAAATAAACAAGAATGAAATAAATGACATCACCCCCTATACTTAGGGTAAAGGATCCCTAAGTATAAGCACAACATGAGTAATGAAACAGAATGTAAATAGAACAACTCAGTGTCTACACTCCCTTAAGAGAGACCTTATGTGTAAAACAAAAAATGGAAGAAAGAAACAATTACAAAGATGAAACAGTATATACAAAGTAGATAATATTTAGCTACCTCTCAACAAGCGCTAGATTATACACCTCTAGATAGGTGCAAAGGATAGGACAAAGCAATATCGAGGTTCAGGATGACATCTGTAAGGTGAGTGATGTACTCTTATTGTTGTCTCAGTGTGACAACAATAGAGACGGCAACAATGTAAACGATGAAACTCGAATACACAATCAAGTGGGTGTCTACTATAGGGAAAATAGAAAAGAAAACTAAGCCAGGAACCGGTAGCTCAAATGATAGCATTAACCTGAGAAAAGAGTGAGATGAATAAATATTGTCGAGAAATTGAACATGAGAAAGAACAGTCAGTCATAAAATCGACCATGTCAATCACTGTTTGAAAAAGGTACAGAATGTCAGGATTCAGAGGCTCACTAAAAAATTTGATATTCGATGTCCATAATGGAGATAATTTAAAGAAATCATCAAATATCTCAAGGCATGGATTATCGTCATGAGGGTCGTCTAGGAGAGAAGACTTGAACTTAGAAGAAGGATATAATTGGTCTCATGATCCGACAAATCAAATGCACACCTAGGAAGTAGAAACAAGTAAGAATATCATGTTGCATCCTCCTACAGATAAAACTATGGGATAAAATCAAACTCGTCGGTGAAGAATGAGGAATAGGTATCCAACAGTGAATCTGCATCATTGGGGGCACATACTCCTCGCACCAAAGTGTCTCAATAAATATGGACTACCTCTGAACGAACATTCTGTAAACTGGAAGTGCTACTAGTCAACAACTCAAATGTTGTAGAAGTGTCTGAAACTAATCCTTGAGCTGTGCCAAATTTGGAAATCATATGGTCCTCATGAAATGTATCATTCTCTTGTATCAAAGGGATGAACGGCACATATATGAAACTATCTATATTTAGCAAATCAAAATGTTGTCCTTCATGTACCTCCTGCTACTGAAATGATTCAAAATATCCATAGGTATTTGAGAAGTTCCTCTAAGAAATGAAATATGTCTCGTCATGACATGGAAACTAGAATGGCCGAAAAAAATACCCGAAACAACATGGGCTCCTGCTCTATTTCTTGGAATATCAGAAGAGGTGGTATCCAAGAATCCTAAACTATGAAGTACGGAACTGAATCAAACTCCTGTGGGAAAAGCAATGGAAAATGGATCAGTGTTTTAAGATGGAAACTCACCATGTCTATCTCATCGTTCATCATCTGTACTGCCTCAGTATCCACATCCATTGTCTGTTGTGCAATCTTGGAATCCACATGAAATTGATAACACATGTAATCTTCTCCCTTATGTGTTGACCTGACTAAATAATCTCGTGGAGACTAGAAAGTCGACAAGATGTCAGAAACATCTCCAATAATAGTCCAATTAAATCAACATCGAGACTTGGTCTGAACCACCACACGAGGCATCGACCAGTGTCTTTTGCATTGATGTCATCCTCTTATAGAGATAAAGAAGATGAAGAAAGAGAAAGGGATGAGAGATTGGTTGGAGTTCCAAACTCAAGATGGAAACAAGAAACCGACTTGATGAAGATCTATCTCAAACACAAAAGAAAGACACAACTATGGTTCAAGAAGAAAGTCATCTTGAAACCGAAAAGGTGGACAATGATAATGGGGATGAAAAAATGGAGCTGTAAATCCCGGGTGAAGCGAACATTGATCCATCATCATGACTCAAGAAATAAAAAATAAAGGAATGACAAAACACTAATATGGGAGGGAGGGAGAAATGAAATGAAAGAAAAAGAAGACGCTAAATAAGAAAAAGTGACTCGTAATAAACTAGAGAGAAATAAACTCAACATAGATTACAAGCAATACATAAAACATGCCCCAGTCCACCTATTCAACTGAGTGATGATCGTAAAGGCTCAGTTGTTATCTTTTCGATTTAGAGGTAGGTGATTCAAGTAGTTATTTAATCAAATTCTCAGAGGGTGTTGCCATGTCGTCCAGCATACATCTTCACCCCCCCCCAAGAGTCAAACAATCTGCTCGGAATAACAAGTTATATTGGGCCCACTTTGATATGTGAAGCAGAGCACACCAAAATGACTTTCTATGGTCGAAGCTAAGTTCTTACATCTCGACCAAGTACTTGTGTCCATGGATTTTTATTCTAATCCTTATGCGTACGTCCTCACCCGCTCTATCTGGAGGTAAGTACTTGTGTCCAATTAGGGGATTACACTCCCCAAATAAATAAGTGGAGTCAATTACATTTATTTTATGGTCAAATGGAGTTAATCGTATCGATTTTTTTCACTTTTTTGAATATTTTTCAATAAATCACCTAATGATTTTTCCAATTACTTTATCCTATGTCTAAGAAAATGAGTGGAGGAAATCTAAAAAAGCCGATGTGGTGGTGCTAGGAGGTGATGAGGTATATATAATATCCAATCTTGGAGGGCATGTGATGTCCAACAAGTCATATACAGTGATCTATATATTAGCGCGCCTCTCGGCTCTCAATACTCAAATAATCCAATCAATTATACAATTAACCCATAATCATACATATATGCAAATTAAAACTATTTTGAGTTAATATTTATTATAAATCCATAATAAATGTGTATAGGGCAAGTAAGGTGGACTGTCGAACCATTGAGAGTAATAGTGTATAGGTATAATTACTAATAATTAATGATAATTAATAAAAATTGTTTTTATACTTTTTCTAATTTTTGTGGGTTTTTAGTTATATTTAAATATTATGTTTTTAATTGTTTTATGCTTTTTATATATTTAATTTTTTATTTATAGTTTCATTTTTAATTTTACATTTTTTGTTTCTTTTTTTCAAAATATAATATTATAAAGGACTTATCCAATGGGTCATGTGCCCATTATCGTTTTGGTGAGCATCAATTATAGGTCATACACATGTATTAGTAATGACTGTATTTTAAATTACAGTCAAACACGTATTTAACATTGACTATATTTCCAATTATACAATGCCCTTAAAAAAGAGAAGACGGTTTTGGGAAGAAAAGATTCAAATAAATGATTTCATGAAGATGATTAAGATCCAAATGCTTGGATAGTATTGATGAGCGACCTATCAACCAAGGTTAAGTATCAAGTAAAATCCAAGGTCATTGCAACCCCTATTGATAGGCAGACTCAATGAGAAAAATTAAACCACTCGAAGAAGCATCAAGCAATCAATATGAAGTAGTCAGATTTTAGAGATCAAATATTTTTAGTGGTTTTTAATTTTGCAAAATTTTATTTTTAAAAAAATGTCAAGCAAGCATAGAAACCAAGATACACACACAATACTCTTTTTGTTTTTTTTCAAAATAGATAAAAATACTCAGAAAATTACTGAGAAAATATTTTAGGGCTTTTATAGGTTTTGAAATATTTTTGGTAATTTTTATAAGCTTTTCTGATGTTTTTGTGATATTATGAAAATCAAACAGTGCTTAAAAGTCTAAAAAGTGTACAACAAGGACCAAATTGCAACTTAAAAATATTTTAATGCCCTAAGATCCTGGATGACAATTTTAGGATAAAATAAATGTTAAAAACTACAATAAGAAACTGGAGTTGCAATTTTTAGTTTTTTCTTTGATTGTTTATGCTTTTTATAATATTTTGGTTGTTCTATAATTTTGTAGTTTTTATAGTGAATTATCAAGCAAAATAATATAGAAATTAAAAGACACTAAATGACACCAACAAGAATTTTTATGGAATTTTTAAAATACTTTTCTAATTTTTATGTTTTTTCACTTAGACATGACACTTTTTAGGGGTTTTTGAGTTTTAAAAATATAAAATGCATATAAACTGATGAACCAAAATTACCACATCAAAAGCAAGCCAACAGAAGTTAATGAGAATTTTTTTAGATTTTCTAGAACCAATTTACTATATTTCAACCAATGAAAGGCGAGATGTTGAGAACAATTTATAGGGACCCATGCATAATTATTTTTAGGATCTAACAGATAACCAATATTAAAACTACCGGTCCAGATATGAAGAAAGTCCACCGAATGCATACACTACACGTGATTCGTGTTCACAAGGGTATAAATGCAATTCTCAAAACATATCATTCATCCAAGAATTAGAATAAAAATTAAAGCGTAAGTTCAAAATATCCCAATAAAACATGTATGATCACATGTGACTCTAACTCAGTGGGATAAAATGCAAATATGAAAAATGCAAGGGTTTGAATGAAAATTATCATGCCTCAGTGAAGTTTATCCCTTATTATGCACTATCTAATGGATGAGGGTGATCCACTTATGAATAAATAGTCAGGATCTGGAGACGCTCCTTCGATGATGGACAGCTCTAGCATGATCTTTAGAATAATCCAATGACCCCGACTCCTCGAGACTGAATGGAGGAGATTAGATCTGGAAGGAGTCTGGATCCTATGACTGGGACATCGCCTGGATGAACCGATGAAGAACTCACCTCCATCGAGTTTCAATTAGCAAATATATGTGACGTAAGCAATCCCTAGAGATGCTCGGATGGGCGAACGATGACTGAGATCTGTCTACTGCGGTGGAGGTTCTCAGAAGGGGCCAAGACCACTGAGAAGGTCCTGGCGAGGCGTGGCGAGCTGGAGCATTCAGAAAGGGTCGTAAGAATGAGATGTCCTCCTGATCGGAGGTCTTTAGGCATTGGTCCTGCAAGGTTACATGCTTTCTCGGAGATAGAACTCCGTTAAAGGGTTAAGGTGTGAACATATCGAAAACAGGGGAGGTGGATAAGTCAGCGACATGGCAAGTATTAGACCTGAAGTTCGATTCCAACCTGACGGTTGGATTGAGGGACAGAGCGTAGAGCTTGACGTAATAGCGGGCGTGAGTCGTGTGGGGTGTGCAAGGGGCAAATCAAAGTGGCAGAAGGGATATTAGGTGAATGTCAATGCGAGATGTGAATCTAGAGTGACGAGAAGAATGCAAAGGAGATGGAGCTATGTAGAGTATTTATAAGTGGATGTTGATACCTGGGCTTGAGGATGAAGTCCTCGACTGGGATGGCCTCGATGGGCGACGCGAACAGAGGTTGGCAGCTCCTCATGGCGGAGCTGAATGAAGACGCCGTCAGACCTAGGGTGCTACGTTCCAAATGCTACCCACACCCTCTCCCTCTCTCGACTATCACTCTAAAGAGGGAAGGCTGGCGTAACCGAATTATGGAGCAGCCGAAGGTGCTCGAAAAGGAGAAGTGTGTGGGGATTTTATAGGTGTCCCATGTTCGAGAAGAATTTGATGTGTGGATTTGGGGGAAGAATACCAGGCACGACTTAGGGATCTACCCCCTTTAATTGGATCTCTTAATCAAAGGACTCGATCGAATCGGGTCGAGGATCATATGAGGGGGGGACCAACTGACTGAGATCGAAAAAGCTGAAGTGGACCAATTAGAGACGATCCACAAAACATACAAAATAGGCTAGAAAACAAAACAAGGAGATAAATAATTATAAATGCCCTATCTCTCTCGACTTATTTTATTTTGCGATAAGGTCAAGTCTTAGCCTTCACTTGGGATGTGGGTCACTCTGTATTTATTATAAATACACCATTCTTTTTCTTTTCCTTTATTCATTTTTTAGCCAAAAACATGCTAATTATGTAATATTAACAAAGGCATGCAAATTGTTTAGTTATTGAATTTACAGCTCATGATGTTTTGCCAATAAAAATAGCTAAAATTAAAGAATAAAAGTGAGAATCATGGATTCGTCAGTAATATATATATATATATATATATATATATATACTTTGGTCAAGTATATGGTTGTTGTGAGATCAGTTGTACCAAAACAATGATCAGTAATTTACATCAAATTTATTACCTTAAACAGAATTTAGTAATATACATTTACTGGTCATGTAAATGTGTGTTGTGAGATTAGTAAAACCATACCAAATGATTAGTAATACCATTGTATATGTAATGAGCATTGCATTCATTTTTTGTAACATTTCACCATTTTTCATCAACGAAGCATTCCAGTTGTTTTATTAATTCTTTTTTCTTATGTACATGTGTTTAATAACTTCTTTTCAAAGTATTATTTCGATATTAATCGTATAGAAGGAGATTACGTTACTTATTATATGCTAATCTCTTACTTGAGCAATGTTAGTGCCTTACTGACCATTATTTTGTTATTACTAATCTTATCATAGTCATTACTTGATAATTATATATATTACTAAACATGTGATATAAGACTTAGATATATACGTTACTGAATACACAACAGCAATTTACATAAGAACAATATATATTACTGATCATAAGTTAATATCTTACTTGAGCAATGTCCATACCTTACTAACCATTATTTTATTATTACTGATCTCATAATAGTCAAAACTTGAGAATTGCATATATATTACTCAACTTGTGATACAAGACATAGATATATACATTACTGAACACACTACAACAAATTACCTAAAAAATGTATATATATTACTTGATTATTGTCTCTAAATTACTAAATTCTGTTCAAATAAGTAATACATATGGAAATTATTGACAATTAGTTATAGTTTTAATAACTTCATAATAAGCACTTACTTGACCAGTGTGTATATATTATTGAATTATGTACCATATAATAAACTGAATGTAAATTACTGACCCTTGTTTAGGTATTATTGATCTCACAACAATCATTTACTTAACTATTGTGTGTGTGTATACTGAACTGAGTATTTGGATCTCAATTTTCTGTGAGAAATATTTGATTTGAATATTTTTTTTCCAAAACTTTCTTCCTTTTTTAAGTACACGGTATAATTGGAATAATACTTATTGTCAAGTCGTCTTGCATATTAATATCCTCCTAAAAATGACATTCTTTGAAATAGATAACCACTCATATGGTAATACATGTGTATGGCCTAGAAGTGGTGCCAACCAAGATGCTAATGGGCACAAGACCCATTAGATAATCCATCTCTCTCTCTCTCTCTCTCTATATATATATATATATATATATAGACACACACACATACATACATACATATATGTCTTTATAATAATAAGTAATATACAAGTGATATATATAGTATTTATATTATATATAAGATTTTATATTTTTAAATATAAATTAATATACTCAAAATTTATAAAATAAAATGTTTTTATCTTTATAATAATTTTCCCTATTTATGGTATTTTTATACATTTTTTCTTGATTGTTGTGTATTTTTAATGTATTAAAATGTACAAAATAGAGACAAAATAAATAGGTCAAATAATAAGTCCAAAAATTCCCAAAACAAAATTTCATATATATTATATAATAAAGAAAAATAGTATATCAAAATATTTTGGATTTTTAAAGTTTTTTTGATTTCTATAGTGTTTTAGGTTATGAAATTTTAAGGTTTTCTTTTTATATTTTTTGTGTTTTTCTCTGAAGTTAAAATATATAATACTATAACTACTATAATTTTTGGAATTTTTGAAGATAGTGTTATAATTATTTTGTATTTTTATACTTAGACAGAGAAAGTAATGTGTGCTTGTTATTTTTTAAAAATCGGAAAATTACATAAAATTCATTACAACAATGCATATGATAAATATATGTAGCGGGACCCTTAAATAATTTCCCAACGTTTTTAGAAATAAAATCTATTTTTTAATAATAAATATACACTAAATAAATATTAGAGTTGACAAGGACCTTTTTGCAATTTAAATAAATTTTAAATGCATTTAAGAATCATAAAAATACATTCCAGTGGCACCCAAGCAATTACCAGTTTATTCCACATTTAATATGCTTATAGCGGGGGTATTTATGCAATTAAAATAAAGATCAGGATCTTGCATGCAAATGTCTAGAAATGTAACACTATTTGCATAAATTTTGGGACAAAAATCAAATATCCAATCCCTAAGGGAGTTGGATGCAAAATGCCCAATCCGCACACGTACGGGCACATGAGGTGATCTAAGAGAGGACTTATTTGCAAATATCAGGAATTTCAGATTGCAAATTTTATAGTAAAATTTGCACGAAATAAAATATTTACAAAGGTACTTAGTAAATACAAAAAGTGAGAAGGGGACTTCGATATTTAGACCTTAAAAGGGCGCTCGTCGATGATGCAGGAGCTGCCACAAGGTTCACTTTAGCCAATCTGATGGCGTTGAAAGGCGTAACAAATTGATTTCATTCAATGGCCCCGATCACCCCTCGAAAGGGACTTGGGGCTCACATGGTTCCACACAACCTAGAGCTGAAATCAGGCCTCGATTTCACGATCTAGAGGGTTATCATACCCAAAGTCCTACATAAAAACCTTGATTGCTCGAGGGGGTTTCCCTCGACCTGATTGAAGCGGATAAGCCCAAGGAAATCGATAGAAGGAGCGTGCTTTGATGAATGACGAAGGTAGAAGTTCAATGAACCTTGATCCTTGCGTAATCTAGGGGGATAGATAGGATTCTGGCGGAGAATTCGATGGGGATGAAGATGGTGATGACTAGGTGGGTCGAGAACAACTGAATTTCAGTGAGTTTGGATTGGAGCGTAAAGTTCCAAAAAATGAATATCTTCTAATTAAACCTAAGCCACAACCTAACTACGTAATCTAACGACTAAACTACGTTACAAAAAGAAAATATGAGATAAAAATGAAAGAAAACAGCTCATACCTAACCTGGATCAGGGAGTAGAGGTCCACATAAGTGCTCCGCCAAGAACTGGATCAGATCATTCTTCACATTTTTCTTTGTCGAAAAGGTTGAGGAGTTCTAGTTGTCATCGAGATCTCAACTCAGAAGGGTCCTATTGGGGTTCCAGAGAAGAAATGGGGATCCAAAATCTAAAAAAATGTAATATGGGTTTAGTTATAAACAAGATGAATGGCATAAGGGGGAAGAAGATGATGTGTCAAAGGTGAGGAGTTGGTAAGATCTAGGGGGACAATGAGATGGAGGAAGGTAAGATGAGAAGGATTGGTGAATGAATCGAGGGCCTCGAGCCCATGATCAATGCCAAAATATAAGAGAAGAATGAGCTCTTTTAAGCTCTGACATGAGCAACGGAGGAAGGACAATTGACCCTTGTGTCAACAATCCTTGGCTTCTAGTTGGTCCACGTCGACAAATAAGAAAAGGAAGGGTAAAAATCCTTTATTAAACTAAAAAGAAATAACAAATGAATTTATTAATTAAAAGTCAAAATATGAAAAATGTTTATTTTTTATGTACTATTTTATGGGAGTTTCTATTTATTTTTATATGCTTATTATAAGTGCTAATTTTTACATGTATATAAATATATTTATCTATATTTGAAGTAATTTATTTTGTATTTTATATTTTATTATTGTATGTACATATTTTATATATAATATAGAATACATATTTACATAGTTTTACATCAATTTCTCATTTTATTTATTTACTTAAATAAGTAAGTGTGCTTATAGGTATAATATACCAATATATTTTAATACCTATTTATTTTTATGTATTTTTAACACTTTTATTTTGTAGTCTTTTTAATATAATTTAAATAATGTTTAAATGTATATAAAAATATAAGAATAGTAAAATATAAAGAATAAATATAATTAAAAAATTAATCAAGATATGGGATAATGGGACTCAAAAAGCTAGCTTTTGCATCTTAACTCCATTTTTATGAAACTACATTCATTAGATAGATGATTAATATTAAGAACAATAAAGATGAGTTTGGTCAATTTTGAGCTTGTATGGAGGAGTTATTGGTCTACGGAGTTTTTTTTGTGGCTTTTTTCTTTGCGTCGAGTCACACTCTGCATTATTTTTATGTGCAATTATTTTTGTGTTTTTCTATGCATTTTATGTACAATGTTCTTATAGAACATTTATTTATTTGATGTGTATAAAATGGAAAATAAAATAGGGTAAAATGGTTGTTTATTGATCAGTTTAATTAGGTTTATGTGTATTTTCTGTACAATTGAGTGCCCTATCTCCCCCTACTTTATTACTGATCGACCATGTATATTCGATACTTCATTTCATTCTCTCGAGGTTGACTAAGTACCATGTCAACCAAGTATTTGTACAATTTGTCTGAAGGTCTAAGGTCATTCAGTATCTTCGATACTTCACTTCATTTTCATTTCTTTCCTTTATTCTTTTATTTTAGAATTAAATACTCGTATTTACATAGTATTTACAAGTCAAATACTAAGTGTTATTTTGTGCAATTTAAGGATATTTGCATGCATTTAACTAGAGATTTATGGTCAAAATGAAAGAATAAAGGTGATGAAATGGAGATTCATCACCAACTATACTTGTCTTTGCAGTCCTCAGGAAAAACTTATGACAATGAGTGCGTAAAACATAAATAAAGAAAATAAAAAGAAAGAACCTTGGAATGATTTGATTCTTAAAGTTGTCTTCATAAAGTCAAAGTTTGGAGTCCAGTTAAGACCTTTGGATTTTAAGTTTGTTCGGAACCACATTTAGGTTAAGAATTGTGATAAAACAACCCTTACGTTCCATGCTCCTCTATTCATATCAATCCAACAACCATGTCAAAATTGTCCTTTTAGATGTATATTCTCGTTACCTTGAAATGTCAGGTTCCATATATGTGAATTATTTTTGCTCTTCCAAGACAAACAACTGAATTATCAAGTAGTATTCTCATCTGGCAACTGTTCCTTGGGGAGATGAATATTTCATTTTGAGTTCAGGTGCATGCTAGTTCACAATAAAAAGAAGGGGGAAAGTAAAAGAAAGGGAAAAGAATTGGAAATGGACCAGTGTAGTCACATTTCCTTGTGAAGCTCGATTAGTGTGACTGAGTCTCAACCAAGAAGCAAGGATTTTCTGGAAGCTCAAAATTTTTGGAATTTTTTATAGGCTTCTTTTTTATATTTATTTGTTTGATATTGCTCTACATTCTTGTTTTCCCTCTACATATATAGAATCTTTTGTTCCATCTATGTTTTGGTATCTTGGAAAATATGTGCTAGCAGGCCATTCCTCATCCGAAGCTTTATTTCAATCTAGTCACCACTTGTTAGATGTCCATGATACCAAAGAAACATGGAGTTGAAGTACTGGTTTTGGCAGTCCCCAAGAATTGTTCCCGAGCCACCCTTGACGAAACGATCTATTATCATCCCGACTTAGACTCCAATATATTTCAACAATTCATCTATGTTTATCTACGTGTTAAGTGAGATGTCTCAAGTCAAGACATTATCTTAAGAGTCGTATGGAAGACATGAAGGTTTCTAGTTCTGCACATTGAATCAACTCATGAGAAGTGTGATATCTCAAGTCAAGACATTATCTTAAGAGTCGTATGGAAGACATGAAGGTTTCTAATTATAGACATTGAATCAACTCATGAACATAGTCTCATAGAACCTAAAGACTTAAGTCAAAGAGATATGAAGCGTCTCAATTCCAGTCCTTAGTAGGTTCCTCTTGAATTAAGTGGATTAAAGTCTAGACGAAGCTCTAATCTTCGAACATTATTTAGACTTGTTCAAATGTTATTATCATTTTGAAAAAAGTAAATGTAATACAGGAAAATATTTTTATGGCATACATTTTCTGATTTTGAAGTTTTTATGGACTTTTAAAAATATTTTGCAAATTTTTATGGCATTTTCAAAACATTTTGCAAATTTTATATTTTTTTAAAAACTTAAGTTTTTGGGATTTTTGATAAGGGTTAGTGAAAGAAGTATCTAAAAATATTTACATAGTAGTGAGTGCAAATTTATAAGAATTGGGCGTGGATTTTTACACTAGGAATTTGTATATAAATTAAGTTTTAGTTATTATTTACATGTTTTATATACAAGGAATGTATATATTTTTATAAAGACTTTTACCTATTTATCACAATTATTTTAAAAGATCTCATAATAATTGGAAAATAGTTTTACAAACATTTTAAAAGTTTTTTTTTGCAAATAATGTTTACGAACTATTTACAAGCATGCAAAGTTTAAACTTATTTTGCAAAAAATTTTCAAAGGTATGGATAAATTTTTCAAAATAATTTTACAACCATTTTCCAAATCATTTGCAAAGTAATTTTAAGACATTTCACTCAAAAAATGAAACAATAAGTTTTAAAATATTTACAAAAGCTTTTTACAAAGGTTTGAAAACATTTCACATAATATTTCCAAATGATTTTAAAAGATATTTTTACAACCATTTTTCGTATCAATTTGTAAAATGTTTTAAACAACTTTATTAATCGTAATTACAAAGAATTTGAAATTTTTTTAGACATATTTTATATTATTTAATATTTACCATTGACTTATTGTATATCCTTACCTAATATAGTATATTAGCTATATTATTAAAAATATGAAATAAAGAGTTATGGCTAAATTATATACAATGCATATACAACCCCCTATACATAGCGTGAACTATGTTCGCATAGTGATCAAAGAGAAAAGGGAAGAACTAACTTGTGCTGATTATGGAAAAGCATATAATATAACGAATGAATAAAATGATGAGAAGTTGATCGTCCCCCCTATACTTAGGATCAACTAATACAATGCATAACAAACTGTATATTAACGGGGATGATTGAGGGTTAGAATGAGACAATCAAGTGTGTCTTCCCCTGTACTTAGGGTAAAAGATCCCAAAGTATAGAATGGACATCAACAAGTGAGGATACAAGCGAGGAAAAAAATAAAATAAAATCAGAATGATAGAACAGATAGTATCACTCCCACTATACTTTGGGTAAGAGATCCATAAGTATCAGCAACAACATGAGTAATGAAACGGAATGAGGAAAGAACACTTGACTCATCTACCTCCCCTATACTTAGCATAAAGCACATCCTAGGTAAAGCAAACACACAGATCGAGGTGGATGAGAAAACATAAGATGGAGTGTGATAAATCCCATACTCATCTACATTATCTCTTTATATTATCTCCATTGCTTAAGAAAACCAATAAATATCACTAACAAATTTCACTAATTAACTAACACTGTGTTATAAATAATAACATATAATTACTGTATATTTATTCACATATTATTGTGCTATTACTGTATGTGTTTATTATTTATTAAAAATCAACTAAAAATAGTTTCATATTGTACATAATTAATTTAACCTAATTTATAAAAAAAATCAAAAAATAAGAAAAGAAATAAAAAGATGTAATTTATTACCTTAATTTACTTACAAAAATATGTACTTTGTGTAATTGATTATATCTCTCTTCGAGTTCTACATGATAGTGTAGAAGTCATTGAGATCTACAATATTCATGTTGAACATTTTTTCTGAATTGACTTTTAATTATTTCTTTTTGAATTTTTATGTATTTATTCCTTTCTCTGGATTTTAATTGGGCCACGTGGCCAATCCTGACACTCCACGTGGCCTTCTCCCACCTAGACACTTGCTTCTCTCGTAACCGTCAGATGCGTTTGAACAATTCAATTATAATTGTTTTTTGGTGCCTTAGTTTCAACTGCAGGATCAGCTCAGATTAACTTCATCCTAACCGCTAGTTTTTGACCAACCATCATCTCCAACGTATAGGTTCTTCGTCACCAAGCAGTGTGAACCGCCAAATCACTTAATATCTTACTATTATCCCTCCAACTCCAATTCTTCCTCCGACAAACTGACGACCTTATCTCCTTGCCCTAACTCCCATGATCTACGTGATATTGTTAACTGCCTCCTAAACCTAACTTACCTACCGATGATGGCAATTGAAACTTCCATAAAAACCACTCGAACATCCATCTTCCTCTTCTATAAATCCTCCATCGTTGCCTCTCATCATGGTTGTACACCTTTATATGAGTAACTCCTAGCACTCACCGTAACTTTGTGACATGAAGATAGAAGGATTGAGTTGCGATAATGGAGCTTTACTTCGATGTAGACTCTAGCTGAGGGAGAGAATGTCCACGACCATTCCATGGCTGGTGAGCTTGATGAATCCATAATTCATTAACATTCTTTTTGTATTTTATCTTAAACCCCTTAACAAATACATGTAAAAATTCACTAAAATCCATATTCTATCAAAATAACATTCATGAATAAAAATGATGCACTTTTAAGCATTCAAACTATGTAAATAAAATAAAATAATAGAAATAAAGAAATAAAAAGAAGGCAATTTGTAAATATGTATATATGTACAATATGACTTATATAATATCAATATAGTTGTATGATATATTTGTAACCTAACCCCTGAGATCAAGTCAGCATGGATTGATCGGCAAATAAATAAGTAGGGGCAGAAAAGGAAAGAAAACAACAAAAATAATTAATTATACACTGTATACAATTTTCACTATTTATACAATAATTATCAAATCTTCATTGATTTTTAATTAATTCATATGAACATATTTTTCACGGAACTCTTTTCCTAATTATTTCTAAAAATGTATAGAAAAATATAAAAATAAGTTAAAAACATTATCTTGTATATATGCCAAGAAATCCAACTTGTAAATTATCATTTCTCAACATCTGAACATCATAACTTTATCATACGAACTCCAATTTCAATATACTCATATTTAAAGTTCATAAAATAATATTCTCTAATTAGTGGAGGTGATTTCACTAAAATCGGAGTCCATTTGCAAAAAGTAGGTGGGACCTAATCACAATTGGGTTTCTAGGCTATTTATTTTATCTAGAACAAAATAATCATAGTTGTATTGATTTTATAATATTTAGTTATTTTCTGTTCTTGTATTTTAACCATGATTTATTTCAAAATTTATAGAGCTTATTTATTATTTTATACAAATAAAAAACTTTACAGTTGAAATTGAACTACATAACTTATACCCGTATTTATTAATATATTTATTTTATTAAAATCCATAAAAATTAACAAATATTCTATTAATTATTATAGTAGTTAAGAAAATATAAAAATAAGATCTTATTTATAATTTATTAAGTTAAAAACTAAATGTGTATTTATCAAGTAGTATTTATACCTATTTATTAATATAATATCTATATTTCTTAAATTATTTAATATCTATAAAAAAACTAATTATTCCATAATTTTGATAAGTTAGGTATTTACATTTTTTGTTTTATACCTATTTAAAATAACATCATTTATTATTTAATATCTAATTTCTAATATATATTTACCATCTGGCCAATCAGGTGCTGACACGTGTCCGCATCTGGTGCTTCTTCCACTGCAAGAAGTATTTTGCTTTTGTTCTACTCGCCTATCTTCTCCATTTTCTACACGTACCCTCCTAAACTCTTCAGTCAATCCTAACCCTCTAATCTATCCTCCTAACATCCTACTTACACGCCCAACATTGGATCTAAACCAAATCCACATAGATTTCTATATAAAATCCTCCAAAGTTGGACTGATCCAACTTACTCTTCCTAACTACTTCCAGTTCCAGCAACCAGTGGTCGACCAACCACCTTCCTTGCTTTGCTCCACCTCATTCCGGTCGTAACAAGGCCTGAGGTTTGCTCCGCATGAAGGTACGAACGTCGGAGGAGGGTTCCAAAGCCTCGCGTGGATTTTATCTCTGCCATTGCATGCATGGAGCTCTGACATCACCAGTCATTGAGCGACAAACAGGAAGGTCATACACCTCCCTCTTCCCAGGTGACTTCAATTTTCCATTCAATTTCCTCGAGTTCTGAGTCACGATTAGAGTAGTTAATCACATCATTTGATAGTTTAATCACCTATCTTTCATTCACACTCTAGAATCCATCATATCTCGATCCGTGTTCGCTCAAAATTGCCCTCAATTTCCTTCCATTTTCAATGTCATATCATTGTTCTGGATGCATATTATTATCTACAAACTTCTCAAATTATCGGCTGATCTCATTAGAAATCAGGCATCAAATCTTCCATTGCAGGATTCATCCACACATCTAGAGCATCAAACTCAACATCTGGAGACTTCCCTGCAGTAGATAATTCAGAGGTACTCTCTCAAAACCTTCGGCCACATGAATGCACAAGAGCCATCTTTTTCAACTTTTAACTGCCATCTCCGCCGTCCTCCCTGCCTTCTCACCTACAGGTGAGCTCGAGGGGTGAAGGAGTCACCCCTCTGGACATGTAGGAGGTCAGAGCACTTATTCCCGTGTCGGCAATAAATCGGAGAAGGAGCTAACTCCGTCACGTGTGTCAGAAGAGGGAAGAACATGCAAGAATGCCAAATGCCCAGGTATGCGAAGCGTGTCCACATAGAGCTGCCCATATCACGTCTTATCTTTTAATCCAGACCGCCAGTTGCCAAATAATTAAACTTTTGCACTAAGAGCCCTCTGCTTTCAAGATATTTCAAGCCGCTCCAAAAGATTCCAGAAATTACATTTAGCTCCCCGTATAGGGACCTAAACATAATACATTTTATTTTCTTTTCTTTTTAGTCCCTTAACAAGGACCAATTTGCAGAACTTTGTTATTCTTTTCTTGCAGTTATACCCCTGAGCTGTAGGGTACATTTGGACCTACTTTTGATGTCATTTTTTATCGATTTTTCTAAGGTAGTTATACAACTACCCCAACAAGGTTTCTTTATTTTTGTTTGATTTTATGTCACATATTTTTATTATTTTGGTTTTTCTCATGTCGCAGCTATTTTGAGTTTTCTCTTTTGGCTTAAAAATCACAAGATACCTCTTTTCTCTTAAAAATCAGATTATCGATATTCTGTCTCCTCGAGTTCGGCCCAAGCACACTTACCTGGATAAATATTAAAGTGTAGATAAAATGGGAGAGAGAAGCTGCATATTCACCTCGTTATCTCTCTCTCCTACTTTATTGATTTTTTTGATCAACCGAGTATCTCTCTGAGGTTTTTCAAAACCAACAATTTATTAACCATATGTCAGATTCAATTATCAAAATGGTGCCATTGCCGTAGAGGCATTAGCTACATTTCGATTTTTGACTTTTATTTTGTGATTTTTATTTCTTCTTACTTTTATTGGTTTTCTAATGTTTTCTCGATTTTTCATCCGTTTTGTTTTACGGTGTTTACGACTTTTTGTGGCTTTTAACATTTTATTTTTATGGTTTTCTTGATTTATTTGATTTTACAATTTTTTTAAGTTTTCCAACGAGTTATGGAGGGCCTGTAGGATGAACCAGCTTTTCTGGAAGTCGAATTACTTGAGAGTGTAGAGACCGACTTCGTCTATACGAGTCGATTGTAGAGGGCAAAGCTAGTTGATAGATTTGCGTTGTATTTTTTTGTATTTTCTTTGTGAGAGAGAAGGGGCAATTTCCCATTTTGATATTTTGTACAAGGGGTCCACTAAGTACATCCCAACTTGAATCCGGACCTTTAGACTTTATTTGAGGTCTGTTTCGCCAAGTGCCGGTGCACTTGGGGGACCTCATTGTAGGTTTTGGTCTTTGATCGATTTTTTAATTTCACGTAATTTCGTGGACCTAGGCATCTATGCATGATTGACTAGATTGCTAAAGTAAAACCTACTACCCTAATCCACATTTAGGCATAATTCACATTTTTAAAAATAATTTTATTCTTATGATAGAGCTGCTGGTTTAGGACTCAATTTTTCTCAACTTTTAAATTGTACGAGGATAACTCTCATGTAGACTGTTGGCGTCAGGTATGATTTCTATCACTACAAGCATCATCATTTTCCGCCGCATTCCAAGATTCTCCCTCCATGAGACCTATTTTTGAAAAATTTAAAAAGAATCGATCTCCTGCTAGATATTTTTGAAAATATACAAAAAGGTGAAAATCATGAAGTAAAAAAATTAAGCAAAACTTGAGAAAAATAAAAAATACTTGGATTCAAAATTTGTATTGGGAGAGCAATCCCCTCATTGTTTGCAAATACTCTCCAGATAGAGAGGGGCCCATACACTTAAGGAATATAGCCTAAATTCATGGACTTGTTCCCTAAGAGCTTGGACGCACTCTTCAAGTCCTGTTACTTGTTGCAAGAACTTGCCTCAGACGTTAGTAGAAGTAGTCTTGTTTAAGTTGGTGTGCATCGTTGGCTCAACCACGAACTACCCGAGGAGACTACACTTATGAGGTTGTTAACTAACTGATTTGATACCCAACTTTAAAATTAAAAAATAAATGACCAAACTTTTACGGTCATCATTGTGTGAAGTTTGTGAATTTGGGGTTGCATTGTGTTTGTATGCAAGATGTGCGTTGTACTGTGTTTCATACGCATTCGTACTCATGTTTTTGACTTGACATCATGCTCTCTCCCATACTCCTTTTGACATTGAAGATGACAAATGGACGGATTTTGCGCTTAGACTCTGTGAGCTTTCGGTGATCCACCATCCGTCGTACATCGTCACAGACTTGGGTTGACCCTCTTCCAGAGTTGATCCCATCTAGTCACGAGGAGAGTCAGAACCAGACTCCCTCGCCTCCTAGCCCTTCTGTTGAGGCAGGCTGATGCCTCAAATTTCTGTTTATTTATCCTACACATTTCACTGAGTTCTTATGAAACTTTTTCCTTCATGGAGGATTCGAAGACTATGGCTAGAGGGAAGGGCCCAGTTGAGGACAGACCGACTAGGGAGAGATACACAGATGAGAGACCTGATCCATCTTCAGATATTACTACGAGGATTCTAGACATGTTACAACAGATGAACCTATAGATCAGAGATCAATGTAGAGTCTAGGATAAGCAGAGAAGTGATGTCGCTCCACTGAGAGCAGAAGATGGGAACTCACCATCGCCTACCATGGTTCCCTCTATGTTGAGATATGAGTATGACCTTAGAGCTAAGACGTTACACCATTGGATTTCGTTGCCTCCTAATCAAGGGTCATACGAGCTGAGACCGTTATTTATTTCTTTTCTTCACAAGTATTATGGGAATGCTACGGAGGAGCCATTTAACTTTTTGCAGCAGTTCGAGATGATTTGTATTACGACTAGTTATCTACTAGTTATGTAGGAGGCTATTTGACTCAAGGCCTTCCCCTTCGCCTTAGCAAATAATTCACTTAACTGGTTGAGTCATTTGGGGAGGGAGATTTCGACATGGGACAATCTGAAGTCCACTTTCCTGCATAAATATTTCCCTCTAGGATGGACGAACATGATGAGGAGCCAGATCTCCAATTTTACACAGTTATCGCATGAGTCATTCCATGATGCATGGGATTGATTCAAGGATATTACAGAGCAATGCCCTCATCATGAGATACCTTCGAAGGTGCTTGTACATAATTACTTTGGAGGACTCTAGTCGGATGTACATGGCCTAATGAGCGTCACATGTGGCAACAGTTATGTGAATAGGGATGCCGAGTCAGTTTGGTCCATCTTTGAGGGTATGACAGAGAATCGTGCGTCATTGATTCCACTCGGACACTCCAAAAAGGTCTACAACCACCACACCATATAGAGCATCAGAAGGTGGTATGTGTTTCAGAGATTGAGTCACGATCTGACATGGTATTCATTAGTGAGAAGCTACAATTAGTCGACGTGATTCAGAAGTAAGTACAGGATTTGCAGTCACTGTGAGAGTTGGAGAAACTCTCATCACTTCCCCAATAGTAGAGGGATCTTACGAAGAAGGTAACGGATTTACAACTTTAGTACCAGCAGTCTTGTCCTTTTTCTACTTCTTAGCCTGTTCGAAGATCTTTACCCGCTCCTCCCACCCGTCAAATACAGTTTGTTCAGAGAAAGCTGATTCATTATACTAAGACTCCGCATATTGATTGGCATGAGGATCCATCCATTGCTAACCCGTGCCAGATCACCAGCCCTAGAGATGTTGATGTCGATTCTCAGGCCACTCTTGAGATCAATGGGATATGGTACGCTCTGTTTAAGCCTTCACCACACTTTACTCCTAGAGCGAACACCACCAACAATAGCTATATAGTCATTCGGAGCATGAACGTCCATATTTCCAGCACCGCCAACATTACACGCAACAATAATCTCACCAGCATGCATATCAGAGACCTCATTATTTTCAGTATCATGCTACACATTCACAACCACATCATTACCACCAGTAGCAACAATCTTCTTACACACCAGAGAGATCTCCTTAGAGGTACTCACCACAATAGCACACTCCTAGGTAGGAGAGAGTAGACAACCAGGGTCACCACGCTTAGTCTGAAATGTCTTCATAGGCCCTGGTACTGAACCAGATCATGGACATGTTGAGCACGCTTCAGACAGCACACAAAACAGAGATGGAGTAGGTTAACCATCATATGCATGAGTTAACCACACCCAAGACCACTCTCCCAGCCAAGCGCCAGATGAACCTGAACAACAAGAGAAGGCACTCAGATAAGGTAGATACCACTACAAGTACGATCTCTTTTCTTGATTTTTTTATCTACCTTCATTCATCTTAGGAGGGGTAGATCACCACGGGCACCTGATAGAGTGAAAGAGAGGTACATGAGGAGCGAGAGCCGATCCATGATGATTTTTATCAGACACTTCTGGATGTTGAGGATGAGGACCACCATGATGATGAGGATCAATGTGACGTTTAACCTGATGATCAAACACAGGGGAGTGATGCCGAGACACTTGACATGAACACGGGCGATCAGTTGATGATACCACGCCAGATCATGCAGACACCCCCGATGTAGATTTTTCTTCCCCCATTTTAGAGAGTTTTGTAAATACTTTTGAGACTCTTGATGTACATGCTGATTCCATTATAGATGAAAATAAAAAGAATTTTGTTGTTCCTAAGATTGTTCTTTTTTCTGATTCCTTGTATGGAAAAGGAAAGAAAAATACCAAAAAGAATGTTGTCACTCCATAAAATGATTATTAAAAGATCACGTTTTTCTGAAGATTCCACTTCACGATGCCTTGGATCATTTTCCTACGCTCAAGAATCTGTTGAGGAATAGATGCACAACGCGTAGGATAAAGAGATCACAATTTAAAAACCATTTATTGACCAAGGCCACTTCATGTGCTATTCCGAATAAGGTACCTAAAAAGAAGACAGATTTTGGAGTTCACTTTCTCACATGCCAGATTGCAGATGCCACATTCCATCGTACTCTCTTAGATAATGGTTCCTCAATTAATTTAATTCCATCTTGTTTACTTGATAAGCTCATGTTAGGTCCTTTTTACAAATCATGAGCGATACTTCAGTTTGCATATCGATCTGTGAAGAGACCTAGAGGCGTGCTGAGAAATATTATCGTAACCGTTCAAGGTTTGCAGTTTCCAATGGACTTATTGTCCTAGATATGACGTGCCCTACGTAGTTACGCCTTGCTCCAATTATTCTCGTGAGATCCTTCTTGCAGATAACAGGAGCACTCTTTGATTATGATGATGGGAGAGTATCATTCCGCATAGACAGTGGAGAGATACACATTAAGATGGCGAAAGGATGTAGCAATCCCAGATCAGTATTGTCATGCACATCGTAGGACACCAGTCTTGCAGGTGATTGTTAGCACATATATGAGATGCACTCTCTTGATCTTGAGAGTGTTTACTTTGAAACCCATGATATCCTACATGAGGATAGGGTAGATGATATGGTACCTAGTTCTTCATATGACTGTTTACGTACATATCTTGATGAGCAATCAGTTGCAGTAGACATCTCAATGTCACAGACTGAGAGTAAAAAAATCTATCACAAGAGTCCGTTGATTATATTTCATAGATCAGACAGTCTATTCAACGTTGAGATTGGATGGTGTGATGGTTACACATATAGAGACCTTTTGTAGTCTGGCTCTAGAGAGGCGTATTTCTGTAGAGCGACCTATGATATGCACAAATATTACTTACAGAGGTAGTTCTACTCAGACATATTGGGACCAGAATGTACATGTACAATAGATGATTCCGTACGACCCAGGTTGAGATGATCTAGTTTGTACAAGAGGCATGACTACTCTTCCATTTCATTTCATCCTGTATAGAGACCTGTGAGCCTTTTGGCTTTTTTGGAGTACACATCATGTATATTCTTCGTAGACCACAATCGTCCCCATTTTTTGCTCATCTTATATACTTAGGATACCAGATTCTAGTTATAGGAGGGATCGGTTGGTTGTTGATTTGTACCTTTCGATTTTTGTTCTTTTTATTTTTCTTCGTATATCCCTTCCTTAACACAAATTACTGATCCTCAATTTTTGGCCTCATTCTTTCCTATACTTAGGATTATTTATCCTAAGTATGGGGGGGAGTGATTTCCTTGATTTAATTTTCTATATTTCTTTATCCTAAGTATGGGGGGGGAGTGATTTCCTTGATTTCATTTTCTATATTTCTTTTGTTCCTTCATTGTATGTTCTTTTTCCTCAATGACCTTATTTTTTGTCTTCTACTATACTTATGATGACATGTTCGTAAGTATAGGGGGGTCGATTGACTTCTACTCTTTTATTCTTTTTCACCCTCTTTTACTTAGCACGAGTTATGCCCTCTGTCCTCCATTTTCTCTTTTGACACTAGGACATAACACATGCTAAGTATAGGGGGTGCGTATATATTGTATATGTACTTGCGCCCATAATTCGTACTTTTATGTATTTTCTATATCTATAAAATTTAAAAAATGTGGATAAGGGTTAATTTAAAATCCATTTATTTATTTATTTATTATTTATAAAAGCCTTGTGAATAATTAAAATATATTTAAAATCCTTTTTTAAAATTTTTAATTTAAAGTATTATTTAAAATATGTATTTAATATGTATAATACTTATTTAAAATCATGTTTATAAAAATATGTGTAAAATTCATTTAATCCTTGTAAAGTCCTTTGTATATAAAATTTTTAAAATATATTAGTTATTTAATATAAATAAAATATGGGAAATTTATCTTCTAAAATTCTTGTACATAGACTTGCTTATAAAATTTTAATAAAATCCATAAAAAATATAAAGTCCTAAAGTTCATAAAAATTAAAAAACCATTCAAATCCATAAAAATGAGTAAAATTTAAAAAAAATATACTTTACAAAAATATGGTTGCATTTGCATTAGAATTTTTCAGAATAAGTTTGATTTCCAGAACTAAAGATAGGGAATAGTCTAAAGGATGGAGCTTGATTATGGCCTTTTGATTTCATTGTAAGGAGCCTAGTTAAGAATTAGAATTTAGACTCTTCAGGTCTTTGACTTAAATATTTAAGCTTCATAAGACCATGTTTGGGAAGTCAACTTGAAAGTGCCTAAGTAGAACACTTTGTGTCATCAGTTTAACTCTTCATTAGTGAACCAATCTTGGACACATGCACTTTGCACTTAGCTCAACTTGCATGGGTCTACAAATGACAATCCATTTCGGTGGTGTATTTCTATCCTTGTCTAACTGCATGTACATTTAAATATGAGAGAGATTGGGGTTGAAATAATGTTTTGGATGACAGAAGGATCCGCTGACACCATTTTTCGAAGACCTCAAAAAATGGACGGAATGAAAAGATGTTATATCCGTAGAGGCACAGAAGATTGATGCAGTGCAAGAAAATTACAAAGCCAATTCAAAGAAGAAGCAACCAAATACAATATGACCACAATGGTCCAAGCATCTACAAAAAATCATGCACATGTTAGTGGAGACTTATCTAGATTGGCTAGGCTTCACAAGGAGATGCGTCTACACTGGTCGCACTCCAATTCTCTTCTCATTCTCCTACTTTCTCTCTCTATTCGATTTTGGACGCAACACGACCTAGACTTAGAAGGGAATACCCCCTCCTCGAGGAAAGAGTAGTTGGATGAGGAACCAATGGGAGTGTATTATTGGGATGAGCAGTTTCTTTGCTTCTTTAAGCGGGAAGAGATAAAACAATTCACACACATTACAAATTAAATTCAAGGTTGATAGAGTTAGAGACATGGATGAGTGGATCTGAGCTGGCTGTTGAGATGAACTTAAACAAGGATTTGTGAAACTTGAGGGTTGTTGAGACTAAAATCCCGATCCTAGTTAAGGCTCTGAGAAAATGCTTGTTTTAGACCTGATTGAGCTCTGTCCTTTGTCCATTCTCAAGAAATGGTTTAGGAAAACAAATTCCTTGTAACTTTCTTTCTTTTCCCTTATTTTCAAATAAGTGTTTTCAAATAAGTGCTTCCCTACGTTGTTGCTCGGTATGAAACAATGACAAAGCAATCAAGATGCCACCCCAAGTCACCACCCTCACCCCGATCACTTGGAGAAAATACGGGCAAAACAAGTCCAGTTAGGATTTCATCTTATTTTCTTTAATTTTACTTGCCATGTATATAATCCTTCTATCGATGCTTGTCATACCTTTGACCTTCACTGTGCATTAGTAATGCACATCGAGGGTTCCACTTCCTTTCTCTATGCCCCAAAACCTCCTTTCACCTCGATCCACTTTCTCCTTCAGACCCGAAGGAGAAACCACTTGGAAACCACCTTCTTCATTTGAATTGGCCTTGATTTCATTCACTTCTCACATGCACACATGTTTATTGTGCTTTGGTTTTGGTCTTCTCATGCTTGTAGGTCAAAGATTCCTCAATAAATGGAAATCAGAGGGAGCTCCAATATTGAACTCTGCCTCCGATGACAAAACGTCAACAATAGATTTTAGAGCATAACCCACCTTCTTTGATGATTCTTCATCTTCTCCAGCCATAGAGAGAGCTTCAAGGACCATCGAATGGGTTGAAGCAGAACGAAGGAGTGTGCTTGGATTCGCCGGAGCCCAGGCTACTCCGCTGTGCTCGAGAGGAGGAAGAAGGAGAATGCAGCACACAAATGCCATTAGATTAAACCCATTTGGGTATAATATGGCATCCCATATTCAGTCACATCAATAAATTCCAAGTCTGCAACCTCGAACACGCTGACCCTCCTTCGAAGCACCATGAGCTATCGTGTGGCCCAAGCCACGTGCCTTCGACCTACCTTCGATGTCATGTGCTGCAAACAAGTGATATTCGACAATTTGCGCAATAGTCCCACTGCTTATTCATAATTGCAGAAATGCCCCTACCACATGGTTTTCAATAAATTGAGCAATGGGTTTTCATAATTACATTTTAGTCCGTATAGGGACCTATTTGTATTACTTTGTGTTATGTTTTATTGCATGTACGCACCTGGTTGATTTGATGAATAACTTGAGCATATTTTATCCAATTGATGATATTCCACTTTCAATGGAAATCTAATTTAATTTCCTTTGATATTACAAGATTTATTCTCTGAATTAACATTTTAGTGATGATCTATTTATCATAGATACATAAGTGCTTCTATTCATATTAAAAATGTTACGAGTTTGAAGAAAGTGTTCAATTGGACTTTGATTTTTATTCCAATTACGCTCAATTTCTATATGTAAAATAAGGGCGTAAATTATGTACATATGTTTGTTTGTTTAGTCTATTCATTTTGTCCATTATTTAATTTGCATAAAAATCACATAAACATCATTCTCATGCATTTCTCGTATGAGATTTACTTTGCATGACTTAGTTCTTTCTTTTAACCTAGATGATTTATAGATCACTTAAAATTAATATCAATGATTAATTAATTATATTATGGCTCATGTCCTTGTGTTCGACTTTGGACTTGCCCAAGTATAAATTCAAGCTGAGAACTCTTCAAGGAGATCTTATCTTGGTATTTAGTTATTGTTGATTGGCTCATGCTAGAACGAGAGCATATTACTTTAGCCCATTGAAGATTCATCAGATGGCTCCATTGTTAGGGGCATGCATTCATTAATATAATTAATTTTGATTAAATTAATTACATTATTTATTATTTAGGTTAAATTTTGTTATGTTATTTTGATCCATTATTTTATTTATTGATTTTGATTTAAGTTAACTTGATAATTCTTTAATCTCTTTTTAACCATTTCTTTTCTATGTCAAGGCCTGTAGAATAGAGGATGCTTAGAGACCTACGGAGGTTGTTGCTCAAATTTGAAGTTCCAGCTGCGAGGAGACGTAGGAGACCCCTTCAAGAACTTGAAGTTTATCAAGTTGCTTTGTTTATTATGTGGCTATGTTGTATATTATTTGTATGTGGACTAGGGCATTTATGTGTGTTGGGTCTATTTCACCCCTGTTGGATTGGACTCAACTTGAGTGCTCGACTTAGGATTTTGGCACACAACTATTAAAGCTATTTTTGACATAATATTATTTGTGCTTGAATCGTAAGTTAGGACACACTAATTGATCTTAAAAGATTCGCTCATCTCTAAGATTCATGAGACACTCTCAAGCTATGTTTGACTTAGCCAAATTTAATTTCTGCTAATAGAAATTATGTTTAGGATGCGTATTTTTCATCAACTTGCATACATTTAGATATTAAATTTTTATTTAGTCTCACATGTGCATGAAGAGAGTGTTGATGATTGTAAGTATCTTCGAACATAAGCATGTGTCATGATTTTTACGTATGTATAGCATTTCTACATTCTTACCTCATGTTTTACAACTTATGATTTAAAGGAAATGGGACTGGTTGGTAGATGATGATTGATGTGCTAATTTAACTAATTAGTGATAACCTAAGCTCCCAAACTGGGACTGTTAATGCAAGTTGACTTAATTAAAATGGAGTTAAAATTCATCTTATTTTGGAAGAGCAAACCCCTCATCATTTGCAACTATATTTTGCTTAATGAGAGGTGAGGATGCATACATAGGATAGTGCCCAAATCCAACTTACACCTGCTCATAATGGACTCGAATTTTGTATTTTCAGCAACAAAAGAGACAAGATAATTCAACCATACATTATGGTTTATATGTGTGTGTTGGTGAATCGGTTGGGTTTGCTTGCACTTGGTTGTGATTCTTTGTACCTTTCCCAAAAATCCTCAAACTCCATTCCACCTCTCATTAGATTCATCATCCAATAAGATTCAACTAACTAATTATGTCTAGGTTTCCCTACCCTTAAGCTTTATTCTATGAATACTTAGGCTACTTTTCAACCTATGTCTATGGGGAAACCAAGTTGTCTTTGATTCTTCTCCTTGGGTTCCTTATTTTTATCATATCTTCTTACTAATCTAATTCTCAGCTTTAGTATAGGGGAATCGAGTACATGTATTCTATTGATTTATTCTTTTTAATTCATACATATACCCTATCTTCTTTATTTATTTATTGTATATCTCCTCACATTAGTGTGAGCTATGGCCTCATATCACTTTATGTTATTAGTACATAACACCAACTCATTATAGGGGGGTGTATCATATATATTTCATATATACTTTAGCTATATCTCATATTTTAAAATATTTCAAAAGTTTTTGATCTAGGAGTATCGTATTACTTGGAACTTGTAAAAATGACTTTAAAATGATTTGGAATTTTTTATATACCTACTTGACATGATCTTCAAAAATATTTTACATGGTTTGCAAAATTACGATTTTACATGTTTTGGAAGATCATTTGTAAAATATTTTGGAAAATCTATATCTATTTGACATTGTCTTGAAAAATATTTTTCTTAAGTTTGAAAATTGAGTTTTTACTGATTTTCAACATATTTGTAAAATATTTATAAAATATATAATTATGTGACAAAGTTTGTTAAAATTTTTCAAATTGTTTCAACTTTAAGGGTGTCAATTGAGATTAACAATATTATTTTGCAAATAAAACTAACTTTCTAACCTTATTAGAAAATCAATAAAAATTGAAAATATTTGAAAAAAATCTTTACTACTAATTCTAACTATTAGACTTAAAAATGATTAGCTACTTTTTAATGAGGGAACTAAGGTCTCGCTTAGTAGAGTGGATAGTTAGAAGACAACGTGTAATGCATCATCTTAAAGTAATATGAGTAGTCGTCTAACAGTTCATACTTACACTCATACTGATTGAAAGTAGATATAACTAATCATATGAGTTTAGGCCGGTAATTATTCCCCTAAATAATATTTAAAATTTATATAAAATAAAATTCACGAAAAGATTAAGTTATTAATTTGGTGTTTTTCCCTTACATTTTCACTTTGCACTCAAGGTTTGTTGATATTTTTAACAGTTGGTTGATGAGGACTAACGATTTAGAGTTTTCCTGTCTTAATCATTAGGGTCTTAGAATTAATAATTCAAACTTCCCTAGTTATAAATATTTGTGTGCTATATTGCATGCTTTATCTCCTCATTAAAGAATACGATCATCACTCACTCGCATGACTTCATTCATGATTGAGATGATTTGAGGTTTCATTTGAGGAGCCAGGATTTGAGATTTAAGTTTGTACCTAATTTGATGATACTCGAGGATGGGATAATATTAATGAAGGCTTCATGAAACCTGATACTATGGGACATGGTTCTCATACTAATGTCTAAACCAAAACCTAAGTTCCAAGGTGTGATATCATGAAATTAATTTATTGATCAATGTGTGCCAATCCTTAATAAAAGCAATAGAGATAGCCAAAAAAATGATGATGAAAAGAAAATCTCAAAACATTACAAAGCTACATCATATGAGATTACACCAAAGATGAGCCTCCCAACCTTTAAGTATCCAGTTGGACAAAAATATTAGGCTTTTATGAGTCATGCTAGTACCTCAAAAAGAGCTCTGCATCATAAGAGATACAAGTCTGGGTGCAAGTATATCAGATACATGAAAAAGACGTACCCTGATGTACCCCTAGGAAAACAAGTATAGATGGGTCAACTTCTTTTGACAGACACACTACAAAAAATCTATTGTGTTAAGCTAATAGGACACTTAAGAGATACCTTGTTCCAATGAGAGGGAGAGAAGAGATGAAACCATCCTTATACCTCAATTATCAGGCCTTTCATCCACACTTTGAAGTCTGACAAACTAAAGAGATGGTGGACTGAAGAAAGGTTGTATTTAATCCCTAGTGTTGAGGATTGGGTCCTTAGGAGATTCTCTTGTATTGGAACTTTAGGTGAATTCTTGACTCCACTCTTGCTAATGCGATATACATTAATGTCATATATTTTATATGTATGTATTCATTGAGAGTTTGATGACTAGAGTAATTGAATTCCTTTTAATTAGAATCAGGTCTAGCTTAGAGTCTTAGGATCTTTAAAACCAAGTGTTCCGATTTTTCTTAAGCCTTGTCTACTCACATGCACATGTCAGGGAATTCATTGATTAACTAACTCTCTAGTTGATTCATTATTACCTCAAGGACGAGCTTTGCTTAAGTATAGGGGATGATGAATCCCGGATTTGTCTACATTATCTCTTTATATTCTCTCTCTTTCTTAAGAAAACCAATAAAAATCACTAACAATTATCACTAATTAACAGACACTTTATTGTAAATAATAACCTATAACTATTTTATATTTATATACCTATTATTGTGCTATTATTTTATGTGTTTATTATTTAACTAAAATCCAATAAAAATTACTATAATATTGTAGATAATTAATTTAAACTTATTTATAAATAAAAATCTAAAAATAAAAAAAGAAATTAAAATAAGTAATTTACAACCTTAAATAACTTACAAAAATATTTACTTTGTACAATTGATTTTATCTCTCTTTGAGTTCTACAGATTTACAACTTTCATGTTGAACATTTTTTTCTGATTTCAATTTTAACTATTTCTTTTTGATATTTTATGTATTTATTCCTTTCTCTAGATTTTGATTGGT
Source organism: Ottelia alismoides (assembly GCA_037367405.1). Classification (NCBI taxonomy): domain Eukaryota; kingdom Viridiplantae; phylum Streptophyta; class Magnoliopsida; order Alismatales; family Hydrocharitaceae; genus Ottelia; species Ottelia alismoides. The sequence continues at coordinate 141,939 of JAZKJV010006439.1, forward strand.
TCACATGGCCCAATCCTAGCACTCTACGCAACCTGCTGACACTTTGCCACTTGCTTCTCTCTTAACAGTCAAATGTGTTTGATCAATTCAATCACAATCGTTCTTTGGCGCTTAACCATCAAATGTGTTTGATCAATTAAATCACAACTGTTCTTTGGCACCTTAGTTTTAGCTGCAGGATCAGCTCGAACCAACTTCATCCTAACCACCAATTTCCCCAAAATATTGACCGTCTGATCCTCATCAGACGGTCAGACCTTCATCTTCAACGTAAAGATCCTTTGTCACCAAGCAGTGCGAACCGCTAAACTGCTCAATCTCTTCCCATTATCCCTACCTCTCCAGTTGTTCCTCTGACCAACTTATGACCTTAAATTCTTCCACTAACTCTCATGATCAACGACGTATTCCTATACTCTTCCTAAACCTAGCTTCCCAACCAATGGTGTAGTTGAACCATTCGTAAAAACCATCCAGATCGCCATCTTCTTCTTCAAATCCTCCATCGTTGTGTCCCATCGCAATTGTCCACCTTTACGTGACAAACTCCTAACACTCAACTTCACTCTACGATAGGGAGATAGAAGGACCAAGTTGTAATAATGAAGCTTTACTTCGATGTAGACCCTTGCTCGGGGGAGAGCATGCCTACGACCATTCCATGGATGGTGAGCTTCCCAATGTTATGGACTGGGTTTGATGTGACCACCAGGTGCTTAGGATGCCACCCCCAAGCCACCTCCTTTACCCCAATGACATGGAGAAAATACAGACAAAACGTGATGAGTTAGGTTTTATTCCTGTGTTCTTTGATTTTACTTGCCATGTGTATAATCCTTCAATCGATGTTGGCCATACCATGACCTTCATTTTGCATCAGTAATGCATGTCGAGGGTCCACTTCCTTTCTCTATGCCCCATAACCTACCTCCACCTCGATCCATTTTCTCCTTTTATCCCGAAGGAGAAACCACCTTGGTCACCACCTTATTTATTGGAATTGGCCTACATTTCAATCACTTCTCATATGCACACTTGTATATTTTGCTTTGGTTTTGTTCTTCTCATGCTTGTAGGTCAAACATTTCTCAATGAATGGAAAATCAGAGCGATCTTTGATCTGGAGCTCTGCCTATGATAATAAAACATCGACAACAGCTTTTAGAGCATCCCCCACCTTCCACGATGATTATTCATCTTTGTCAATGATAGAGGGAGCTTCAAGGATCATCAAATGCCTTGTAGTAGAACGGAGGAGTACACTTGGATTCGCCGAAGCCCAAGCTACTCTATCGCGCTTGATAGGAGGAGGAAGGAGCATACAACACAAAGGTGTCATACGATTAATCCCATTTGGGGATAATCTGACATCTCATATTTAGCCACGTCGATAAATTCCAAGTCTGCAGTGTCGGACACACCAACCCTCCGCCAAAGCTCATTGAGATGCAACGTGGTCCAAGCCATGAGCCTTGGACCCAGCCTTAGTGTCACGCACAATAAACACGTGAAGCTGGGTAATTTGCACAATAGTCCTTCTGATTATTCGTAATTTCATAAATGCTCTCACTAGGGGCTTTCAATAAATTACATTGTGGGTTTTTTATAATTGTATTTTAGTCCCTACGAGGGCATGTTTGTAGTTCTTTATGTTAAGTTTTATTGCATGTATGCCCCTAGCTGATTTGATGAATAACTTGAGCATATTTTATCCAATTGATGAGATTTCAGTTTCATTGCAAAGCTAATTTAATTTCCTTTGATTTAGCAAGATTTATTCTTTGATTTAACATTTAAGTGTTAAGGATATTGATAATCCTTAAGTGCATCACGGAAGCGTGTCGATCGCATCATATGCAATCGGAGCAACTAGTCGAACTAGTCACTAGATGCGGCGAAAATTAAAATTTTAAAATCTAAAGATGAAACCACATGATCACGAGAACACTTCTCAGATCGTTTCATCAAACCAAAAAGTATAAGGAATACCTCTTGGAGCGTGGTTGTAATAGTGAGATCCCAAACAAGAGATCCTCCTATCTCAAGTCCGATCCACGAAGGATGCACTTGCGTGCACGATGATGAGTCGCATCCCTCCCGCAATCTTTGATGAAGATCCAAGCAAAGGGTCCCCTTATTTCGTCGAACGAAATCCGTCGGCTTCCTTTAGAGTTAGAAACTCCAAAGAAGAAGGAGATCCTCGAGTCGTCGAAGGCGAGGGCACGATGCTCTCCTCCTCAATACACAAAGTGGTCGGCCACTTGAAATTGAGAGAGAGAGAGAGAGAGAGGCTAGACGAGAATGAGAGAGAGAGAGAGTAGTAGGCTTCTACAACTCTTAATTTTCTATCTCAGAATTCATGTTTATTTCCAACATTTAGAAACAAACAATGAGTGTACTCTACTATCTAGGTCATAGAGACATTCTCCAAGACTAAGGGCTTTCCCACTGAGAATATGAAGTCTATCTATCCAACAGAGATTGTTGCAACAATTGCATCAATATCCATGTAGATGACTATTAAACCTTAAGATCAAATTTCTAATCTTCTAATATATATGCAACCAATTGCAAATGTCATTAGAAGATTGGGATACAATTGTCATACTTTATCTTATGAAATAAGAAAGTCGGTGTCAATGATTATATGTAGATTATTCAGATGCTCTATCTGAGTCCTTCACTAAGGATTTTAGACAGATTTGATAGTCAAACTATCAACACATCAACTTATTGCAGTATTGGAATTCATCCAACTCTTTGGATGTCATATGGAAGTCACGGAAGTAGGTCAACTCTTTGACTTTCCTTATTACTCGGGTCCGACCCATGCTTCCACCGCGCTCTCTTCATCTATAAGCAACCATTGTTCAAGACAAAGAATCTCTTATGTTGAATTCAAGGGATTTCAATACAAGAGCATTTCAACATTTATGCATGCTTCATTAAATTCATTCAAAATGATTATTATGAAGCTTCATGAATGACATGAGTATAGATAGTAGAATGATGACACTCATCATATCTACATACATCTTAACTCTTTGAGACTTAGGTTCAGGTTGGTATTCAAACATTTTGAATACATCATCTCTTTCGAGCTACCATTCTGCATAATGCAGAGAACCTTGTCATTCATGATTAAATGTCTAGAGCACATATGTATGCCAGAACATCTTCTTAGATTTTATAAGGATTATTTGACAATTATGATCACCATCGACATGTCACTTCCAAAGTACACTCGATGAAAGATCAAGACTATAGAGACATACAAACCCTAAGATGATGTCTTATTGTCTTATTTAATTGTCATTCCTCATTATGTTGAGGAAACTTGCACATTGCAACCACATACATTATGTGTCCAATTGCAAGTACAATATCTGGATCATGAGTCCAATCCATGATATTTTACTGGTTATTATTGAGTATAACATTGAGGGGGTTTAATGAAGGATTATCCGAAATAAGAAATTTGCATAAGTGTATATATATTATATATACAAATTTTTACTTTGATTTAGGAATTTTTATATCAAAGTTGTCTTTCCCTGTCAACACTGAAAGTTCATTCCCTTAATCACTTTCAATGTAAGAGATATACTTACTATTATATCTCAAGCAAAATCTGGGATCTCCTTTCCTATCTTTGTCACATCCCAATAATATGAGAACTTGCGACTCCGATAAAAAGAAGCGGGAACTCATTCCGCCTGGCAAGTCCAACTTGCATTCCCAATTCGGTCTTTAACACTCGGGCCCACCACCCCTAAGATGATGTTGACCCGTTGCTAATTGAACCAACTGTCAACAGGATTAGAACTCACTATGCGCAATCCAATATCGCCCCAATAATATGAGGACTCGATATTGGGGTCACTACGTATACGGCCTTACTCTATCGAGAAGCAAAGAACCCGATCTAGTTAAATCCTATACAGGACCTATCACTTCGGACAGGCGTCTCCTATACACAACAACTGGCGATGGAATCCTCTGATTTGACGGGAGACCATGGATGTCACTTATGTGATCCTCCATTTCATATTCAAATTTTATAATTAATTATCGTGAATAGTATTCACATAATTAATTCTTCCAAGGGAAATACACATCTATTCATAATAGAGTGTTAATTGGATATAATTAATTTAATCATATTAAATTAATCATTAATCCAATCATCAATCAACAAACATGATTATTACTTGAATAGTAGGTATAATCTCAAAGTATGTATTATTCGAATTTTAATAATTAGAAAAATACACATTGACTTTCTCCGGTATTATCCAATCCCTACCCGCTGTCATGGCCAGTACCGACGAGAGTGGGACGGACCACATACGTTGCAACCCGCGACCCCAATGCTCTCCGACTAGGCACCATATCCACCTCAGGAAAGGATAATACCAGATAGATCATCATGTACTTTGAGATGCTCATCAGTTTTTCAACCGAAATTATACCACATAATATACATAAAAATAATTTTGATTATATTATAAGGAGATTTGCTAAACAAATCCCCAATCATATTCAAGCAAGAGGGTTTTTCATGTAAAAGTTGTCCTACAACTATTGTAGGATAAATTAAGGTTTTTCATGAAATCAATATTTGTTGATGAACCAATGATCAAGATCAATTATCTCATCATTGTGGTTTGGGCAAATGTCATTCAATGAAATAATTATCTCTTTAAATATTTCACAAATATTCATCACTAATTATTTCAGAAAAGTAATAATTAAATTTCATCACCATATTTGAATAACTTATCACAAGGTTCGTGATAAAAAATGTCGATTTCCAGCAGTGACCCCCAATCACTAAAATTAACTTATCTTGATCAATTTAAATCCAACAAATGCAAAATCAATTTCTTGAGATTGCCTATTTGATTTATTAAATAACTCAAGTGATAATTCATGCATTTCGAGGCGGATAAAAACAGTAATTAACTTATTAATCACGTTCAGATCCGCAGTTCCTGCAACAGTGAATATATGCATATTCAAAAGACCATATCTTGAGCAAATGAAGTCAAAATTTCACAAACTCAGATCCCATGATTTCCTTATTTAATGGGGAACAAAATACAATTTAAAATTTCGTGTTTAAACAATTTAAACAGTGCCGAAAAAATCAGTTATACAGAGGTGCGAAAAATGAAATGCAGTAAAAAATTCCGCAACTCTTTCAAACCCAAGTCGTCCTAGGTCTATGCATCATATCCAAAACCTTATTCGACCTATGGCTCTAATATCACTTAAAGGATATTGATAATCCTTAAGCGCATCACAGAAGCGTGTCGATTGCATCATATGCAATCGGAGCAACTAGTCGCACTAGTCGCAAGATGCGGCGGAAATTAAAATTTTTAAATCTAAAGATGAAACCACATGATCACGAGAACACTTCTCGGATCGTTTCATTAAATCACAAAGTATAAGGAATACCTCTTGGAGCGTGGTTGTAATCGTGAGATCTCAAACAAGAGATCCTCTTGTCTCAAGTCCGATCTACGAAGAACGCACATGTGGGCACGATGATGAGTCGCGTCCCTTCCGCAATCTTTGATGAAGATCCAAGCAAAGGGTCCCCTGATTTCGTCGAACAAAATCCGTCGTTTTCCTTTAGAGTAAGCAACTCCAAAGAAGAATGAAATCCTCGAGTCGTCGAAGGCGAAGGCACGATGCTCTCCTCCTCAATACACAAAGTGGACGACCACTTGAAATTGAGAGAGAGAGGCTAGACGAGAATGAGAGAGAGAGAGAGTAGTACGCTTCTACAACTCTTAATGATGTACTTTGGAAGTCTAGGCTAGCCCTCCTTTTATACTAGTTTGGGATCCAATGGATCTCAATCCATGGGACACATAGATCCAACGGCCATGCTTGGTCAATGTTATAATCAATGGCTATAATTGTAGTTGGTTAAAAACAACAACATTTATTTATAATTAAATTAAATATATGTTGCAACATTATCAACACATTTTTAATTTAATATAAATAAATTAGTTAAGAGATTAATCAATATAATAAAATGGAGATAATGTAACCTCCCAAAAATGGGGTGTCACCCATGACTTTTTCATGGGTGACGCCACCTCATCAATGGTGGCTTATTATCTCCTTTTCATTATATCATATTATCTCTTAATAATTTGATAACTATTATCACATAATTATCCACAAAATTAATTCCAAATTAATTTGCGAATATTTCAATCATGCCATTGAAAAATATGTGAATCAAATTAACATCCAAACTAATTTGTAAATTACATTTCCAACTGATTTCTTAATGTGAATCCAATTCACATTAATAATTAACGAATGCTATTTACATAGTTTCTCTCTCTCTCTCTAATATATTATAAATCATATATATGATTAATATGGGTAGTGCTATCCACATTATTCATATCCATGATAATTAATCACATTTAATCATCTTGGATCTCTTTTCTCATGTGCCCAAATAACTTGAATCATATTCACGTTATTCATATCTTTGATAATTAAATCGCATTTAATTATCTCATATATCTTCTTCTTATAATATGAATCAAATTCATATTATTCATGATAATTAAATCATATTTAATTATCCATTTTCTCGATGCTTGGATACAGAATTCATCAAATGAATTATTCTCGAACTCCTTCAAGAATAATGTGCTTTCTCCACAGATTCTTGGAGATAAGGACAGGGCGATTGTATTGTTCCACGTATAGTGACTTGGATGTTGAGATCTCATCTCAAATCCAGATCTTACGAACCTCCCATAGATGCTTGATTAAATCAAGATCGCAAATCTAATCTTCTCATTGAATTTGAATCTCATTCATACCAATGTCCAACACTTGGACTAAGATCAGATTGCTTCTTTAATGGAAGGAGTCACTAAAATCCAGACATGTTTCATCACTCCCTCGGAATGGAAGCATCATGGATGTACAATCGTTTATGATCACATCACCCTCAGGTATTCCCAATACCTGTACATCCTACATACTGGAAGACCCATGATCAACCCGAAGATCAAGATCAATTTTATACTGTCTTCTTCAGGGTTTCATCAATAAGTTTCTCATTTGATCATTGAGATTGGGTATGGATCATATACTTTCAAAAGCATATATCATACCTAGATCTTGATCTTATACTTTCCAAAAGTATATATCAAACCTGCAAATTCAGTCAAGCTTCCAAAGCGAGACAACCGTGCACGGAATTTGATTCTTCCCAATATCTCATGAGTGAGCTCATGTCTTCCAGTTCAGTAGTGAACCTGTATGATCCCTTTGAGAGATTGTATTACTCATATGCCCTTATATGAACACCATCTCGCCGGTGTATAATCATCCTTGGTTAGGTCATCAACCTATTGGTCTTCCAAATGTACATACTTAGACATATAGCAATACATCTGTCTCCCATCAGAGGATGCGTGCCTATGCTGTGACAACACTCAACATAGGACTTAGGTTATCTCGATCTCGTTACGTCAACCCATTTACCTAACTAATCTGACACCTCCAAATCTTTATTCCTATGTAGAGGACCTGCATCAAGAGGTCGGTCAGATATCAGCCTATTATGCAAATTAATTATTCTTCATTTCAGATCAGGGAATGATATTTGTAATAACATTTATTGCATAATGGCTCGCCATGGGCTCACATGTCCAACAAAGTGATGATCTACTTATCAAAGAGATATAAGTGTTTCTATTCATATTAAATGTACTATAGCTTTGAATAAAGTGTTCAGCTGGACTATGATTTTTATTCCAATTATACTCAATTTGTATATATAAAATAAAGGCATAGATTATGTACATATATATATGTGTTCATTATGTTCATTTCATCCATTGTTTAATTTGCATAAAAATAACATAAAAAAGCATTCTCATGCATTTGTCACATGTTATCTATTTAGCATGACTTAGATGTTTCTTTTGACCTAGATGATTTATATATCACTTATTGTTAATATCGATGATTAATTAAATATATTATGCCCAGTATCCTTGTGTTCTGTCATAAACTTGCCCAGGTATAAATTCAAGCTGAGAACTCTTCATTGAGATCTTCTCTCGGTTCTGAGTGATTGTCAATTGATCCATGCAACAACGAGAACATATTATTTGAGCTGATTGACTATTCATCAGAGTGAAAGAAATAAAAGCGAATATGTACAAGGTGATGAATATGTAGTGATCAAGAAGGTCTAAAATTTACCTTATTGTGTGACTACTGAGGAGTGGATCTGACGAGGTGCAAGTCGATATTGGGGTCAACAGTTGAGGAATCTCTATCCAGATCGACACGGTGGAGATCCTCAGTGGTTTCAAAATGAGAAGGCATGGACTCATAACTGGAAGAAGTAAGGTCTAGTATGGCCTAGGATGTCTCGACTTTTTGTAACCTCCACAGTAAGGTATCTATAACGTAAATGTTGTGGATCTCATCAACGCATGTCCACACACAAGAAGAAGGAATGCATAGGTATATGATTTCCATGTATTCCCCTTGGAAGTGGAATTCTTGGATCTCAATATTCTACATATTATAATAAATATCTCTAATATCAACAATGTGGTCATAGTCCTCTAAGTCGGTTGACAAAGGTACACTCTCATCAAGGGTGGGTTTCTGAGTGGTAGTGGGTGCAATGATTGTCTCAATAAAATGTTGTCGTTGTTGGAACATAATCGTTTCTCTCCATATCCATAATAAATAGAAGCCTTCACGGTAAAAAGGAAAGGACGACCTAAGATGATTAGAGAGTGCTCCACAGAGGTGGAGGTCTCCATGGGCAATACAACAAAATAAACATTTTCTTATATTTGGGATCTGAATGACAATGTCTTCAAGAATACCCTTTGGCCTCTTAATTGATCTGTCAGTGAATTTAAAAATCACCATGGTTTTCTTGGCCCAATATTGAGTGTCTAGACAAGTTAGAAGGGTATTATATTAATTGATGCATCATCGTCAAATAGAATATGATCAAAATGATAGTCATAAATGACACATCTAACAAAGGGTGTACTTGTGTCACTTTTCCTATTGGGTAGACAATGGGTGATAGTGTAGGCAGTGGCCATGGTTAGAATGTGGTCATTAGTCCTACGATGTCTATTCATTATCTTGGGTGCATGTGAAAAGTCTATGGCCTGTCGAAGTGGGGCTTCAATGATGGCCTGAATAGCAACCACCACTTCAGGTTCTAATAACAATTTTTTTAGACAAACAAGGGTGACTAGATGGTTGTACAGAGTCATCCTTGATAGGTGGTGTTATGGGAACTATGGTGTGTGTGTGTATATGTGCAAAGTATGTGGCATAGGTGCACTCTCCTCACACTCTGCCCCTAGCTATGTGTCTCACATTATTTTGTCCATTTTTTTTATTTTTTGATGACTATGATCACCCATTAATGGCCTCTCATGACTCCATCAAACCAGAAGGTGAAGTAATAATGTGGCTCTTATTCTGATCGATGAGGGTCTCTATCCTCTTCTGCATTTGCTCCACTAATCAGGTCACATAGACAAGAGTCGATTCCAAGGGAGGACATTCCAACAATGTAGCATCGGTGGGGGTAGTGTTGGGAAAAGTGGTGGTGTGGGTGGGTAGTTGAAATCCATTGGTTGATACTATGGGAGAGCGGGATTCCCTAATGGATATGTAAAGTCAAAGTATGTAGGATGCACGTATGGACATTTGAGACTAGGGTCCATCTTGATAGGCAGGTTTATTGGCATGTGATAACCACAATTTTTGCAGAGTCTTGTTAATCCACAAGGAAGACAAACAATCGTCGAAGTGACCCCAAATAAAAACCCCAATTGATCAGCAATTAACCCACAATATAAATAAAAACAGTGAAGAGCTCAAGTGAGGTAAAAATTTATTTTCTCTACCATAAAATTCATATTGATCAAGCATGTAGAGGTCGAACAACAAAGAGTAAAACATGTAGCCTATGGTTATTTATGTACAACCAAGTCATTCATCGTGTATAAACATAGATCTTGTTGTGGGTTTTTAATTTTATATTTCTTTTATTTATTTTTTTATGTTTTTGTGTTTTCTTTTTATATTTTCCCATTTTTATATTCTTTTTATTTAAATATAATATATATAAGTGTATATGTATATGTATATGTATAAATACAATATAAGGTCTATATATATGCTACATATATGTAGAAATAGTCAAAATACAGTAAATATAATATTTTTGTGATTTTATATTTTTTCTATTTTTTTTATTTTTCTGGTATTTTTGCTAATTTTCATATATTTTAAAAGTAAAAATTATCCCAAGTAAGGGATTAATTAAATAATCGAAATTGATTTTGATTTTAGAAATAGTTTAGTTACAACATTACCCATATAAATTTTAATATATAAGTATTTATATAAATAAAATTATAAAATAGAAAAACATGTTCTTGGTTTTTTAAAGGATTTTTTAGATTTTTATAAAATATTTAGGGTTTTCTTCGATTTTTAGGCTTTTGTGTTTCCATATTTAGTGATTATTGGTCTGTATATAAAATAGATAAAAATACACTACATATAGTTTTTTTGGAATTTTTAAAGAGGTTTTTATATTTTTTGTTATTTTATAAGTTAAACAATATAAAAATAGGCTCCATTTCATTTTTAATAAATAAATTAAATGCAAAAAATGCAAAAAAAATAATGGCATGAATATACATGGCGTGAAGCATTTAATCCTATTTTTGTGGACTTTTAGGACACCATAGATATATTTAATAAATAGATAAATACTTCATGAATATATATCCTAGCATGGGCAAAAATGAAAATAAAATAAATGATAGGGGCACATATGCAATTTTGCCAAAAATAAACAATGCTCAATTCAGTTTATTAAACTATTTCATAATATCCAAAAATACCAGGGATTTAGTGCAATTTGACCATCACGTGGGACTACACATGACACTGCCTAGGAAGGACCAAGGGTAAATATAATAAAGTTCAGGGACCTTCCAACAATTTTTAAAAAAATATACAACATGCAGATAATTTTATCATACTGAACATTAATACAAAAATTAGCTGGGGTGTCCTTGCAATTTCGCCACCTCACGTGGGACGGCACGTGAGGTAACATAGTATGGACCCAAATGTAAATACAGGAAGTGTAGGGGCTTATGTACAAAATTCCCAAATTATTTATAATGCAACAGGTTATTTTACGAGACTAAATTGTAATTATACAAAAAGGCAGGGCAAAAGGTGAAAATTACCCCTTTATTGCGCACCATCCAACGGTTGATAGGTGTTCACTTGAACACATGTCGATGCGTGGACGAGTGATGATAATTCACCACTAAACGGTGAAAATGAGATCTCCAAGGGAGATCTGATGGCTCTAGGGCTCTGCATCAAGCGGTTGTGGTGTGATTTGGGTCGCTATTCTTGATCCAACGGCGGAGAGGCACGGTTGAAGAATAGGGAAGAACCCTCACCTTGGAAGGTTCTTCTGATGAAATTTCACTCCTTTGTCATTTGTCGAGACACTAAAACATCTTAAAAGATTCTTGGCAAGGTCCTCTAATATCGGAAGGCATCAAAATGGGCAGAAGTACACTAGAGCACCACCACAAGGTCAGAGAAGATACGGTGCTAAAGATACCTCTAGCGAACTTCGAAATCACCCTCTGAAGCTCATAGGACCTACAAAACAAGCCCCTGGGTTAAGAGCAAACTGCCTCGACCGTTGGTGTGGAAAGGGTGGATATGGGTGGCGGGTGGTGAAGTCCGACAATGCGGCAGAGGTGGACTTCGATTTGTAGGCCCGTAACGGTTCTGGTTGGTCAAAGATGACTGACGAGCGGAGAAGCAAGAGGGGAAGAGAATGAGGGTGAAAGTAGGTTCAAAGAGCATATGATGATGCGCGGAGGAGCTCACCAGAGCTCGACTCCAACGAACTACGAATCAGATTTTCTAGACTAAAGGTAAGATCTACATGAAAAACTAAGTACGAGAATAAAAAGCTGAAATCAAAATAGACCTAAAAAGGCTAAAGGGAGCAGCTCTTATACGTGGGAGAGCTCAGGGAGTAGGGCCATCGGCGGGACGATCGTGGGTGCGCCTCTGTGCTCTTGGAGCTTCTCCGGACCACACATTGCCTCCTCCTGTCACGAGAAGCCCAGCTGGATCCAATACGATACCTCCTAGACTCGAGACGGTGACCAAAATATCAATGGAGGATGAAGGCCTTATTTATAGACCATGGTGGACACCCTTATTGACCGACCAATTGTGATGATTCAAATGTATATACAACAGATCCAAGTAGTGGGCGTGCATGTAGAATGATCAATGATCATTTTTGCTGAAGGAAGCGATCGCATTGGATGGATGGGGCGACCGAGAAAAAAAGGTGGAAAATGCGGGAAAATACAGGTCGCATCTTATCAGGAGCTAGGGGAGAGTTGACCGGCGGTCAACTTTTGATGTGACCACATTGGTCCACGTCAACCGAATAATGACAAAACAGGCTGCTTTATTCGTATTTTATTAATTTAATATAGTAAATTATTTTATTAATTTTGGAGTATAAAAGAAAAATGGTTATTATTTAATGTAGTATTTTAATATGATTTTATTATTTTTTGACTTTATTTATTAGTACTTAATTTTTGATAGTGTATTTATAGGAATATTCATCTATGTTTGTACATTTTAATTTTTTTGTATGTTTTATTTTATTTATTTTATTTTTTTATTTTATACATTTACAACTTATTTTTATGAGTATAAATATATTTATATTTTATTTTCATGATATAATTTATATGCTTAAATAAATAGGGGTATATAATATGTAGGCATACTTGTAGGTATTTCATCTATGTATTACATACCTTATTTTATTTCAATGTATTTTATTAGATTTTATTTTTGTTTTCATATGTACATGTATTATAAATGTTATTTACAAAATTACAAAAATAAGAATTTGTAAAAATAATAAAGGATGAATATATTGAATATTTTAATCGGTTATAATGTATAATGAGGGCCCCAAAACCTAACTTTCACACGATAACTCCAAAAAATATGAAACCACCACCATAAAATAGTTTGTGAAAAGTTATATACTATTAGAGGTGTGATTTTGCTATGTTTTGAGTTTTTATTTGAACGATATAGGTCTGTGAAGTTGGGTTTTTGGCTTTTTATTATGTGTATAAAATGAACATTGTGTATTCTTTTTGTACAAACTCAATTTTGTATTTTTATTTGTATTATTATCTACAAGTTTCATGTATAAAGTTTATTCATTTGATGAATAAATAATAAAGAACAAAATAGGTGTCAAAATGCTTAAATAAAGCGGTTTTTTTATTGCACTGTTGGCCCTTATCTCCCCCTACTTTATTCCTTGTGGACCAACTCAATTCTTGATTTGGTATTAGGGTTCAGGGTCAAAAAATATCTTCATTATTTTATTATTATTTTCTTTTTTTCTCTTTATTCTATAATTTTGGCAATAAAAACCATATTATTCATACAATAAATGCAATACATAATGAATGATATCTTATACAAATTAATGTTCTTTACATTCATTATCTTGGGTTTTTAAGGCCAAAATGATAGAATAATGGTAATGAAATGGATATTCATCACCCCCCATACTTGCCTCTGCTAGTCCCTAGCAAACACTTATGCAATAAGTGCAAAAAGAATAAAGAAGAAAAGAAAACGAAATAATAGATAGAATTGCTTTCAGTTTTTAAACTTGTCTTTACAAAATCAAAGTTTGCAGCTCATGTTAGACCTCGATGTGAAAATATGTGCGGAACCTGGTCGAGAACTAAATTTAAAACACAATAGCCTTCGAGAGTCACAGAACGTGGTTCAAATCACCTCAATCGCTAGGTCAGAACTAGCCTACATCATACGCAAACCCTTATGACTATGAAGCTGACTTTTATAGTGTAAGTGCTAGTGGCCCTCCCCAACTGAGATGACAGAAGAACTGACTTCTCCAGAATGATAACCCAATGATTTCTCAATCCAGCACTCTGCCATCGAGGAGCGGGGTATTCCCTTCTAAGTTCAAGTGGCATCCAACTCAAGAGGAGGAGGTGAAGAAAAAAATGGATTGTAGCCAGTGTAGCTACCTATCTTGGCATGCATGACCAGTGTAGTCAAGTCATCTATATTGACTATACAACATATATACTTACTCCGGCAGGCATTTTATTTTATTTTCAGGTCTATCCACTTTTTTGGAGTTTTTCTTTTTTTAAATACTATTTACAGCAGCAGTTACATATGGAGTTTTTCCTCTTGAGCCAGAAGACTATCCCTCTTTTGAAGTATTATTGCAACCCACACTCTCTTGTCATTAGACTTCATGGCAACTGGACCAGGTTGGGGTGCACTTACCTCCCTAGATGAGGACGAATGTTTCCACTCATGTGCATCTCAGACCGACAAATCCAACCCCCTCATCACTCCAATTTAGTCGAGCCAAGTGAAAGATGCAAGTGTCCAAGTTAGGTCACGTCCGACAAGAGTCATGCGTGCATCTCGAAAAGTTCTAGTAAGTCAGTTGAGGTGACCCAAACCCAGTCTCAAAGAATTAAGTCTGAATGGACCTGAAGTACCTTAAAACTAGTTCCTATAATGTTCCAGTGCAGTTAGGTGCAGTAAGGTCCAACCAAGATCCAATCTTCGACTTTATTTGGACTTGTTCAATTATCAATCTCAATTCGAAAGAATATGAATGATTATGCAAATGCTACATTCAATGCAGAAAGAATGATGCAATTTTTCGAGGAATTTTGAAAATAAAAAGAATTTTTGCACACAAAGTATAGAATATGTATAACTATTTACATGGGTGTGTTTCTTTTTACAAGAGTTAAGAATTCAAGAATTTACAAGTTATTTCTATATGTATGTGTGTGTAATGGGTAAAGAATTTTATTTGGTAGAGATATATTTTTTATTTACAAATGCATTTATTCCTCAAATTTATTTGCAACAAACTTTGAAAACTATAGTACAACATAATTTTTGCAAATATTTACAAACATTTGAAAACCATTTTGCAAAGATTTTCCAAACAATATATATAGATTTTTCAAATATTTTTACAAACATATTCAAAATCATTTGCAAGTAGGTTTTCAAATTCTTTTTATTTCACACAAAGAAAAGTATTTGTACAAATCAAAATATTTTTACAAAGGTTGAAAACATTTCATAAAAAGTTTTCCAAACAGGTCAAATCATTTTGCAAACATATTTTTAACCTAATTTTTTAATTAATATATGCAAAAGAATTTGAGGAATAGACATGCTGTCTGTTAAAAAATTTCTTTTGATATATTTTATTTGTTTTTTGTTTTACAAATGTTTTTGTGAATCTTGAAAGCAGAAGATTTTGGCTAAGACAGTAAGTACAAATTTTTACACTGGGCATCTTCTATTCACAAGAGTTTTAGCTCTTAAAGGATTTACAAGGGGTAATTGATCACTTTTATAGAAATATGTATAAATAATTTGATATGGTGAGTATACTCCTCAAACTTATTTGAAAATCACTTTTCACAGTTTTGAAAACTATTGGCCAACATAATTTTTACAAATGATTTTTACAAACATTTACATGCATTTGAAAATCATTTTGTAAAGGTTTTTCAAATAGTATATATAAAAATTTCAAATATTTTTGCAACCATTTTTCAAACCATTTACAAGTCCTTTTTCAAACATTTTTTCACGCAAAGAAAATAAAATTTTGCAAACAAAATAATTTGACAAAGGTTGAATACATTTTAGAACATATTTTCAAAACAGTTTTCAAAAGATTTTTCGAAAAGGTTTTCAAAAGATTTTTCAAGCATTTTGCAAAAATAGTTTTGCCTTATTTATTAATCAGAATGTGCAAAAAGTGTTTGAGGATCTATAAGCATCATTTTATTAGAAGATTGTAATGAATTTAACATTATTTTTAGCCATAAATATTATTTAAAATACAAAAGTACGAGTTATGGATTAAAGTATATACATAGTATATACGACCCCCTATACTTTTCTCGAGCTATGTCCACATAGATCAAAGAGAAAAAGAGAAGACGTAACTCGTACTGAGTATAGAAAAGTCCAAAGAATGAAGGAATGAGGATATGAATAAATGAACAGAAAGTTAACCATGCCCCCTAAACTTAGGATCGAAAATCCTAAGTATAGCAAACTATACACATGGTAGGGATGGTCAAGGGTGAGAATGAACAGATCATAATCAAATTGTCTCCCCCCTATACTTATGGTGAGAGAGACCTAAGGATATGCAAGAAGAGGAGACAATGTAGAGGATCAAAGAATGAATGTAATTAGGGTGCACTACCCCATACTTAGGGAAAAGTGCACCCTAAGTATCGAATATTGATTAAAAAGGGTGACACACCTGATTTTTTTAGAGAACGAAAGCTGGAAATGGAAAGAAGAAAAGATAAAAGATCAAAGGAATAGTTTTTGAGGTACATTATCTGAATCATTTGATGCTGCCAGTGCTATGGATGTATCATCGTAGAGCAGTACTTAGATTTAGTCGACAATGGCCAAGAAAATATCATGCTCAAGGTAAGGCTTTGGTAGCTGACCGTTGATGATGAATGGTTGTGCGTCACGAGGCAATTCTGATATTGCAATACTATCATTATCACGTAATTATCGAACTTGAAACGACCCTATCCATTTGCTTTTCAATTTGCCTAGGAAGATCTTCAACTTTGCATGAAATAACTACACTTTCTGTCCAACTTCGATGGTCTTTCATCTGATGTACTGGTTATGCTGGCAGTTCACCTTCTTCTTGTACATTAGTGTGTTATCGTATGCATAGTCTCAAAATTCTAGGAGTCTACTCATATCATCATTTCTTTTCTGACTACTTCTTTATGAGTCCAGATTACACATATTGATTGCCCATAAGGATTTGTGAATTAACTCTACGGGTACATGACATGGTTTGCCATATACAACATAATAGGGTGACATGCCCAAGGGAGACTTGTAAGCTAATCTGTATACCCATAGGATGGAGTCCAAGAGTTGGGACCAATTCTTCCTGTCAAGATTCACAAGCTTCAGAAGGATCGTCTTGATTTCTCTGTTTGATAATTCTGCCATTCCATTGGTCTTGGGGTGATAAGGATATCCGACTCAATGCTCGATGTCGTATTCCTTCGTTAATTTCTTGACCTGTTTATTAGTGAGGTGGCTACCCCCGTCTGACATTAGAATTTTTAGAATCCCAAACTGTGAGATGATATTATCCTTCAGAAGACAGCACACTGTCCAACTGTCTACGGCTCGAGCGGGGATTGCTTCATCCTAATGACTCATATAATCAATCACAAGAAGGATGTGCTCATATCCCTGACTGTTGGGAAAAGGTCTCATGAAATTGATGCCCCAAGCATCGAATACTTCTACTATCTAAATGACCTTTAGGGGCATGGAATCTTTTGTTGTGAGGGTGCCTTTCAATCTCTGACAGTCAGTGCATCGTTCAACAAAGTTTGTTGCATCGTTAAATATCATCGGCCAGCAGTGGCTACATTGAAGTACTTTTGTTGTCGTTCTATCTCCAGAGTGATGTCCACTAGATTCGAGTGAGTAACAATGCTCGAGGATATTATGATGCTCCTCCTGAGTGATACACTTGTGCCAAATGCAATATGCTCCTTCCCTGAATAAGAGGGGATCTTCTCATTAGTAGAAATGGATCACCGACAATAATTTGTCCTTTCGAATCTTCGTCCAATCTTGCAAAACTACACCTGAAACAAGGCACAACCAAAATCGAGTCATCAGGGAAGGTGTTTGTGATGGGTGTACTGCTAACGGAGGCTCTTGCTACACAATTATGGAGAGGTGATCTGCTACCACGTTCTGAACTCCAGGTTTGTCCTTGATTTCCAAATCGAATTCTTGGAGGAGAATGATCCCTCTAATCTGCCTGGGTTTGGCATCCTTCTTCTGTTGTAAGTATTGGATAACAGAGTGGTCGGTGAAGATGGTAATTTTTTATCCAAGTAGGTAGGATCAGAACTTCTCCACGGTGAGTACCACAGCCAGCAATTATTTCTCTATCATACTATATTTTCTTTAAGCTTCATCTAATGTCTTGCTGGCATATTGAATGGCATAGGGCATCTTGTCCTTCCTTTGTCCGAATACAACCCCAACTGCAAAGTCCGACGCATCTGTCATGATCTCAAAGGGGTCTCTCGATGGCTAAGGAATAGAGTTTGAGTGATGAGCTCCTTCAGGTGATTGAATGAAAGAAGAACCTGTTGATCTACATTAAACTCGGTCTCCTTGCATAGAAGTTCTGTAAGAGGTACAACAATGCAGCTAAAATCACGGATGAATTGTCTGTAGAATCCCGCATGCCTCAGGAATGACCTCGCAATCTTAATTATCTGAGGTCGCTCAAGATTGGCAATGACATCCATCTCTGTCGGGTCGACTTCCATGCCATGTTTGGAAATGATGTGACCCAGCACAATCCCTTCTGTGACAATGAAGTGACTCTTTCCCATGATGATATTAGATTGACTTCACGTCATTTCCTAAGTACTATATTCAGGTGCTCAAGACAAGAATCAAAACTGTCACCATACACGGAGAAGTCATCCATAAATACCTCGAGAAAACTGCCTACCTTCTCGACCAATACTACAAGCATGCATCTCTGGGATGTCGTTGGTGCATTGCACAATCCAAAGGGCATTCTCCTGAAAGCATATGTGTTGAACGGGCAAGTGAAGGTTGTCTTATCTTGGTGTTCCAGGGTGATTTTCAGTTTGTTGTACCCGAAGTACCCATCCAAAAATAAGAACTCCTTGCCAGCTAGTCTTTCCAAAACTTGATCAGTGAATGGAAATGGGAAGTGGTCCTTCTTTGTTGCTGCATTAAGACGGTGGTAGTAAAAACATACGCGCCAGGATGTCGGGACCCGAGTAGAAAGGGACTACGTGAAAGGGACTTGCCCACTTTGAATCGGAGATGGGGTAAATGAATCCAGTGTTACACCATTTCATGATTTCTTTCATGATGATGTCCCTGAGATTTGGATTGAATCTTCTTTAAAATTCGTGGGATAGCTTGGCGTCTTCTTCCTGGTAAATGTGGTGTAAAAGCAGTGCATGATTTATCCCGCAGAGATCTGATACATGCCAATTAAGTGCCTTGCGATTTTTCTCTAAAACCTCAAGAAGTTGAGATTCTTGCTCTGGGTCAGCCTGCTGCTGATGATGATCGGATACATGTTTTTTGCGCCTGTAAGGAAAGCATACCTCAAGCCTGCTGGAAGTGGCTTGAGTTCCGGTACTGATCTGGCCAGTTTCTCGGTCACTTCTGAAACAATGCTGGTTGGAGTATATGTCGCTTGAACTTTTGCAGGGTTGCTGACATCAGTGCTCTGTTGAGATTTTGATAATGTGCCGAACGATTCTCCACTAGGTTCATTATGTTCGAGCTAGGATGAATCTTAGCAATTAAATAGATGCATCAGCACAATGGATTCTATCTCCCAAACATCATCGGAGCTTGCGTCGATTGTGCTTTCCAAGTCCTCCTCTAGGGGGAGGATTTCCTATGTCCGTGGATCGTTCAAAGAGAGTGGTATATCTCTGATTTTTGTAATGAAGTCACAGTCTCCTTCTAATATCGGTGCATGTCCCTTTTCAGTTATGACTTTAGGCTCGTTGATCATGTCTATGGTGATTTTATTATTGCCCGAGCTGAATGTGATCTTGCCAGATCCATAGTCAACCACGACTTCTGAGGTGCGCACGAATGGTCGTCCAAGGAGTGATAGGAGTATGGAGTAAGGGTGCAGGGGAGTCCATATCAAGGACTACAAAGACAACTGGAAACTGCATTTCCCGCACCTTTATCACAACATCTTCCAAAAGACCTCTAGGTCGCTTGATGGATCAGTCAGTGAACTGAAGGATCATACATGTCTGCTGGAGAGGACTGAAGGACACGGATGTTGATGGGTTAAGACGGATTCAATTAAGAAGTGTGTCGTTGTTCTCAACCACTCGAATTGATCAATGAGAAAAATTTGTTTTAACCACTTGAGAAAAATCAAACAATGAAAAGCAAATGTAAACGGTTTCACTATTCTATTTACCTAGTATAGCGACCAAGGTCGAACACAAGGAGCACGATTTAAAAACTATGTAGTCAAATCTCTCAGATAATTTTTTAGTGGTTTTTAAATTTTTATTGTTTTTTATTTTCAAATAAAGCACAAGGATAAAACGTACACACCACACTCTTTTTGTATGTTTTCACAATAATAAAAAATGTCCAAAAATAACAGAGAATTTTTTTTGTATTTATATGTTTTAAAATATTTTTAGTAATTTTTTCAAATTTTCTGATGTTTTTGTGATTTTATAACTATCAAGCAGTGGGAAATATAGAAAACTGTGAACGCCAAGAGTATTTTGCAGCTTAAAAATACTTTAAGTTCCCAGTACTCTTTGAAGTTATTTTTATGCTAAAGTTCAATTAACTATTTACAAATAGAGACTAAAATCAGATTTTTTTATTTTTATAGAATTTTCTACATTTTTTAAGATTTTTTGTTTTTCACAATTTTTGTGTTTATAAATGATTAATGCACAAAAATTGCGTAGAAATTAAAGGACAACAAAACACACCAACAATAATTTTTTGTAATTTTTAGGAAAATTTTCGAATTTTTATGAATTTTCTAATTTCGGACAGATGTTTTTATTTTTTAAATATATGAAATGTCAAAAAATTCAATGAAAAATTTATACAATGAAAAACACTACAGCATGAACATACACAATTTTTTTTGAAATTTTTTAGAATAATAAAAACATTTATTTTGATGAAAAGAGCATGCAAATTCAAGTACGCAATATAGGGACTAAAACGTAAATATTAAAAGTTTTTGCATAATAAGAAGTAAGCTTGCGGATGAAAGTGCAAATTACCCCGGTAAGGCACGTGACTTGAAGGAGAATAGGGACTGATTCATAATTTTGAAAAGTCTCGAGGGTCTTGATGCAATTTTTCCAATTTTAAATTAATATCCCTAGGGATTCTTCGTGGGCATCTAAGATTTCGTGCTGCTGGCACGTGACATGCCGCATCTTCGTTCTTCAAATCCAAAAGAGGGGCAGGCCGCTGGCGGAGGAAACCACCGTGGACTGGTGACGGTGGGGGCGCTACGGTGCCGGCGGATGAGTGTGCCGTAGTGTGAGGCACGATGGCGGGGCCGCTCTGGTCGCACTGGAGGCGCGTCAATGGGAGGAAACCACCGTAGGTTGTTCTTCACTGGGTGGATCTGGTGGGAGGACATCACGTCGTTCGGCGGCGAGTGGAGCAGGTCTGCAGAAGGAGGCGCGGTGAGACAGAGGTCCGGTGCGATGGAAGGCGGAGGTGTGAGGGGCGAACGCTGCGCGGGCTGGAGGTGCTGCTAGGGGGAACAGTGTCGTGGTGGCGTGGAGGGGCCAGCAGCATAGGTGACGCCGGTGGATGATGCGACCGATGGAGGGAGTTCGATGGGGGCGGCGCCGCAGGTGAGGTCAGGAGCGGGCTGAGGCGTCTGTTGTCCTATTTTTTTTATTTTCATTTGTAAATATAAAAATAGTACATACAGAAGAACTTTTGTTATATATATTTTTTATTTTTTTGTAAAAAAGTAACAGAAAACAAAGGGAATTTTTTGTATTTTATATTTTTTTGCAAGACACACGTTAGATAGAGAGAGAAAAATGACATATTTTTATCTTTTTATTTTCCTGCACGACAAATGTTAAAGAGATAAAAACAATTATATGTGTCTTCTTTTTTTTTATTTATTTATAAACAAAATAGGATGTGCGAGTGGTTGCGGATCTTGGCGCGGTGAGATAGATAGATCCGGATCTTCGACCACCGTGTGTGGTCGGAGGTGCATGGTTGCGTGAGATAGAATGTAAAAATGAAGAGATTGAAAGGTGAGATAAAAATTTTGGTGTCAGATGCAGATAAAAGTGCGATGGAATTTTTTTTGGGATCTAAATCTGAATAAAATCGGAGCAAATATACCTACAATTTATCAAAGAGAAGAAGATGAGAAATAAAATTGGATCTCACCTCTGGATCGGATATGCCATGATGGCCTCGATGAGGGCCGACGTGCTGTCACCGAACGACTCGGAGGATGGGCACCCTTCTTCAACAGGATGGCTCTCAGAGATCGGGCTCCTCTCCACCAAATATTGATCAAAGAATGAAAGGAGGAGCCCTTTAAAAAGAGAAGAAAAGTATAAAAGGAAATAATTTACAAAAAGAGAAGGTGTTATTGGTTAATTAAAGAAAGAAATAAATAAATAAATAAATTATGAGTTTTATAATTAATTAATATAAATTAATTAAATAATTTACAGAAATTAATTAGCCACCGTAATGGTGGCTATTAAAGGTATGGAATAAAATCTTAAATACATTGTAGGTTCTTCAAATCAAATAAATCAAATAATTGAATATAATTTTTGTAATTAAATTTAATTAATTAATTAATGTTAGATTTTTTTGATTTTTATATAAGGAAATTAGTTGTATACAAATGTTATGTACATTTACTACAATATTAAACATATACGCATAAGGAAATAATTTTAAAATCATTTTATAATTTTTTTTAATTTATTATTTGTTTTTTTATTATATTTTTAATAAAAATAATATTTATAATAATGTATATTATGTATATAAAAATAAATATAAATAAATAATGGTGAAACTACAGAAAACACCCCAGAAAACCTACTTCATAACCGTAACTCCAAAAATTATGAAATCACAGCCATTTGAAAGATAATTTAATTTAGAGTTTAATGGAAGTAAGTTTGGTTCAATTTGAGTTCGTTCAAAGCTGGAATTGGTATTTCAATGATTGTTTTGCGGCTTTTCCTAAGTGTGATTATTTGTAATATGTACTTTATTTTGCTTTGCAATTATTGTTATTATTTACAATACATTTTTATTTACAACTTTTGTTTACAAAAATAATTGATTTGAGTCAATTTATGTACAAATAAAATAATACAAGTTTTATACAAATATATAGGGAACAAATGTACAAATTATTTTTTGATTTTTTTAATTAAAGATGCTATCTCCCCCTACTTTATTCCCGATCGATCAGGTCAAGTCTTGACCTTCTCTCGGGGTTTGGGTTAGTCTGTATTTACTTGATAAATACATCCTTTATTTTTATTTTCTTTTTCTTTTCTTCTTCATTGTTTTATTTTGAATAGAAAAAGTGTTAAAAATCCATATTTAACAAATGCAAGTAAAATGATAATTAAATGAAATTAGTGGGTATTTACAGGTATTTTACTACGGAAATGAAGCTAAAATAAAAGTATAAGGGCGATGAATCATGGATTCATCATTCCCCTATACTTTACCTTTACTAGTCTCTTAGCAAACTCTTATTTGAAAAATGAGTTAAAATAAAAATAAAGAAAAGAAAAAGGAAAGAAGTTAAAACAATGTTAATTTTTAAACTTATCTTCATAAAAATGTAATATGGAGCTTTGTTGGACATTTGGATTATTAGTGTGTTGGAACTTTAATGGGAAATAGATTTAAAACCTATCAGCCTCTAAGTTCCATAAGACTCCTATTCAGCTCTCTTCAATAGTTAGATCAAAACAATTCTACATACACAAATTCTTATGACTATGAATTCTTACTTATACGGTGTAAGTGAAATATAGCTCCTCATCTCAAAGGTAGCAAAGAAACAACCTCTCTCAACAAGGTAACTCTAATCCCCCGGTCTAGCAACTCTTTCCTTGAGGAGTGGGGATATTCTCTTCTAATTTCAAGTATAACCAGCTCAAGAGAGTGAGGATGGAGAAGAGAATGGGTAGTAAAGTGTAGTTACCAATCCTTGGATGCATGACCAGTGTAGCCATGTTACCCCCTGCAAGCATACAAATATTTGACTTTGAAGATCTTATTCTTTTTTTCACTTGTATATACACTCCGGTAGGCATTTTTCTTTTCAATCAGACCTGTCCACTTTTGGAGATTTTGCTTTTTTTTCTATTTTTTTTAAAATATATACAAGTTGCATCATGTACATAAGAAGTTTTTCCTCTTGAGCCAGTAGACTATCCCTCTTTCGAAGCATTACTGCAACCCCACAGCATCCTGTCTTTAGACTTCAACATCGCCAAACCAGGTTGAGACTTACTTCCCTCCCTAAAGGAGGACGAGAGCTTTCGCCTAGATGTACTACCCTCGTATGCTACCACAAGCCAAAAGATTTTGCCCCCTCACTACCTCCTCCATGAAGAGATACATGTAGAATGCTTGTCCAAGGTAAGCCACGGTCTTAAAGAATTATGTGTGTGTTGTTAAATATTCTACTTAGACTAATCAAGATGACATGTGAACATAGTCTTATGGACTCAAAGAATTATGTCACGAGAACCTGAAAAGTATTAACTCCAGTTCTTATAAGGTTCCTCTGAAATTAAGTGGATTAGGTCCAACTAAGCTCCATTCTTCAAATTTATTCCAGACTTAGTTTAAATGTCAAAACTATCTTGAAAAATGCACATGCCAATGCAAAAAAAATATGTACAATGCAAAGAAAAGAAAGTAAAATCATTTTGTGAAATAAATTTCAAATTTTAAAATTTTTATGGATTTTTGAAAAATGATGCACATGCAAAAAGTTTTTTTTGCAAATAGTTAATAATATATGCAAGTATATAATTTTTTTAATAAGGGTTAGGGATGACATACACATATTTACACAGGAGTGAGTCAATTATTTACATGAATCAGGTGAAGGGATTTACAACTTGAGTGATTTATACAGGTATATACATACAGTTGAAATATTATTATTATTATTATTATTTAAATTTTTGTGATGCATGTATTCCTCAACATTATTTGAAAACATAATTTTACAAATAATTTTGAGAACTATAGTCCAAAATAACTTTTTACACAATTTTACAATCATTTACAATCAATTGAAAACAATTTTGCAAATATTTTTCAAACAGTATATATTGATTTTCAAAATAACTTTTCAACCATTTTCAAAACATCTGCAAATAGTTTTACAAAATGATTTTATTTCACATAAAAAAATTTTACAATTCACAATATTTTTACAAAGGTTGAAAATATTTTTCAAACATTTTTCAAATAGTTTTCAAAAAAATTCAAATATATTTTGAAACCATTTTCAAATTTGTCTTCAAAATATTTTAAAGTGACTTATTAGTCAGTATATACAAATTTTTTGAGGAAATCTCATCATCTTTTTATTAGTTTTTTTAACAGTATTTACACACCATTTTAGACAAATAAAAAATATGAACGTATGAGTTATGGCTAAAGTATATATACAATATATACGACACCCCCTATACTTAGCTCGAACTATGTCCTCATAGTGATAAAAGAATTGCAAAGAAAGACATAACTCATGCTAAGTATAGAAAAGTGAAGAGAATATTATACTACAACTACGAATAAAAGAATATAAACAATAGAAGTCGGTGATCCCCTATACTTAGGATCAAGTAATCCTAAGTATAGAAGATTGTACACAAGGGGAAAACCTATTATTAGAATGTACAAGGTTTACCTCCCCTATACTTAGGGTAAAATATCCCCAAGTATAGGCAGTAAGACAGAGGTAAAAAGAATCAAAAGAATAATCACAGGTCTGACACCCCCTATACTTAGGATAAAGTACACCCTAAGTATGGCATAATTATGATATGGAGATGGGGTGTGAGAAAGAAAGAATGAATGATATGGACAATGTTGAGGTGCCTCTCAACAAGCGCTAGAGTTTACGCCCCTAAGAGGGCGCAAATGCTAGGCTAATGCCATATTAAGGTTCAGGACGGTATTTGTGAGGCGAATACTATACTGTCATCACAGTCTCGGTGGGAGAACAACAACGAACTCAACAGATTAAAGGATGACACCGAGGTAAACAATCAGGCGGGTGTTTGTTACCGGGTAAAGATGTGGGAAGATGAAATTGGGCTCCGGTAGCATAAAAGAAATCATCGACTCAAGGTCTGAATGTAGTGAAAGGGTAGAGACGAAGAAGTCAAACATGGAGAAGGAAGGATCTGTCAGGGAATACTCCACGTTGATCATTGTCTCAAGAAGGTACGGAATGTCATGATCTGGAGACTCGATAGAAAGGTTGATACCCGATGCATATAATGTAGAAAAATCAGTGAAATCATCGAATATCTCAAAGATCGGGTCATCCTTGCGAGGGTTGTCGAGGATATAAACATCAAACTCATGATCAGAAATATCAGATGACTCGGTCTCGTGATTCGACAGATCGGAAGCACTCCCAGAAAGTGAAACCGAGTATCGAAGATCCATGGCATCCTCCCGTAGATAACCCTCTGGGAGTAATGTTGAATCATCAGGGAACTGGGGATCTATTCTGCGAAATATCGGGTCCTCCAAAAATGTATCAATCTCATCAAATGGAAGGACACATGGCTCGAATACGAGAATATCCATGTCTGTAAAATCAAAAATCGATCCTTCATCAAGCTCTTTATGCTGACATGGATCAAAATGTATATCTTAATCTGAGAAGATCTTCTGAAGAATAGACACTGAATCAACTGGACAAGGACACTGAAATGACTCAAAGGATGGTTGAGATGTGGGCTCCTCCTCTACCTCTTATGATACTAAATTATCTAGAATCCAAGAATAATCGATGTGAAATTGCGGGATTGGCTTAAAATCTAGCGGTAAATCCAATGGGTACTCGACCAATGTCCTACTCTTGGCACTTACAGTGGTATTCAACACATCCATCATATGGAAAGTAGTATCATCCATATCCTCTGACTGGTGTGTAATGTCTAAATCAGCTTGAAGTACCACACACTCAACTGGTGTCATATCTCCTACGTGTGTTGTTCCAAATAAAACGTCTTGTGAATATGGAATGTTTGAATGTGTATCCAAGCTGGTCTCAAATAAATCCAGGTCGGGACAGTGGTGTGAATCGCCACACAAGATAATGACTAAAGAAATCTGTTCGGCGGTCACCCCCCTCATGGCTATCTGGATAAGATCAGTCATCAAAAATCCATGATCCAGAAATCACCTCAAAAGGTCAAGTAATCTCAACCATGAATCTCTCAATGGTTCCTTGGGGTGAACTGCAAAATCATGAATACAAGACCATACCATATCAACTCTACGTTGGGGGTAAAATCTCTGCTAGAACAATGATCGTAAATCTCCCCACATAGAAATTTTCCTCCCCAACTCTCTATACCATCTCAAAGCTCTAGTCTGAAGTAAGAAAGGGAAGGTCATCAACATCAGATCCTCATAGGTTTTATAGGTATGATCGTGATTCATAGAAATCCTCAAACTCATATATATGTAGATATGGTTCCTCATGCACTCCTCCTGAAAATTTTGGCAGTAGATTAATGAACTCTAAATCAAAAATGAAGGGACTCAATGTAGACCACGACTAAGCTCCTAAGTATGGCTACTCATCTCCTAAATAATGCCCAATCATCCCAGAATCATGGTTGTCTAAAACTCGCCATTACTCTCTCTCATCTTTCATGGAGTGCACTGTCATCTCAGCAAGGTGATCACCCGTATCTTGTATCTGATCAATTTGAACTCTTCAGGCATCACTCACAGCATGTCCCGAGAAAGAAGGTCGGTAGGGAGAGGATGGGATGTCGGTCAGAGTTTTGACCTCTCAAGATAATAGGCGGAAATGATGGGATTGAAATGAAGAAGCCGCCAAATCTGGCTGAAATGGAGTGTGGCCCATCATGAAGAGAGTGAGATGAAGGGAGGGAGGGTGGGATAAAAATGGAGTGAAGGAGATAGAAGGTGACTGCTAATGATCTTAGGGAAGAATAATGTGACCAACTTACACCAAAGACATACTAACAGAATGCAAAACCTCAATTCACAAACTCTATACAAATCGTACCGTGAGAGTTCGGTCTGTATCTTTTAAATTTTAGAGTTTAGTGATCAGACAAAAGTTCTACAAACACTTAGGAGGCTTAATGGGATTTAGGCACTACTCCTTAGTGTGTACGTGGGTAATTAAAAACGTAAAAAATTAGGGGGTTGCTCTCCTAATACAATGTTGAATCAGTTACGTTTAATTTTAAAAGTCAAGTTCAATTAGCAGTCCCAATTTTTAATTTTTGATTTTCTATTTTTTTCAAGGATAACGCCTACCAAGCATTCTGATTTCTTCTTTTATTATTTTGAGTCCAAAAAACATGGGGAGGAAGTCGAAAAAGCCGATGCGCGGTCAAACACAATAATGCATGCAAGGATAGAAATGCGTACCTTACTCCAGCACTCTACATATGATCCGCGCATAAAATTAAATAATGAAAGTAAACTAACTATATGATGCACGAGGAAGTCGGCCTTAGACGAGCAACTTCTATTGATCATGAAGAACAATAATTAGCTAATGGAATCGAGTCTGGACTCTGATCTTGGGAGTCAATCGGTGCCTGCCACAACGGGTCCTGCTAGCGTTGTATGTGACTCCTCACGACGTGTGGTCTCAAATTCAATTAAACTAACTTTTTCAATTAATTTTTAGCAAGGTCAAGTTACGTTCTATAGGAACAGATAATCTATTAGGTGTTGGGCCTTAGTTAATTACATCACAATCAACAAAGAATCCTACGTCTAGGGTCCAAAACCGCGAAAATCAAATAGAAAGTTATGACGATGAAATCAAAAACATGAAAAATAACGGTGAGGTCCTCCAAGTGCACCAGCACTTTGCAAAACAGACCCCAAAAAATGTCCAAGTCCACAATTCCACAGTTCTAAATTATTACAATAATCTCAGAAATGTTCTCTAAAATAAAACAAATGCTTTCTTCTCGTCCCTGCTCTTCCTCCTATACGGGTCCTCCAAAAAGAATTTAAGGACACTCCAAGTCGTCCTCCAAGTAGTTAATCACACAAGAATCCAATAAAAGATGGTCAGAAAACAGTTATAATATAAAGAGACAAATAGCACAAAATTGAAAAATGACCACAAAGTTGAGTTCCCCGGCAACAGTGCCATTCTGAAGACACAAATTTCGATGGGTTAAGACAGAATAAATTAAGCAGTGTGGCATTTCTCTCAACCACTCGAATCGGCCAACGAGAAAATTTTGTTTTAACCACTTAAGAAAAAAAATCAAACAATAAAAAGCAAATGTAAGCGGTTCTGCTATTCTATTTACCTAGTATAACAACCAGGGTCGAACACAAGGAGCACGATTTAAAAACTATGTAGTCAAATTTCTCAGATAATTTTTTAGTGGTTTTTGAATTATTATTATTTTTTTTATTTTCACATAAAGCACAGGATTAAAACACACACACCACACTCTTTTTCTATTTTTTCAGAATAGTAAAAAATGACCAGGAAACAACAAAGAAAATGTTTTTTGTATTTTACATGTTTTAAAATATTTTTGGTAAATTTTTCAAAATTTTCTGATGTCTTTGTGATTTTATAAAAATCAGATAGTGGAAAATATAGAAAATAGTGAACAACCAAGAGTATTTTGTAACTTAAAAATACTTTAAATGCCCAATACTCTTGGATTTTTTTATAGTAAAGTGCAAGTAACTATCTACAAACAAAGACTAAAATAAGATTTTTTGCAGTTTTCTAGACTTTTCTACATTTTTTAAGAATTTTTTTTACATTTCTTTATGTTTATAAATGATTAATGCACAAAAAATGGATAGAAATTAAAGGACAACAAAACACACCAACAATATTTTTTATAATTTTTAGGCAAATTTTCGAATTTTTATTATTTTTCTAAATTCAGGCAGACAAAAAGACATTTTTTTATTTTTTAAATATATACCAAATGTCAACAAAATCCAATGAAAATTTTATACAATGAAAAACACTACAGCAGGAACATACAAAATTATTTTGAGAATTTTTGTAATAATAAAAACATTTATTTTGATGAAAAGAGCATATAAATTCAAGTATGCAATTCAGGGACTAAAATGTAAATATTAAAGTTTTTGCATCCAAATATAATAAGAAATAAGATTGTGGATGAAAATGCAAATAACCCAGTAAGCCGTGCGTGACTTGAAGGAGAACATGGATTGATTCGTAATTTTAAAAAATCTCGAGGGTCTTGATGCAATTTTTCCAATTTTAAATTAATATTCCTAGGGTTTTCTTCTTGGGCATCTTCGTTCTTCAAATCCTAAGGAGGGGCGGGCTACTGGCGGCGGAAACCATTGTGGATTGGTAATGGTGGGGGCACTACGACGTCGGTGGAGGAGCGCGCTACTGTGTGAGGCGCGGTGGCGAGGTCGCTCCGGTCACACTGGGGGCGCGTTGAGGGGAGGCGAGTCAGTGTGGTCGGGCCGTTGTTCTTCGTTGGGTGGATCTGGTGGGAGGACATCGTG
Organism: Ottelia alismoides; assembly: GCA_037367405.1. NCBI lineage: Eukaryota > Viridiplantae > Streptophyta > Magnoliopsida > Alismatales > Hydrocharitaceae > Ottelia > Ottelia alismoides. The sequence goes on from JAZKJV010006439.1 coordinate 172,542, forward strand.
TTATGCGACAACGAGCAGAGCAGGTCTGCGAAAGGAGGCGTAGTGAGACTGAGGTCCGGTGCGGTGCAAGGCGGAGACACGAGGGACGAACGCTGCGTGGGCTGGAGGTGTTGTTAGGCGTGGCTGCTTTGGGGGGGGGACGATGTCACAGTGGCGTGGAGGGGCCAGCGGTGTAGTTGGCACCGGTGGATGATATGTCCGATCGAGGGAGTTCGGTGGTGTGGCGCTGCTGGTGAGGCCAGGAGCGGGTTGCAGCTTCTGTTGTCCTCTTTTTTTTTTAATTTTCAGTTGTAAATATAAAAACAACAGAGACAGAAGAAATTTTTTCATATATTTTTTATTTTATTTTTCTGTAAAAGAGTAACAGAAAATAAAGGGAATTTTTTAAAATTTTATATTTTTTCTGCAAGACACATGTCAGATAGAGAGAGAAAAATTATTTTTATTTTTTATGCAAAAAATGTTGTAGAGATAAAAACAATTATATGAGTTTTTTATTTTATTTATTTTATAAATAAAAATGGATGTGTGAGTGGTTGCGGATACTCGTGCGGTGAGAGATAGATCCGGATCTCCGACCACCATACGTGGTCGGAGGTACGTGGTTGCATGAGATAGAATGTGAAAATGAAGAGATCGAAAGGTGAGATGAAAATTTTATTGTTGGACGCGGATCAAAGTGTGATGGATTTTTTTGGGGATATAAATCTTAATAAAATCGGAACAAAAAATATATCTACGATTTATCTAAGAGAAAAAAAGTGAGAAATAAAATTGGATCTCACATCGGGATCGGTTATGTTGTTATGGCCTCGACGAGGGCCGATGGGCTCACCGAACGGCTTGGAGGCAAGGCACCCTTCTTCAATAGAATGGATCTCGGAGATCGGGTTCCTCTCCACCAACGATTGATTAAAGAATGAAAGAAGGAGGAGAAGCCCACTAAAAAGAGAAGAACAGTACAAAAGGAAAGAATGTACATTCTAACCACATAATTACTAGTACGCCTATTGTAATTCCTAATATCAAGATAAAAATAGGGACAAGGATCCATATGGGTTCATAGATATCTTTTAAGAATTCCGATCCAGAAAAAGAATTTATAGCTCGTACTTCCCTCGTATCGATTATCATTTAAGGATCAATCTCCCCCATAATGATATCTATACTACCTAGTATTGTCATGATATCAGCCAATTTCATTCTTTCAACTAGCTAAGGAATAATTTACAAAAATTAATTAGCCACCTTAATGGTTGATATTAAAGGTATGGAATAACATCTTATATACATGGTAGGTTCTTTCAATCAAATAAATCAAATAATTGAATATAAATTTCTTAATTAAATTAAATTAATTATAGATATTTTATTTTTTGGTGATTTTTATACAAGGAAATTATTTGCATATAAATATTATGTACATATAATACAATATACACAAATACACATAAGGAAATAATTTTTAAATCATTTTTATTTTTTATTTTTTAATTTATATTTTTTAGTTTATTTTTAATTAAAATAATACATGTAATTATTTACATTGTGTATATAAAAATAAATATAAATAAATAATGGTGAAACTGCACAAAACACCCCAGAAAATCAACTTTTTAATTGTAATTCCAAAAATTATGAAATAACAACCATTTGAACGATAATTTAATTTAGAGTATAATGGAAGTGAGTTTGGTTCAATTTGAGATCGTATGGAGCCGTAATTGGTATTTCAATGATCGTTTTGCTCCTTTTTCTGAGTGTGATTATTCATAATATGTACATTATTTTGCTTTGTAATTATTTTTAATATTTACAACACATTTTTTATAACTTTTGTTTACATAAATAATTGATTTGAGATCAATTTATGTACAAATAAAATAATACAAGTTTTATACAAATATATAGGGAACAAATGTACAAATTATTTTTGGATTTTTTTAATTAAAGATTGTATCCCTGCCTATTTTATTCCTAGTCGATCAGGTCAAGTCTTGACCTTCTCTCGGGGTTTGGGTTAGTCTGTAATTACTTCATAAACACATCATTTATTTTTCTTTTTTTTTATTTTCTTCTTTATTCTTTTATTTTGAATACAAAAAGTGTTAAAAATGCATATTTAACAAATGCATGAAAAATGGTAATTACATAAAATTGGTGGGAATTTATAGGTGTTTGACTACAGAAATGAAGCTAAAATAAAAGAATACATGCGATGAATTGGTGATTCATCAAGGACCTAGCCTAAATTATTGAAATAGTGACAAGGGAGAAAGGTTAATGGAAGAACCGTTGTCAAGTAGAGTGCGCTCGAAGACTTGATCGAAAATCTCGCAACTAATAAGAGGTGCTCCTTTGTCTTGTTTCTTCTATGGGAGATTGCTGCAAGCTGCTACCGTGGCCATGGTGAGAACGTGCTTCTCAACCTGTCTGCATCTTTTTTTGTGATGGGCAACGCTTGCTTGTACATGTCTCTTTCAACCGTTTCTTTACAACTGGCTTGCAATCCATGGCCTTCATCTATGGGATCTCAATTGTCAAGTTATTAATAATGTCCACAACTCCTGGATCATACAATGCACTTTTTCTTTTTGATTTTTTTCTTGGATTTTTTTATTCATTAGGAAAAGGAATGTTTACATGATTGGGATCAGAAATAGTGTTCTTGTTTACAGCAAAATCCTTGTCCACAATTTGTTATACTCTGAGTTACAAAAAGGAGCACGATCTGAAAGGTGAGATGTTGGTACTAGTGGACAGGAAAAAAGTAGGGCCTCCGCTCTGTCTGTTGGCATAGGATCGACTGCTGCTGGTGGCTCCTCCATGGCCGACATGGCTTTGCTTCGGCCACAATCATTTTTTTGTTCTTTTTGCTTTTTTCTGATTTTTTATTCTTTTTGATGATGAAGATGGTGGTGGATGGCAACTGGTGTAGCTCCTCCTTTTTATTCTTCCTCACTCGCCCTTGTAGTTGGCACGGTTGATACAGAAGATGATGATTCACCTAAAGTTTAATTCTTCCCCTCATTGTTGGCAGGCAAAGGCAAGACTCTACAACTCGTGAGAGTGACAACATTAGATAAAACAATAGTATGACCATCTGACTCTACAAGCATAAACGAGACATCACATTCTACCTGCTCTCTCTTCTTGAAGCTGTTGGGGTTGACTTCGAACTAAGCCGGTATGGTGGTTTTCGTGGCAGTAGGTCATCTAACTTCCTTGTCATATCTGCTAGGCCTTTGACAAGATCAGCCAAGCAATCAAGGCTTGGGTTCACAAGACTCGCCATAGAAGGTTCAGCGTACAAGCCACAATGTTGTTGTGTGTTTGGAAGTTGAAGCGATGACTGTTGGTGGTGCTGAGGTGGTGGAGGAAGCAGATATTGATGGTAGGAGGGAGGAGGATACTGCTGATATTGTGGAGGAGGTGCAGTCGCATACTGGTGGTATGGTTATCGTTGTCAGTACTGCGGTTGGTGGTAGTGTTGATTCTGCCTCCATTGGTTGCCATACTAGGGAGGCTGGTAATACTGTGGTAGGAGTTGTGAGAACTGCCCAAAACGATCACCATGTGGTTGGTGGTATTGTCGGTTGGCCTATTGCTGGCTCTGAGGGTGTCCGGTAGGATGGACCAGTTGTGCATCACTACTCCAAACACCATTAACTTCTTGAATCAGGGGTGGTGGTGGGAAGGCTAGATCTGATGACGGAAGGAAGTCTGGCTGGTAGACGACCATCTGCTGCTGCGTTTGTCCCTGATCTAGCGTCTGCATGTAGTACACATGCTGGATTGCTGGTGGCTACTTGCTCGGTTGAGGTTGATATGGCAGTGATGGATCGTCCTTCTTCTAAATTGGAGCTTCTATAGATGGTGTCGTCGACTGAACCGAACTTATGGTGCCCACTAGTAGTTCCAATGGTTTGGTGAACTGGTCCAGCTTGTCGAGGTTCTACGTCCTCTTTTCAATCACAATGAGTTTCTCAAGATCATGTGATCGCTTCTCAATTACGTCAACCTTCGAGAGATGGCCTCTGATAATGCTATGATCAGAGCTCTCATCTTTCTCTGCCTCACGGGAAACTGTCATATGGACTTTCTTCTGGAGGATCTGGGGTTGCTTCTGATACGCCTTGAATGAAGAGTGGGCGTCTGTTGAACCGAGAAATAGAGGGTCGTACGGTTTCACAAGGCGAAACCGCAGTCGATGCGGTGACCGCTCGAAATCCCGATTCAAACAACAATTAACCCACAACAGATAAATCAAGCAATGAAAGTAAATGTGCGGAGTTAAAATTTATTATAACTCTACAACAAGATGTGTATAGTGCAAGTATGTGTAGAGGTCGAACACAGGGAGCAGACAGGTAGAACGGGGCACAAGTGCTCAAAAATGTGAGTTGTGATCAAATGTCCACTAAGCTAATTTTTTGTGGGTTTTTAATTTTATATTTTTTTATTTAATTTTTAATTTTATATTTTTGTATTTTGATTTTTAATTTACTGATTTTATATTTTCTTTTTATATTTTATATTTTTATATTTTCTTTTTCAATATTGGAAAATAGAAACAAAGGAATAAAAGAGTCAAAGAAGTATTTATAAAAATAGATAAAAATATCCAAAAATTAGCAAATAAAGTCTTTTTAGTCTTTTTATGCTTTTTTACTATTTTTGTGATTTTTGGGTAATTTTTAGAATGTTTTTGGTCTTTTTAATTAACAAAATAAAGCAAACAGTGAATAAAAGGCAAGGCTGAAACTAAATTGGAGAAACAAAATAGCAATCAGTGGCAAAAATTCCCCAACTTAATTTTCAGTGAAAGATAATGAAACCAAGAAAATTTAGGAAAAGAAAACACTATTTTTGGATTTTGTATGGATTTTATAAATTTTTATGAAGGTTTTTAGAGTTTTGCAATTTTTTGGAGTTTGGTTTTATATTTTTTTAATAATTTTTGGTCTGGAGCTAAGACACACTAAGGGGAACAAAATATATTTTTTTGGGATTTTTCTGAAATGTTTTTATATTTTTTTAGTGATTTTCTAATGCCAACAGTGCTGAAAATGACTATTTTTGATTTTTAATAGATATTAAAATGCAATAATTATGGAAAATAAAAATATGACATAAATCTACAATGCAACAGGAACTTAAGTTCAAATTTTTAGAAATTTTGGAATTGAAATGATGCGCCAAATAATTACTACAAGCAAGCAAAAAGTGAAAAGCCTGGCAGGGGCGTTTTTTTGTAATATTCATAAAATCGAGGGGCCGGAACGCAATTGTTCCACAAAAATATATACTGAAATTAACTTTTAAAGACTAATCAGCAATCACTAAACTCACCAGGTTACGGTCGCAAAACTCCCTCAGAAGCACGTGCGCGCCATGCGCGCCCGTCAGGGATGATAACGCAATTAATAACAATGTGCGGGTTTGAGAGCAAAATTCCCGATAATATTTACTCGGCAGACAAATGATTTAGGATTAATTCAAAACACAAAAATCGCGGGGATGTTAAACGCAAAATACCCCAAAGTCCTGGTGGATCCGGCGGTTTAGAATCGGTCAATTAGGACACGTGTCAGCTTGCCGGCCCGCGATGCCCCTTCAGCTTATGCGGCTAGGATTAGATTGGATGGGGGTCGATCAACGGCTGATGTGGCCCGAGATCCGACGCCTGCTGTAACTCGTGAAGATCACGCCCAAAATCAACGGCAGAAAGATGCTGACGAAGAACAACGATGAACTCCGCGGTGGGCGAACTTCCCTGGCCGCGCAGCTCCTTCTACGCGGCGTTCGGATCTCCAAAATGGCCTGACGCAATTCCTGGAAGTCCCCTTCAGCACGTGGCGGCGTCAAAATGGCGGGAGAGACGCCGGTTCGCCGCCACAACGTGGGTGGAGTAGTGCCGCTCCAGGTGCTTTGGCTCCCTCAAAATCGAACCCAGATGGGTTCCCTTCGGCCCTGGGACCTGCAAAGAAAACGTAATAACAACAGTAAAAGGTCCCACGGTCTTATTGGTGGAGACGTGGAGGTCATAAGGCGGAAGATGATGGAGGTAGTGGCCGGAGCTCGAGGCTCCGGCAAGGTGTTTGACGCGAAACCGGGGGCTATAAACTTGATGAATCGAACAGCTGAAAGCTTGTATCTAAAACTCTGACTATCTGCTATTAAACTACAAAGAAAACAACGGAAAAGATGACCTCGAGGGCTGCGAAGCCCAAGGTGGACCTCGACGGCGGCGACGCCGGAGGTGGGGGATTGGAACACCGCTTATCTTCACCAACCGCCTCCGCGAGCAGGCCAGAGAGGTCCTGTCACCACCTCCATCCAGGACCTGCACAAAGAAGGGGGTTGGCTAGGAAAAACGGGTTCAAAGGTGAAAAGGGAGGTTATGGGTTGGTTTTGAAAGCTGGGCGAGGAGGCACTTTGATCGAGACGTATCTTGCGAATCAACGACCCAAAGGTCGAAAAAACACATAGGCGTGATTCATGGTTCATAGGTGATCAAAAGTCGTGAAGACTTTGACCTCAAATGGTGAAAGACGAGGCCAGGAAAAAGTCAAGAAGATGGGACAAAACCCATTTCTGACACAGCCAGACCTCGGTCAGAGAGTTGACCGAGGTCAACCAAAGAAGAAATCTGGTTGGTCCACGTGGACCAACCAGAAAAAACCTTGGCAAAAAGGTTTCTAAATTCAATTAAAAATAGGAAATGATTTTATTGATTTTTAATTATAAAATGAAAATTGTTTATTTTTTATGAATTATTTTATTATGATTTTTAATTATTTTTATGAAGTATATTTTTACAAGTTTGCATTTATACCCTTATATAGGTATATTATTCTATGTATTGTATTCTTTTATTTTTATTGAGTGTATTTAATTTTATTATTTTTATTTCTTATTTTATAAAATTATAAAATACTTTTATATACATAAATGTATTTTTATTTTATTTTTCTGATTTATTTTGTATATTTAATAAAATCCAAACATGTTTTGTATAGGTATGTATATAGGTAATGTATCTATGTATTTTATTTTTAAGTATTTTATTTTTGTTTTTATTTAGGTTTTTATTCTTATTTTAATGTACATAATTATTATAAGTATTATTTACAACATTATAAAAATATAAAAATAAATAAATACTAAATAAATAATAAATTGAATATTTTAATCTGTACAAGTATACAATAGGGTCCAAAACACAACTTTCAAACCGTAGCTCCGCCAAATGCGAAACCACCGCCATTAAATAGCTTATTTTCTTCTATATACAATTAAAGGTGAGTATGCTGCATTTGGAGTTTTCATTTGTGAGATACGGGTCTGGGAAGTTAGGGTTCTGGATTTTTATTCAGACCATAACTTGTTATCTGTACATTATTTTCTTGTGAAATCAATTTTGTATTTTTCTTTATTTTATTATCTACAACTTTCATGTACAAAGTTTCTTTATTTGATGCACAAAGAGTGGAACCAAAAATAGGTCCCAAAAATGAATAAAGAATGAATAAAATAAAAGGAATTTTGTTGGTATTTTTAGCCCTTATCTCCCCCTACTTTATTCCTGGTCGACCTATTCATCAAGATGCCTAGGTCTCGGGGTTTCGGGTCATAAAATATTTACAATATTTTATTCTTTTTCTTTTCTTTTCTTTATTCTATAATTTTGGCATTTAAAAACCGTATTTTATACAGTATTTACACACCTATGCATGAATGCTAAAATGCATGAATTGATGCTATTTACACGCATTTACTAGGGTTTTTAAGGCCAAAATGATAGAATAAAGATGATGAAACGTGGCTTCATCATCCCCCTATACTTTACCTTTGCTAGTCCCTAGCAAACACTTATGCAATAAGTGCAAAAAGAAAAACAAAGAAAAGAAAAAGAAGAAAATTGGATGAAGTTTAATTATCAAACTTGTCTTCACAAAATCAAAGTTTGGAGCTTAAGTCGGACCTTTGGAATTTTAGTGCGGTCGGAACCTTAATGAGAACCAAGTTTGAAATCCAACAGTCCTTGTGAATCCCAAAACTCTGTCCAAGTCTCCTCAATAGCCAGGTCAGAAATACTTCAACTCATACGCAAACTCTTATGACTATGAATCTGACTCGTACAGTGTAAGTGATATGTAGCTCCCCACCTCAGAAGTAACAAAGAAACAACCTCCCTCAACCTGGTAACTCTAATGCCTTGGTCTAGCAACTCTTTCCTCGAGAAGCGGGGTATTCCCTTCTAAGTTCAAGTGCAACCGGCTCAAGAAGAGGGGGAAGAGGTATAGACTTTTGGGAGCTCAACCAGTGTAGCTAAGTCTCCCGCTGCAAGCTTCATGAGATGTAACATGGATACCATAAGCTTTTGCTTTATTGGACTATATACACTCCGGTGGGGTTATTAAATTTTCAATCCGACCCACCACTTTTTTGGAGTTCTTTTTTTTTTCTTTTTTTTTTCAATTGCATCTGTACAACATATCTACATGGTGCAGCATATATAAAAGAAATTTTCCTCTTGAGCCAGTAGACTATCCCTCTTTTGAAGCTTTATTGCAACCCACGGCTTCTGTCTTTAGCCTTCATCACCACTAGACCAAGTTGAGGTGCACTTCCTTCACTAGAAGAAGAAGAGAGGTTCCGCCTAGAAGTACTACCCTCATATGCTACCCCAAGCCAAAGGAAACTGCCTCCTCACCACCTCATCCGTGGAGAGCTATGTGAAAGGTGCAGGTGTCCAAGTTAGGTCATTATCGACAAGAGTCGTGCGTGTGCTCTGAAATACTCTACTTAGGCAGTCAAGAATCCATTGAACCAAGTCCCGTGATCCTCAAAGAATTAAGTCAACTAGACCTGAAGTACCTCAAACCCAGTTCCTATAAAGTTCCTGTTATTAGGTAGATTTTAAGGTCCAATCAAGCTCCAATCTCCGGGTTTTACTTAGACTTGTTGAACTATCAAACTCAATCCGAAAAATGCTCATGCTATGCCATGCAAGAAATATTTTTGTGATGCAATTTTCAAGATTTTGAACTTTTTATGGATTTTTGAAAAGATAATGATGATGCATGCAGATGCATTTTTTGTATTTTTCAAAAAGATTTTTCAGATGTTTTTGGATTTTAATTTTTGCAAATGTTTTTGGGCTTTTTTTTAACACGAAAAGATTTTGGCTGAAAAATAGGTTAAAATATGTACACGGGAGTGCTTCTTATATTTACAAGAGGTGAATTTTAAGCATTTACAGGGTAAGTGGTCAGTTTTATACATATATATAGGTAGTGGATTTTGGTGTGATGCAAGTATTCCTCAAACTTATTTGAGACAAGGTTTTACAAACAATTTTTGAAAACTATAGTTCAAAATAATTTTTACAAACATTTTTACAAACATGTACACTCATTTGAAAATCATTTTGCAAAGGCTTTCAAAACAGTATATATATAGGTTTTTCAAATATTTTTGCAACCATTTTTCAAACCATTTGCAAATCATTTTTCAAATCTTTTATTTCACATAAAGAGAATGAATTTTACAAATCACACATTTTTACAAAGGTTGAAAACATGTAACAAAATATTTTTAAAATAGTTTTCAATAGATGTTCACAAAGGTTTTCAAACTATTTTTAAAACATTTTGCAAAAATCATTTTCACCTGATTTATTAATCAGTATATACACAAAGAATTTGAGGAATGATAACACCTTTTTATTAGAGATTTTTAATGAAGTTTAAAGAATTATTAGCCATATTTAAGAAAATACGAAAGTACGAGTTATGGCTAAAGTATATACGCAGTATATACGACCCCCCTATACTTAGCTTGAGCTATGTCCTCATAGATCAGAGAGAAAAGAGAAGACATAACTCGTACTAAGTATAGGAAAGTCTAAAGAATAAATGAATAAATGAAGGAATGAATGAACAAATGAGAAGTTGACCGTCCCCCCTATACTTAGGATCAAATAATCCTAAGTATAGCAGACTATACACAAAGCAGGGAGGGTCAAGGGTGGGAATGAACAGATCGTACTCAGATTGTCTCCCCCTATACTTAGGGTAAGATATCCCTAAGTATAGACAAGAAGAGGAGACAATGGAGAGGATCAAAAAAATAGAGAAACTCGGGGTGCACACCCCCCCATACTTAGGACAAAGTACGTCCTAAGTATGGAAAACTGTCTACAAGGGCGACACCTTTTTGATAGATGAAGAAGATAGAAGAGGAAAAGAAGAAAAGAAGAAAAGAGATGAAGATGGAAGAAGAGATCGTGAGGATGTACACGTCACTCCCCCTATACTTAGGGTAAAAGAAGCCCTAAGTATAGGCAACAACAGGAGTGATCAGACGGAACGATGAATGAACACTCGGCTCGTCCACCCCCTATACTTAGGGCAAAGTACGTCCTAAGCAAGGCAGACACGATAATGGGTGGACTAGCAATACGGTAGAGAGAACAGAGGTACACAAAAGTGAATATACAACAGAGATGGATGTACACATGATCAAGAAGGTTGAAAGCGAACCTTCTTGCGGGACCGCTGAGGAATAGACCTGGTATGGTGCAGGTCGACATCGGGGTCCACAGTGGACGGAAGCCGATCAGGGTCGACAGAGTGAAGGTCCTCAGGGGCCCTAGGGTGTAAAGGCACAGACGTGTGAGTGGAAGAAGTGTGACTAGGTCCGGCCTTGGGAGTCTCGCTGATATCGAAGTGAAATGGGACGAAGTCATCATCATCGGAAGTAGTGTACTCGGAGTCATCCTGCGAGGAGTCATCCAGGTCAAAACCAAAAGGCACGAACTCATCGGTGGAAGTAGTCGAACTCTGGTCGTCCTCTATAATTTCAACTGGATCATCTTTCTCATCAAAAGGCTCGAATTCCCGAATAAAAGCAATCAAATCAAATTCGGCCTTTGGCTCATCAGTATCTCTGTGGACAGGAGCGGACTCATCAGTGGAAGTAGTCAGAGCATGTCCATCCTGTATAGTCTCTAGATCTGCCCTCCGCTCAATGGTGTCTATCGTGTAGATCCCGCGGATGTCATCAACACAACGCCAAGTCCCAGAAGAAGGAACTCTGAGGTCCATGCTTTCCAAGTCTTCCTCCTTGGAGAGGAATTCTTGGGTCTCAGTGGAATCCAATAAGCAGCAAAATTCTCTAATAGTCTCATCAAGGTCATGGTCCTCAGGGTCAACCAAGATAGGTGTGGTCACATCAGGTGCAGGTCTCTGGTCAGCAGTGTGTGTGGTGATCAATGCTTCGCTCTCGTCAGCAGGACGGAAACGAATCTCTCCTGATCCGTAATCAATAACGACCCTCGCAGAGGCGAGGAATGGTCGTCCCAGGATGATTGGAGAGTGCTCCCCTGTGGAGGTCTCCATGGGCAAAACAACAAAGTCAACATGGTAGCTCGTGCCCTGAATCAAGATGACGGCGTTTTCTAAGATACTCTTCGGCCTCTTAATTGATCCATCAGCAAACTGTACGATCATCCTGGTCTTTTTGAGAGGCCCTAAGTGAAGAGACTGTACCAGCGAGAAGGGTATGATACTAATCGAAGCACCGCCGTCAAGGAGAGTGTGATCATATGTGTGGTCAGAGATGGTGCAGCTAATGAAAGGTGTGGCAGTGTTCCTCTTCTTAGGAATGGGACGGTGTCTGATGGCGTGGGCAGTGGCCATGGTCAAAATATGACGCTCAGATCTGCTCCTCCGCTTTCTCTTCTTGGGAAGAGGAGCAGATAAATCAGTCATGGCCTGCTGAAGTGGGGCACGGATAATCTCATGTATGGTGACCACCACTTCGGGTTCAGACAACATTTTTTTGAATTTTTGGACCTCCTCCATACAAGGGAGGAAGTCGGAATCAGCATATACACGAGGCATGCCAAGAGCAGTCTGTACAGCGGCATCCTCGGGGTCAAAGGTGGGACAGGATGTGAGAGATTGTGTGGTCAAAGGATCTGGCAAGTGGGCCCTCTCCTCACAGTCTGACTCGGTCATGTGTCTCCCGAAATCTTTTTGTGTTTTTAAATTTTTCTCATTTTTTTGTGTTTTGGGCGATTGCAAGCTCTCATGGTTGTCCTCAAATGAATCCGTATCCTCAAAGAATGGAGCGACATTCTGGTTCTTATTCAAAATAGTAAGATCAGTAATCCTCGAATTCATATGCTCCATCATCTGATTCAAGGTCTCAAGTGTGGATATCATGAAAGGTGACTCCAAAATCTCAGGATCGGGTGCGTCGAATGTGGGTGGTGGGTGTGGACAAAAATCACATTCCGGATCAGGATGCTCGATGAAGAGCGGGTTGTGGAAATGTGAGGGTGATGATGGTGGAAATGATTGGTGGAAGTCCAAGTCCGAATCCTGAAATAGTGGGTTGGTCGGATATGTACAAAAATCAGGAGAAAAGTCCAACTGAAAAAAAGGAGGTGGACCGGCTGGAGTGAACGAGGGACCCGCAAAGTCCTGATAAAATACGCTCCAGGGGTCCATCTCGAAAACAAAAGATAATGATCGGGAGAGCACGATGGTCAAGTCAAGAGAAGTGGAGAAAAGGCGCAAATGCGCAGAGGCGATCTAGAATGCACACAACAGTCACAGACAAAAATGAAAACAAGACAAACCCTCAATTCACCTACTCAACTCGGTAGAGATCACAAGAGCGGTCTTTTTATCTTGTCTGTTTTAGAGTTAGGTGAGAAGTCCAAAAGTTACACAAACACTTAGGGGCTCAATGGGATTTGGGCACTAATCCTTAGTGTATGCGCGAGCAAGTAAATGCGAAGACAATGAGGGGATTACTCGCCCCAATACAAGTTTTTCTTTTTGGTGGTTTTAGGGTCAAGTAATATTAACAGTCCCAATTTTATTGTTATCACTTTTTTTGGATTTTTAATAAAAAATGCACGATCCTAACGGGGAGTCAATTCCTTTGAGCACCTAGGTTGGCAAAATCAGAGGGAGAGTCGGAAAAGCAATGCAAGCGGCAAATAATGATGGATGCTAAAGCGTAAATGCTCACCTTGCCTCCAGCACTCTACATGCAAGGATGCTCAGCAGAATTGAAACCTATCTATATGCAAATGCAAAGCCGATGAAATCGTCCTAAGTTCAGAAATTGCTATTATCGTGAAGCACCACAAGTCGGCCACTTATCTTTAACCTAAGAGTCCGGTCTTGGCTTACCCCTCCTCTTCTCGACACACTCGAGTTCAGGAGTAGCGCTTGATGGGGCTCGCTCACGGCACACGGGTTAAGAGAAAAATGAACAGACTGTTTAAATTTGACTAAGTCCAAACGAGTCTATAGGTACATGCAAATATATTAGGTGTTTGGCCTTAGTCTATCGCAAGCAATCCTAAATCTAAGGGCTCAATCACACAAAGTGAAGAAAACAAAACCGAGAAAACAAAGGAAAAAGATGCGATGAAAACCGTAAAATCCGCGATGAGCCCCCAAGTGTTCAAACACTTGGAAATTGGGCCCGAAAGTCCAAGAGTCCGAGGGTACCTGTATTATTACAATAATAGAAGGTCTCTCTCTCACTTCAAATTACAAAATAAATAAATGCACAAAAATGCTCAAAAAGGTGACTGTCTTCTCAAGTCCTCCCTGCCTTCTTTGATGCTAGGTCAGAAGTTTCCCACCGCCTTCACGTGGGTGCGCAGGCGCCTAGGGTGGAGCACCTCCCTCGATCCGCAGTTCCTCGCACAAAGTCCAACAAGGAAGAGTGATTAGATAAGTCAAGCAATTTTATCAAATGAATGAGCAAATGAGTAAGGCAAAAATAGGCAAATAACCACAAACACAAGCAAAAACCCGAACTACGCGCTGTTGCTCCCCGGCAACGGCGCCATTTGTTGAACCGAGAAATAGAGGGTCGTACGGTTTCACAAGGCGAAACCGCAGTCGATGCGGTGACCGCTCGAAATCCCGATTCAAACAACAATTAACCCACAACAGATAAATCAAGCAATGAAAGTAAATGTGCGGAGTTAAAATTTATTATAACTCTACAACAAGATGTGTATAGTGCAAGTATGTGTAGAGGTCGAACACAGGGAGCAGACAGGTAGAACGGGGCACAAGTGCTCAAAAATGTGTGAGTTGTGATCAAATGTCCACTAAGCTAATTTTTTGTGGGTTTTTAATTTTATATTTTTTTCTTTAATTTTTAATTTTATATTTTTGTATTTTGATTTTTAATTTACTGATTTTATATTTTCTTTTTATATTTTATATTTTTATATTTTCTTTTTCAATATTGGAAAATAGAAACAAAGGAATAAAAGAGTCAAAGAAGTATTTATAAAAATAGATAAAAATATCCAAAAATTAGCAAATAAAGTCTTTTTAGTCTTTTTATGCTTTTTTACTATTTTTGTGATTTTTGGGTAATTTTTAGAATGTTTTTGGTCTTTTTAATTAACAAAATAAAGCAAACAGTGAATAAAAGGCAAGGCTGAAACTAAATTGGAGAAACAAAATAGCAATCAGTGGCAAAAATTCCCCAACTTAATTTTCAGTGAAAGATAATGAAACCAAGAAAATTTAGGAAAAGAAAACACTATTTTTGGATTTTGTATGGATTTTATAAATTTTTATGAAGGTTTTTAGAGTTTTGCAATTTTTTGGAGTTTGGTTTTATATTTTTTTAATAATTTTTGGTCTGGAGCTAAGACACACTAAGGGGAACAAAATATATTTTTTTGGGATTTTTCTGAAATGTTTTTATATTTTTTTAGTGATTTTCTAATGCCAACAGTGCTGAAAATGACTATTTTTTATTTTTAATAGATATTAAAATGCAATAATTATGGAAAATAAAAATATGACATAAATCTACAATGCAACAGGAACTTAAGTTCAAATTTTTAGAAATTTTGGAATTGAAATGATGCGCCAAATAATTACTACAAGCAAGCAAAAAGTGAAAAGCCTGGCAGGGGTGTTTTTTTGTAATATTCATAAAATCGAGGGGCCGGAGCGCAATTGTTCCACAAAAATATATACTGAAATTAACTTTTAAAGACTAATCAGCAATCACTAAACTCACAAGGTTACGGTCGCAAAACTCCCTCAGAAGCACGTGCGCGCCATGCACGCCCGTCAGGGATGATAACGCAATTAATAACAATGTGCGGGTTTGAGAGCAAAATTCCCGATAATATTTACTCGGCAGACAAATGATTTAGGATTAATTCAAAACACAAAAATCGCGGTGATGTTAAACGCAAAATACCCCAAAGTCCTGGTGGATCCGGCGGTTTAGAATCGGTCAATTAGGACACGTGTCAGCTTGCCGGCCCGCGATGCCCCTTCAGCTTATGCGGCTAGGATTAGATTGGATGGGGGTCGATCAACGGCTGATGTGGCCCGAGATCCGACGCTTGCTGTAACTCGTGAAGATCACGCCCAAAATCAACGGCAGAAAGATGCTGACGAAGAACAACGACGAACTCCGCGGTGGGCGAACTTCCCTGGCCGCGCAGCTCCTTCTACGCGGCGTTCGGATCTCCAAAATGGCCTGACGCAATTCCTGGAAGTCCCCTTCAGCACGTGGCGGCGTCAAAATGGCGGGAGAGACGCCGGTTCGCCGCCACAACGTGGGTGGAGTAGTGCCGCTCCAGGTGCTTTGGCTCCCTCAAAATCGAACCCAGATGGGTTCCCTTCGGCCCTGGGACCTGCAAAGAAAACGTAATAACAACAGTAAAAGGTCCCACGGTCTTATTGGTGGAGACGTGGAGGTCATAAGGCGGAAGATGATGGAGGTAGTGGCCGGAGCTCGAGGCTCCGGCAAGGTGTTTGACGCGAAACCGGGGGCTATAAACTTGATGAATCGAACAGCTGAAAGCTTGTATCTAAAACTCTGACTATCTGCTATTAAACTACAAAGAAAACAACGGAAAAGATGACCTCGAGGGCTGCGAAGCCCAAGGTGGACCTCGACGGCGGCGACGCCGGAGGTGGGGGATTGGAACACCGCTTATCTTCACCAACCGCCTCCGCGAGCAGGCCGGAGAGGTCCTGTCACCACCTCCATCCAGGACCTGCACAAAGAAGGGGGTTGGCTAGGAAAAACGGGTTCAAAGGTGAAAAGGGAGGTTATGGGTTGGTTTTGAAAGCTGGGCGAGGAGGCACTTTGATCGAGACGTATCTTGCGAATCAACGACCCAAAGGTCGAAAAAACACATAGGCGTGATTCATGGTTCATAGGTGATCAAAAGTCGTGAAGACTTTGACCTCAAATGGTGAAAGACGAGGCCAGGAAAAAGTCAAGAAGATGGGACAAAACCCATTTCTGACACAGCCAGACCTCGGTCAGAGAGTTGACCGAGGTCAACCAAAGAAGAAATCTGGTTGGTCCACGTGGACCAACCAGAAAAAACCTTGGCAAAAAGGTTTCTAAATTCAATTAAAAATAGGAAATGATTTTATTGATTTTTAATTATAAAATGAAAATTGTTTATTTTTTATGAATTATTTTATTATGATTTTTAATTATTTTTATGAAGTATATTTTTACAAGTTTGCATTTATACCCTTATATAGGTATATTATTCTATGTATTGTATTCTTTTATTTTTATTGAGTGTATTTAATTTTATTATTTTTATTTCTTATTTTATAAAATTATAAAATACTTTTATATACATAAATGTATTTTTATTTTATTTTTCTGATTTATTTTGTATATTTAATAAAATCCAAACATGTTTTGTATAGGTATGTATATAGGTAATGTATCTATGTATTTTATTTTTAAGTATTTTATTTTTGTTTTTATTTAGGTTTTTATTCTTATTTTAATGTACATAATTATTATAAGTATTATTTACAACATTATAAAAATATAAAAATAAATAAATAATAAATAAATAATAAATTGAATATTTTAATCTGTACAAGTATACAATAGGGTCCAAAACTCAACTTTCAAACTGTAGCTCCGCCAAATGCGAAACCACCGCCATTAAATAGCTTATTTTCTTCTATATACAATTAAAGGTGAGTATGCTGCATTTGGAGTTTTCATTTGTGAGATACGGGTCTGGGAAGTTAGGGTTCTGGATTTTTATTCAGACCATAACTTGTTATCTGTACATTATTTTCTTGTGAAATCAATTTTGTATTTTTCTTTATTTTATTATCTACAACTTTCATGTACAAAGTTTCTTTATTTGATGCACAAAGAGTGGAACCAAAAATAGGTCCCAAAAATGAATAAAGAATGAATAAAATAAAAGGAATTTTGTTGGTATTTTTAGCCCTTATCTCCCCCTACTTTATTCCTGGTCGACCTATTCATCAAGATGCCTAGGTCTCGGGGTTTCGGGTCATAAAATATTTACAATATTTTATTCTTTTTCTTTTCTTTTCTTTATTCTATAATTTTAGCATTTAAAAACCGTATTTTATACAGTATTTACACACCTATGCATGAATGCTAAAATGCATGAATTGATGCTATTTACACGCATTTACTAGGGTTTTTAAGGCCAAAATGATAGAATAAAGATGATGAAACGTGGCTTCATCAGCGGCCTCTCCTTCGACCATTTCCTCAAAAATCTGCCACACTACCTCTTCATTCTTCTTGAAATGTGATCCCCCACAAGCTACGTCAATGAGCCTTTGGCTTTCCATGTTCAACCCCCGAAAGAAATGTTGACCAAGCTTGTCCTTGGAATTTCATGATGGGGGCATTTATCCTATAGATCTGTGAATCTCTCCTAGACTTCATGAGTACTCTCACGTGCCCATTGAGAGAAATTGATGATTCCGGCTCGCATCTGGTTGAGCTGATCGAGAGGGTAGAATTTGTGCAGGAAAGTGGACTTCAGCTCCTCCCAAGTCATAACGACCTTCCCTAGATGGTTGACCCAGTATAGGGCCTTATCTTATAGACTGAAGGGGAATGCCATCATCTTCGTCACGTCTAAAGGAACATCGGGGAAGTGAGTTGAACGACAGATGCGTGAAAACTGCTGCAGATGAATGTAAGGCTCTTCATTGGTATTCCCGTGGAAAGAAGGAAGAAGAGCAAGGAACTGCGGCTTCAGCACAAAGTGAGCATGCACTAGTGGTATGAGGATCCACCCAGTCATATGTCTGTATCCAGGGTTATATGTCTCTTTTAATGTAGGTTTTGGCCTCCCTTGTTCGGGTTCTTCCTCATCGGGATCGTGATGGGGTCCACCCCCTCCTCTTGGTCTGTCTCCTCTTCCTCCTGCTTGCCTATTCATAACATCATTCAACATATCATGGAATGTATTCTGTTCTAGGGCTTGCTCTAGCAGCTGTTGCTGGATGGCTTGGGTAGATGCAAATATTTGTGTGTTCACCTGATTTTGATCAGGCATCTGTCCTTGTTCTCGCTGACAAGGCAGTTGCTGACCCTTGCCCTTTCCTCGAGGAGCCATCTCGGGGTTTGAATCTGGGGAGATGAATTCTAGATTGGGATCCAGGGCTTAGTTTGGCTTCTATCTGCAAGATGAGAGAATCCCAATCAACCACTTGAAATTGGATCCCATCTATCAAGATGAATATGGAATTAAGGTCAATCCCAGAGTGTTGTAAATGAAAATGGATATGGACTATAATCGACTTTCATTCACAACGGAGAAAGTGGGACAAAATTGGTCCTGGTTTATTGGGTGGTCAAAAGAAATGGTAGAATATGAGGAGTCTGGAGATTGGTCCTCAAGGTTCGGATCGGGTTCTCGTGAATCGCCTTGGATTATTAACGAGGCTGAGTCCATGGAATTGATGTAGGTGTCAGCGAGGTCCCGACTAGACCATCCATGGATCGACAATGTGAAGCAAGAGGGAGATCGATGCAGGAAGAAGGATACAATGATCAACGAGGAATAAAATGGAGTGTAAAACAATAGAAAAGCTCAAACTGAGCTAAGGTCAAAGGGAGAAACACATGACAAAATTTGCGCAAGTGTGTGGGACTTGAACTTTGAACCTTAATCTAGATAAATACAAACACAATACAAAATTGGATTCACCAACTCACGCCAGGTGAAGCTGTAAAGGTTCGGATACTTTTATCTTTTCAGTGTTAGAGTTGTTAGTTCAGACATATCTTGTAACAAGTCCTTAGCTCGCTAACCCTATAGGAGAGAGAGTGTTGCCATAAGAGTATCATGCACTTGTCCTCCTCCTTTGTAATATGTAGTTTGCACTTTTTGAGGTCCTTGTAACCCTTCCTGGATCCCTACTCAGTCAAGGAAAAAGAGAGATGAAGCCAATAGGCGAGACCAATACTTCAGTTTTCACTCAAAACATAATCACCCATGAGCGTGCAAGAACCTACTCAGACGCAAATCGATGAGACAGACACCCCCGTGAAGGCATGTCCTAAGCTCATTACTTTAGACCATGTCGATGTTCCATACAAGGCGGGAACACCATCGTTGACTAGGCCCTACTCGGTCACCTACGATAGAAACGCCAATACTTCGGAAATCCAGGCGATACACAAGGCAGTTACAGACTGGAATTCGAGCTCTAATCCTTAGCAGGTCGTACATCGCTCATGGGAGGGGCTTTGGTCCCCTCCTAAGGTACCTGAACACAATGAGGGCTTTATAAACCCAAAACAATGATAGTCCATTACATATTTTAATTAAGGCCCAAGTTTATTTAGCAGTCCCCTTGTTTTAATTTTTTGGGTTTTTCACTTTTTTTGGATCTGTTTTCATACAAGCTCCTAATGTTTTTGTAGATTTTTATTGAAATCCTAGTTGCTCAAAATCAGAGGGAGATAGCGAAAAAGTTGTGCAAGTTGATTCAATGATGGAGATCTCACTATTGAATCTAATGATGCAAATTGAGTTAGAGTACTTGCAGTGCTTCCCAGCTCTCTCCATGCGGTATGCAAAATAGAATTTTTAAACCTATCTATATGGTGGTGTGCAATCGACAAAATCACCGTAAATAGTATATGCTATTAATCGTGAAGAATCATATGTTAGTCATTTAAAGGAAAGCCCTAGAGTCCCATCTTGGAGACATCTCGGTGCCTACCACAATGGGTCCTGTCAGCGCTGTACAATGTCTCTCACGGCATGCGGGTTTGAATTGAAACGACTAACATATATTAATTTGACTAGATCCATATGTAAGAGACTATAGGAAGAGGCATTCTTATTAGGTTTGGACCTAGTTACCGAGTCAAGCAACCTATGCCTAGGGGCTCCATGCACGGAAAACAAAGTAAAAATAAGGCGGATAGCTCAAAAAAATGGAAAACAAAATGAAAGAAGGCGAGGAACACGGAAAACTACGACGAGGCCCCTAGATGAACAGACACCCGGGCACTGGACCTCGTTGTGGAGAGTAGAGTCCAAGTTAATTATTACATGCCAAAATTTTCTCTCTCTCACCAAAAATTACATAAATGAATTTTTGTTCTAATTCTAAGCTAATTTCTTCTCCTTGTTTCCTTTTTACTCTCTCCAGCTGGTCAGAGAGAAAAGACTAGCCTCCTCCAAGCTTGGTTGCATCGACTTCCTAGAAAGCCATCCTCGTGTGGTAGGCCCTCGTAATAAAGTCACAAAGAGATGTCATTAGCGCAGATAGTTAAATCAATAGATCAATAAATATTTACAACAATAATTAATTAATTAATTGAATAATAATACATCATCGAGTATTTAAAACAAAGAATCAATAAATCAAATAAATGACTATACAAAAATGACTTATACAATCAGGCTAAGCTCATCGCTCTCCAGTATCGGTGCCATCTGAGAACCACAATTTTTGCAGAGATCTTGTCAGTCAACAAGGTGGACAGACAGTCATCGAAGTGACCCCAAATAAAAACCCTAATTGATCAACAATTAACCCAGAATATAAATTAAGGCAGTGAATAGCACAAGTGATGTTAAAATTTATTCTCTACTATAAAATAGATAGTGATCAAGTGCTCAGAGGTCAAACCACAGAAAGCAAAATAGGTAGCCTATGGTTATTAATGTACAACCAAGTCATTCATCATGTATATACATAGATCTTATTGTGGGTTTTTAGTTTTATATTTTCTTTTATTTATTTTTTATGTTTTTGTATTTTTTTATATTTTCCCCCATTTTTATATTTTCTTTTATTTAAATATAATATATATTTATGTATGTGTGTATGTATATATGTATATGTATAAACACAATAGAAGGTGGATATATAGAGATACTATATATATGCAAATATAGTACATATAATATTTTTGTGATTTTTATATTTTTCTAATTTTTGTTATTTTTCCGAAATTTTTGCTAATTTGTATGTATTTTTAAAGTAAAAAATATCCCAAGTAAGGGATTAATTAAATAACCAAAACTGATTTGGATTTTAGAAATAGTAAATAAGTTCCAAAATTACCCAAATCAATTTTAATATTAAAATATTTGTATAAATAAAATTATAAAATAAAAAACATATTTTTGATTTTTTAAAGAATTTTTTAGATTTTTAGAAAATATTTTTATGTTTTTTTATTTTTAGGCTTTTTGCTTTTCCATTTTTAGTGATTATTGGTCTGTATATAAAATAGATAAAAATACACTACATATAGTTTTTTTGTAATTTTTAAAGAGGTTTTTTATTTTTTTTGTATTTTATAAGTTAAACAATACAAAAATAGGATCCATTCCAATTTATTAAATAAATTAAATGGCAAAAAATACCAAATAAAATTAACAGTGTGAATGTACATGGCATGAAGCATTTAATGCTATTTTTATGGATTTTTAGGAGCAACATAGATACATTTAATAAATAGATAAATAGCTCACAAATATATATCCTGGTAGGGGCAAACTTACAAATAAAATAAAGGGCAGGGGAACAAATGTTATTTTGCCAAAAAAATAGAAAGCGTTCATTTCATTTTTATAAACTATTTCATAATACCCAAAAATGCCAGGGCCTTAGTGCAATTTGACCATCACGTGGGACTACACATGACTCTTCCTAGGAAGGACCAAAAGGTAAATACAATAAAGTTCAGGGATCTTCCAGTAATTTTTTTAAAAATACAACATGCAGATAATTTTATGGGACTAAACGTTAATACAAAAAAGTAGCAGGGGTGTCCCTACAATTTCACCACCTCACGTGGGACGACACGTGAGGTATCATGGAATGGACCCAAATGTAAATACAAGAAGTGTAGGGGCATATGTGCAAAATTCCCAAATTATTTATAACTCTACAGTTTGTTTTATAAGAATAAATTGTAAATATACAAAAGGCAGGGAAAACGGTGAAAATTATCCCTTTATTGCGCCCCATCCAACGATTGATAGGAATTCTCTTGGATATGTGTCGACACGTGGACGAGCGATGACGCTTCGCCATTAAACGGTGAAGACTAGATCTTTGGGAGAGATCTAATGGCTCTGGGATCTGCATCCAACGGTTGTGGCGTGATCTTGGCCGTCGTTCTTGATCCAACGGCGGAGAGGCATGGTTGAAGAACAGGGAAGAACAATTTTCCTTGGCGAGGTTCTTTCGATGAAATCTCACTCCTCCATTGTTCGTCGAGGCTCTAAAGCAGCTTAAAAGCTTCTTGGCAAGGTCCTCCAATTGCTAAAGGCATGAGAATGGGAAGAGGTACACTGGAGCACCACCACAAGCTCGGAAAAGATGCGGTGCTCTAGGTACCTCCGACGAACTTCGAAATCACCCCCAGGCACCTCTGAAGCTCATAGGACCTGCAAAACAAGTCCCTAGGTCGAGAGCAAACTGCCTCAACCCAGTTGGGCGTGGAATGGGTGGATATGGCTAGTGGGTGGTGAAGTCCGGCGATGCAGTGAAGGTGGACATCGATTCGCAGACCCGGGGTGGATCTGGTTGGTCTAAGATGAATGGCAAGCAGAGAAGCGATAGGGGAAGAGAATGAATGTGAAAGCAGGGTCGGAGAGCTTTGTGCGGGGATAAAAAGATGATATCAAAATAGCCCTAAAAAGGCTAAAGGGAGCATCTCTTATACCTATGAGAGCTTTGTAACTTTTTATTTTGTATCCCCGAGAACACTGTCCATTATTTGTTAGAAATCAAATTTTAATTTTTGTTTATATTTTTAAGTACAATATTGGTGTTCAAAGTTTATCGATTTGAGTTCAAAAATAATAAAATAAAATAGGTCCCAAACAATAATTGTTGGTCTATAAAACTAGGGTTTCTATGCTGTATTTTCTGTACAATTGGTCGCCCTATCTCCCCCTACTTTATTCCTTATCGACCAAATCATCGTGATGATTGGGTCTCGGGGGCTAGGGTTACTCATTTTCTTTGACACTTCATTCATTTTCTTTGACACTTCATTCATTTTCTTTTCTTACTTCATTTTTTTATTTGGAATAAAATACATTATTTTGTACAGTAATCTATATAGTATTTAATGTGAATTATTGAGTGTTTCTTTTCATAAATTAATGCTATATGCATGCATTTAGCTATGGATTTATGGCCAAAATGAAAGAATAAAAGTGGTGAAATGGAGATTCATCACGTGTTATGCACTCGCGTAGTAGGTAGAAGGACTAAATAAACACAAACTTATCGATATGTTATTAACAAACAAACAAATGTAGGACTGATGATGCAAATAACCACAAAGAACATGGGTACACATGTGAATACAATATACAAGGCGTGGACGAATGACTTGGATCTGATCTGGTGCACCCTTGGACGATCAGACGATTCTGAAGAATCTTGGAAGAACAACTGAAGAAGGTGTGTTGGAGTGAGTTTTGATCCTCTCAATATCCACCGATGGGACCCTGATCAAAGCTTTGAAGAGTGCATCTGGTTCCTAGCGTTATTATGCGAGGATATGAGGTACAACAAGGCCCATGTCTCATTGATTAGAGACTTGGAGGTAATGGTAGTGATACGACTGTGTATCTCTGATGAGTCTCCGTTTCATCATCGTCATTATTCTTTGATTTTGGCCTTTGAACCTTAGCTAAATGCATGTAAATATCATTAATTTGTACAAGATATCATCCATTGTTTATTATGTAAATAATGTATAAAACATTGTATTTTAAGCCAAAATAAAATACTAAAGAAAAGAAAGGAAATAAAAAGAAATAAAATGCCAAATGTATTTTATGACCCCTAAACCTCGAGACCTAGGCATCATGATGACTGGGTTTGACAAGGAATAAATTAAAGGGGAGATAAGGGCCAATAATAAAAAGAAAAACTAGTTCATAAATGCCCAGTAATTCTTTTTGGGGACCCATTTTATTATTTATTATTTATTATTCAAATCAATAAACTTTGTCCACAAAAGATGTAGATAAAAATAGATAGAAAATAGAAAATTTCCTTTACATAAAATAATATAAATTGTACATTCTACACTCAGAATAAAATTCCAAATTTAAACTTTCCAGACCTGTATCTTCTCCATATGAACTCAAAAAAATGAAACCAAAATCATCTTTAATTGTTTATAACTTTTAATTAGTAATTTGATGAACTTGTTTCATTTAATTTGGAATTAAGATACAAAATTTAGGTTTTGGACCTTTATTGTACTATATATTTGAATAAAATGTTCATTTATTTATTCTTTATATTTTTGTCAATTTCATATTTTTATAATTTTGTAAATATTATTCATAGAATATGTAAAAAATTAAAGTGAAATAAAATAAACAAAAATACACTAAAATTAGTAAGTATATCTCTATACATAGATCAATATACTATACATGTACCTATATAATTAATATCTATATTTAATTAAGTATACAAATTATATAAGAAAAATAAAACAAAAATTTATTTATGTGTATTTAAATTAGTTATAATTATATAAATTATATATAAAAATAATGAAATATAAAACACAAAATAAAAATAAAATATGCATTATATATGTATATATACATATAAATATACTTGGAAAATGAAACTTGTAATAAAACTAACTAATAAAAATAAATAAAAAGCATATTAAAATACTACAGAAAATAGTAAACATTTTTAGTTTTATAAATTTTATTTAATTAAATTATTTGTTATTTTATTCGTGATTATTTATCATTTTTAGGCAGTTTTGTCGTCTAGTAGCCCTTCATGGACCAATGGGAGCTCGGACTTGTTTGACTCAGGTCTACTTCCCGATCTTTGTAGGCCTCACACGTATCATAGGTTTTGACTTCGTTTCAACCAATTTTGGGGCTCGATCCTTGCACCCATTTCTCTTGACTTCTCTTTGAATTTTGTAGCTTGATCAATGCACATTCACAAGTATTTGATTTTTTGATCCGAGGGTCAATGAGAGGAGCATTCTTCCCCTAACTTGAGGCCCGTGTATAAGATGTCTCATCCACATTCCTTTGCTTTTTGATCCTTCTTCCACCACAAAACCCTAACCCTTTCGCACCTGGCTAAATCCCGGTGAGATCAGGAATCATTAGGAGGGTTTAGTTAGTCATGTCGGCATCGAATCCAAGCGATCCAAGCTCCGACGACTTGCTCCTTCACCTCCTCTTTCACCTTCCACATCTTCCCCCAGCTCCGCCCTCTATTTATGATTGTTGCAACCATCCTCCGCATATGCTTTCACCCTCCACGTCCTCCCCCGACACTGCTCTATGTACCAACTCATTCCATCCAACCTGATCCTTGCTAGATCTGGAGTTCGACACTCCACCTCCGCCACTCGCTGGAGTAGTCGTCGTCTCGCCCTATTCTGCATCGCTTCCACCCACTAACAGGTCGAAGCAGTTTTTCCTAGACCCAACTTGCTTTCTGTGCACGCGTTTTGAGCTGAAGACCCCACAAAAGTGATTTTGGATTTAGAGGAGGGTCCCAGCTCACTTGAGCTCCTTTAACCTCCCGAGACTCCTACAATGGATCCCAGAGCTTTTTTACGCTTCTTGTAGATGAAGATTGGTGTGGGGAAAACTTTGATCACCTAAGGATCACTGAAGACACTTTGTTTCTAAGGGAATTTACAATCGAAGCTCAGCTCCATGGCGGTTGTTCACTATTTTTGGAGAGGAGCAACCATTGTTCGATTGCCCTCTCACTCCAGTTCTGATCGTAACCATTTGATCAGACCATGATTCCACTATCAGATCTCCTTGGGAGATCTAATTTTTACCGTAGATGTTGAACCGTCATTTTGTGACATGGACATGATGCATGTCCAATTGAAGATCCAGTGTCGTCCGATCCTGTGGGTGAAAAACCACCCAATCTGATAGATCTAAAAGAAGAAAATATCATCTTGTGTCGCTCTGGTTAATTTTAGCAGAAAATGTTATTTTTGTTTTATTTATACACCTACACATAGATGTCTATAGTGAAAGTACGAGAGTGTCGAACTCAGGAAGAAAAATGCTTAGAAACTAGGATAAAGTTGTAGAAAAATAAGCTACAATAGGTTTCCAAATTTTTATTTCTTTTTAGGAAGTTTTCTGGATTTTTATCATATTTTTTTTAATTTATATTATTTTTGTTGTTTTAATATACCTATGTAAAAATATAGGTATAGATTTTTGTAATTTTATATTTTGGATTTAGTTTTATAGGTTTTATATGTTTTGAGTATTTTATGATTTTTATTTAAATTTTAAAAATGATTTGTAATTTTTATTTAGTTTTTGAAGTTGAAAACTATTTTTTATTAAAAACATATTTTTGTTTGTTATTTTAAAGAAAGTAGAACTATAAAATTTTTATCTTTTTTATGAAGTTTGTGAAAATAACTTCAAAATGGAATATTATACATATCTTTATGATTTTTATTGAATTAGTTATGATTTTTAGAAGAACTTTGTATTTTTTATTGGTTTTAATATTAAATTTTCATTTTATATTTAGTTTTCTGTGTAAAATATAGTAAAATATGCTAATGATAATTTTTATATATTTTTTAAAGAATTTTTATATTCTTATGATTTTAAATCTTGTTATGTTTTTTATATTTTTAAAAAAAATATTACAAAAAGAAAAGGTTTTAGTTTTCAAAACTAAAGTTATATAGTATAGAGTATTAATAGGTATTAACACATATGTTAATTATAATTTTATATTTTGTATTTTATTTAATATGAATTTATCATGTATAGTATATTATATTGTATTTAGGTGTATTTTTTATGATTTTATGGAAATTTAAGGCACACGTGCGAATTATTAAAAGCTACAGGGGCCTCTGCGTAAAATTCTCAAGATTGTGCGTGCCTCGCACGTGCTCGCTCAGTTGCAGAAGGATCGATACGTAAAATTAAATAGTGTGGAGGGATTTTGTGAAAAATTATTATGAGTACGTGCCCACACACGTGAGCAAATCTGGAATGTACCTACTTGTGAATATCAAAAGTATCGGGGGCTTCAATGTAAAATACCCAAAAATATATGATGTGCATGTATTTCGCATGTGCACCCCTTATGGCAGAAAGCAGTGGGCGGTGGATTTGAGCTCATAATGGACGGTTCTGATTTAATCTGGACGAGAGATCTATTCTTCCCCTTCCCCTTTTGAAGTTCGTAGGTGATGAATCTGCGATTCGTCATCTATATTTATTTATTTTAGCTTAAAATCCCTTATAAAACACACACATATTACACTAACTCTGTATTCTTAATAACTTGCATATGTGTAAATATTGTATGCTTCTTACTAATTTTAACCTAAAATAAATAAAGAAAGAAAGAAATGAAAAATAAAGAAAAGAAAATAAAAGAAAGAAAGGACGACAGTATATAGGCTGACCCGAACCCCGAGAGAAGGTCAAGACTTGACTTGATCGACCAAGAATAAAGTTGGGGGAGATAAGGGTCCTTAAACAGAAAACCAAAAAAATGCGTGTGTTTTTGTAAATACTTCTCACTTATTTTGTGTATATCTGTATAAAACTAACACTAATTTATTTGTACATTAATTAACCTCAAATCGAATAACTTTCAAAACCAAAGTTGTAAATAAAAATGTATCCTAATTAATAAAAATGATTGCACAATTAAATCATGTACAGAATAAAAGTAGCCACACATAGAAAAAGCCACTAAGCACTAATTGAAAAATCAATTTCGTCTCCATATGAACTCAAATTAAACAATCTCACTTCCATTAAATTTTAAATTAAATTATCTTTAAAATGGTCGTGATTTTATAATTTTTGGAGTTACGAGTAAAAAGTTGGTCTTTCGGGGTGGTTTGTGCAGTTTTCCCATGTATTTTATAAATATTGTATTTGTATATAATTGTAAATTATTCTTACCAATTATTTCGAATAAAAAAAAGCTAATTTCCTTATTTACCCTTGTATATAATGTCATATATGTATATAATATATGTATATAGTTGCTATTTTAATTAACCATCATAAAAAAATAAAAAAATAACATTTTTTAATTCAAATAAATAAAGTGACGAAAATTCAAAAAAATTAGATAATTTTGTAAATAGTTTTATCTCTTTTACTTTATCTCATGTCATCTCTTCCACCAAAAAAAATCAAAAATTAATTTCAATTTTCATCTCTTATCTCTTTATCCAAAAAATTCAAAAATCAAATTTCATTCCATCTTTTCTATTTATATGTCACCTTCTCCCTCATTCAAACTAGATCAATCTTTAGAAAGAGGAGCCCGATCTTCGAGATAAAATTTCGTCGAGAAAGTTGCCTAGCCTCCGAGTCGTCCGGTGACAGCGAGTCGACTTTGTCGAGGCGATCACGGTCCTTTTCCGCTCCTAAGGTGAGATCCACATTTTTCTTATTTTTATCTAGGTTAATCGTAGTTTATTTCTCACATTTTTTATCTCGCTGTCATTTTTCTCTCTAGATCTTAAAAAAATCCATCTCGCTTTGATTCGCCACCGACTCGATTTTTCATCTCACTTTCTCGATCTCCATGCATTCTACTTCTACCGTCCACGATCTCTCAACTCCGGCCGCATACAGTGGCCGGAGATCGGATCCGACTCTTTCATTTTCTACGGATCCCCGCCCATTTTCCGATTTTGTAAAAAAATAAAAAACAATAAAAAACATTTATTTCCTTTATCTTTATCATTAAAATTTCCGTCCTCGAGAAAAACGTAACAACAAAATGGCATCGTTGCCGGGGAGGCACGGCGAGGGTAGTTAGGTTTCTTTTTTGACCTGTTATTCTTGGTTGTAAATATCTGTTTACATTCTTGCCATTCACTTCATTATTTATATCCACTGCATTCATTCATTTTTTCTCTTATATTTGATAATTGTGTTTCTTATACATTCTCTTTTCTTTTTCTTGTGAGGGCACGCAGAGCAAAGGAGACGATCCTAGGAGAGCCGAAGCACCCAAGCGATGTGGAGGCAGCTTGATTCTTCACCAGGCTGCAGGATAGCGTGAGAAGAGGAGAAGAAAAATTGAAAGATACGAAAAAAAATAGAGAGAGATTATTTTTTCTACCATTTGAACTCTTGTAAACAGACATTCATTTGTTGCAGGGTCTGTTTCGCCAAGTGCCGATGCACTTGGGGGACCTCACCGGTTTTGTTTTCATCGCCTTATTTTTTTGTTTCCCGTGGATTTCGTGAGCCACCTATTGATTTCTTTAATTAATTTGCTTGAGCCAGGTAATTAATTAGGTCCAAACACCCTAATTAAGAATTTATGTGCCTATAGAGTAGAGCGTAATTTGGACTTAGTAAAATTAACTTGTTCTTGCCTGTTAATAGAAGCTATCATTTAAGACGGTTAACTAGCATCATATAGGTTAGTTTATTTTTCTGTTTTTAAATTCTACGCGGATCACTTGCATGTAGAGTTCTGACGATAAGGTACGCATCTCTAACCCCTGCATGCATCATCGTTTTTAATCGTGCATTGACATTTCCGATCTCCTTCCTTGTTTTCTCTCACATAAGTTAAAAAGGAAATTGGACACTCGGTAGGAGATTCTTTGAAAATATTTTAACCAAGTGAGAACTGCCTAAAATACGGGACTGCTAAAGAAAACTCAACCCTAAAATAAAGACAAGGAAAAATCATTGTTTTGGGGAGAGTAACCCCCTCATTGTTTGGTTTGTATGTAGCGAGAGAGCGACCCGCACACAAGGATAGAGCCACGCCCGAACTCTCTTCAGACTACTATCTTTGGTTAGTCGTTCTCTAGTGAGGATCTCTCTGGTAGCCAGTAAAGCGGCACGTGACATCCTTAACAGATTGAATTGATGTGGTAGCCGGTAAACGGTCCGCAATTCGTACTGGCTGGGAAAGGTCAAACATTGGGATTACGCCAGTCTCCTAAGAGCATTGGGTTCCTAACAGCTCGCTTTAACCGCTCTGATATTTTGTATTATCACCTAACTCTAAAACAGACAAGATTAAGAGATCGAACCTTCACGGTCTTTACATTGCGTTGAGTTGGTGAATTGGGGGTTTGTATTGCGTTTGATTGCTTGTGTGCATACTAGATCCTGTTGTGCATTTTGCTCCTTTTCTCCATATCTTTTGACTTGACCCTCATGCTCTCTCATCTTTTGTTTCGAAGATGGCTGACTGGAGTTATTTTAATCTGATCTTCGCAGATACCTTGTACCCTCCAGTTGATCCACCTTCCCTTTTCCAGGAGGATTTTCCTCCTGATTTTTGTGCATATCCGCCTAACCCATTATTTCAGGAGCCGGAGGACTTTGATTTTCACCCGCCCTCATTCAACCCACCCATTTCTGGGATTTCAGAGTCACCTTTCATGGTTTCCACACTTATAGACATTGAACTAGATGATGGATCATATGAATTTGAGGATTTCCAATCTATTTAATATAAATGAGAGCCAGAAAGAACGCTGCTCCACTATTTGAGGATATTGATTCACTTGAGGATAATCATGAGAGCATGAAATCACCCAAAATACAAAAAAATGGAAAATTTTCAAAATTCAAAAAGAATTCGGGAGACACGTTGTTGATTCATTTTGTGAGGAGAGGACTCAAATGGCCAATCATTTACCCACACAGCCATGTCCCAACCCTATCCCCGAGGATTTCACTGTACAGACTGCTCTTGGCAATCCTCATGTAAATGTTGATTCCAACCTCCTCCCTTGTATGGATGAGGTCCAAAAATTCTAAAAAATGTTGAGTAAACCCAAAGTGGTGACCACCCTTCATGAGATCATTAAAGACCCACTTCAACAGGCCATGACAGATTTATCTACTCCTCAACACAAGAAGAGAAAGCGAAGGAGAAGATCTGAGCACCACATTTTGACCATGGCCACCGCCTACGCTATCTCTCACCATCTGTATTTCAAGAAAGGGAACACAACCACACCTCTAGTGAGTTGCTCCATATCTGACTATTCTTGTGATAACACTCTCCTTGACGGCGGTTCGTCAATCAATTTAATACCCTTCTCTATGGTACAGTCTCTTCATCTTGGGCCTCTCAAGAAAACCATGATGATAGTTCAATTTACTGATGGATCTATCAAGAGGCCGAAGGGTATTCTTGAAAACGTTGTCATTCTTAGTCAGGGCATGAATTTCACTTCAGATTTTGTTGTAATTCCCATGGAGACCTCAACCCCTGTGGAGCACCCTCCAATCATCCTGGGACGACCTTTCCTCGCCTTTGTGGGAGCCTTTATTGATTATGGTTCAGGAGATATTCGCTTCCCTTCTGATGTAGGGAGCTATGTGTTAATCACTACACCCACTATCGTCCAGAGTCTCGCATCCCATGAGAGTGTGTCTGTGTTAGACAACCCCAAGGACTTTGACCATGATGATACTTGAAGAGATTTTTGTTGTAGGGTGGATGATACTGAGACCCAAGAATTCCTCTTCAAAGAGGAGGACTCGGAAAGCATAGACCTTGGAGTCCCCTCTTCTGGTATGTGGCGATGCATTGATGACATCCGTGGAATTTACACGATAGAAACCCTAGAGCGGAAGGCAGACTCTGAGACTAGACATGACGGACATGATTCGACTACTTTCACTGATGAGTCCGTTCCTATTCACGTTGATTCAGATGAGACCGATCAAGCCAAATTTGATTTGATTGCTTTTATAAAGTAATTTGGGCCCTTTGCTAAAGATGATGATCCAGTGGAAGCTTGCCAGGCTAAAATTGATCCTACTTTTTCTGATAATGATTTCGAGCCATTTTACTTTGATGTTTGCGAGACTTCCTAGGCAGGACATGACCACACCACTTCCAATAACAAGTTTAGGCCTGCACAATCTGAAACCGTTGAGGATATATTTTTGGTCGATCCTACTCAGTTTATGTCTAATGATGATCCCAATATCGACCTATACCTTATCAAATCCATACCTCAGCGGTCCCACAAGAAGGTTCATTTTTTACCTTCTTGACCTTTGTACATTCACTCATCTTGTATATCCTTTCATTTCACTCTTTTTTCTCCCGTTTCATCATTCATCCCTTTTCCGTGTGTATATATGATATACTTAGGATGTGCTTTATCCTAAGTATGGGGGGTGAAGTATTGGTGTTGTTTGTATTTGTCCTGTTTATCACCCTTGTCGTTGTTGCCTATACTTAGGGTTCGTTTGCTTGCAGGGTTGGGAAGGGTTGGGTTGGGTGGGCTGGGTGAATAGTAAACTGTGAGGAGGGGGTACCCCTGTGAATAGTACCCAACCCAACCCTGCAACCAAACGAACCCTTAGGGATACTCTACCTTAAGTATAGGGGGGTGATGTTGTTCATATCGTGTCCGTGATTCTGAACATTCTCTTCATCGGATTTCCCCTTTGTACATTCTACTATACTTAGGATTACTTGATCCTAAGTATAGGTGGGATCACCAACTTATCTTCTTTTTATATTTTCTTTGAATTGTTGTAGCATAGGAGTCTTTTCACCTTTCTAAACTTAGCACGAGTTATGGAGGTGTCGTATATATTATATATATACTTTAGACATAACTCGTACTTTTAAATACATTTATTTGGGGGGTTATATGTACAATTTTGTAAAAAACAAAAAACCAAAAAAAAACAAAAAAAAGAACACAAAAAAGCAAAAAAATAAAAAAACAAACCAAAAAAAAACAAAACAAACAAAATAAAAAATTCTCTTGTATATACTTGTATATATTTTACTAACCATTTTTCCTTAAAAAACTACAGAACCAAAAATCTATAAAAATTTACATAATTCAAAAAACCTTTCTTTCACATCTGCATTTTTCCTTCAAAAATCCATAAAAAGTTCAAAATTAGAAAATTGTAAAAAAAATTTCTTTTCACATGTGCATCATTTCTTAAAAAAACTCTTTGCATTGTTAATATTTTGCATTTGCATGTGCATTTTTCAGGATAGTATTGATATTTAAACCTGGAATAAAATTGAAGAATGGAGCTTAGTTGGACCTTAATCCACCTAATTCTCGGAGGAACTTCACCGAGAAATGGGATTTTAGAAGCTTGAGGTCTTTGACTTAATTCTTTGAGTTCCATATGACAATGTGCAACGTTTGACTCTTAGTGTCTAACCTGGTGTCTTCATCCTGGGTAAAACTCTGGAATAGAGAATTAATTTGTACTCTCGCACTATGCACTTAGCTCAACTCAGACGGGATGTTGGAAGACTATGTGAGTTTCTTTTCTGATAGCGTGGAAATCTAAATACTGGAGTACGGGTTGAAATAAAGCTTCGGAAAAGGGATGGACAGCTGGGCGCAATTCTTTCTAAGACCCCAAAACATGTACAGAAATAAAAGATTCTATATCCATAGGGGCACAACAAGATCAAAAGCAGAACCACCAAAAATTCAAATACAAAGAAGCCACTACCAAATAAATATCTAACCAAAAAGGTCCAAGCTTGAAGAAAACCTGCAGATCTTGGTGGAGACTCGGCTACACTGGCTAACTTCACAAAGAGAGGTGACTACACTGGCCACCCTCCAATTCTTTTCTCATTCTTCTAACTTCTCCCCCAATTCGATTGTGAACACAGCACGACAGACCTTAGAAGGAAATACCTGACTCCCTGAGGACGCGTTATTGGAGAGGAGATTTGCATGGTATTCTGGCATTCTAGATGGGAAGCGCTAAAACCTTTCACATATATGAGTCGATTGTTCAATATTCATCGGGTATGCTTTGGGAAGAGGATTGATCTAAGATGATTTCTGAGCCGAAACTGTGACAATGATGTGTAGAACTTGAAGGCTGTCGATTTTAAAATTCTAAGTCTCACAGAAGTTCCGACACACTAATAATCCAAAGGTCCGATAGATCTCCAAACTACAATTTTATGAAGATAAGTTTAGTACTCGATATTGTCTTACTTTCTTTATTTTCCCTTTCTTTTTCATTTTTTCACTTATTCTTTCAAATAAGTGTTTGCTAAGGGACTAGCAAAGGTAAAGCATAGGGGGATGATGAATCTGTGATTCCTCATCTTTATTCATTTATTTTAGCTTAAAATCCCTTATAAAACACCTGCATATAACACTAACTCTGTATTCTTACTAACTTGCATCTGTGTAAATATTGTACACTTCTTACTAATTTTAACCTAAAATGAATAAATAAATAAAGGAAAAATAAAGAAAAGAAAATAAAAAAAGAAAGGAAGACTATATACAGGCTGACCCAAACCCCGAGAGAAGGTTAAGACTTGACTTGATCGACCATGAATAAAGTAGGGGGAGATAAGGGTCCTTAAAAAATACATGTGTGTTGATGTAAATACTTCTCACTTATTTTGTGTATATCTGTATAAAACTAACACTAATTTATTTGCGCATTAATTTACCTCAAATCGAATAACTTTCAAAACTAAAGTTGTAAATAAAAATGTATCATAATTAATAAAAATGATTGCACAATTAAATCATGTACATAATAAAAGTAGCCACACTTGGAAAAAGCCACTATGCACTAATTGAAAAATCGGTTCCAGCTCCATATGAACTCAAATTAAACCAATCTCACTTCCATTTGATTCTAAATTAAACTAGCTTTAAAATGGATGTGATTTATAATTTTTGGAGTTACGAGTAAAAAGTTGGTTTTCCGGGGTATTTTGTGCAATTTTCCCATGTATTTTGTAAATATTGTATTTATATATATTTGCAAATTATTCTTACCAATTATTTCAAATAAAAATAAAAAAATTAAAACAAAAAAAGTTAATGAACTTATTTACCCTTGTATATAATGTCATATAAGCATATAGTATATGTATATAGTTGCTATTTTTAATTAACCATCATAAAAAAATAAAAAAAATAACATTTTTTAATTCAAATAAATAAAGTGATGAAAATTCTAAAAAAAAGATAATTTTGTAAATAGTTTTATCTCTTTTACTTTATCTCATGTCATCTCTTCCACCAAAAAAATTCAAAAATTAAATTCAATTTTCATCTCTTATCTCTTTATCCAAAAAAATTCAAAAATCAAATTTCATTCCATCTTTTCTATTTATATGGCTCCTTCTCGCTCATTCCAACTAGATCAATCATTAGAAAGAGGAGCCTGATCTCCGAGAGAAAATTTCATCGAGAAAGTTGCCTAGCCTCCGAGTCGTCCGGTGACAGCGAGTCGACCATGTCGAGACGATCACGGTCCTTTTTCGCTCCTAAGATGAGATCCACATTTTTCTTATTTTTATCTAGGTTAATCATAGTTTATTTGTCGCACTTTTTTTATCTCGCTGTCATTTTTATTTCTTTAGATCTTAAAAAAATCCATCTCGATTTGATCTGCCACCGACTCGATTTTTCATCCCAATTTCTTGATCTCCATGCGTTCTATTTCTACTGTCCACGATCTCTCAACTCCGGCTGCGTACAGTGGTCGGAGATCGGATCCGACTCTTTCATTTTCTACAAATCCTCAGTCATTTTCCGATTTTGTAAATAAATAAATAATAATAATAAATATTTATTTCCTTTATCTTTAACTATTGTTTTGCAGGACCATTAATAAAAAACAAAAAAATTAAAAAAATTTAAAAAATTCTATATCCTGTTTTTTTTATTCCTATTTTTGGATTTACAAAAAAATGTAAAAAAAGTTTTTCCTTTTTTATTATTGTTTACATCATAAAAAAAATTTAAAAAAAAGAGAGAGGGGACGGCTTCTCTCCAGGCGCCGCCGCCCTCCCCCTTGATCCTCCTGGCCTGCCATCCACCGGTCGCGCTTCAGCTGGCGCCACCTGCCAGACCGCCATGCGCAGCCCCCTCTTCGTCGGGTCGACCTCCTCCATCAGGCAGACAGCCGCCCACTGAAGCCCTCACCCTCCATCGATGCATGTACTCCCTTCCAGTAGTCCCACGCTGCCTCGTCCCCGTCGCGTCCTCCTCCGGGCAGGCACGCGCACAAGCGCGCCGCCCCTCCTGTGCGTTCACAAGTCCTTCGACACGACGCGAGCTCGCATCCCCCAGCGCCACAGCGCGAGCCCGGCGGCCCCCTCCGTGCTTTCAGCCAGGCACGCCTGTGCGCCCCCTCCGACGCGTCCGCCGCCCTTCAGCCCAAGAGCGCCCCCCTCCGTCGTTTTGCGACCCGATGCCATCTCCGCCAACGCCTCCACCGCTCCAGCGCCGCCCGCGCGCATGTGGGGAGAAGGGGCAGCGGTGCCCAACGCCCCCGTTGTGCGTCTTAGGGTTTTGATTCAATAAAAAAGAGGAAATTACAGTTGCACCCCAAAGTTTAACGAAAATGGCGAATAAGTCCCTGCCAAAGTCTCAAGCACATGACATGCACATGATATATTGGTAAAATTGCGCTTTCTCTCCTGTGATTTATTTTTATTATTTATTTGATGCAAAGACAGAACTTATTTACATTTTTGTCCTTGAACTACAAAACAAAAACGTGTGTGCTCTTTTTGAATGAAATAAATGTTATTTGTGATCTAAAAATCTTACAAAAATGATGCTATGCTCTTGATGTGATTATCTTCTTAGCATAAAATTTTTATTACATTTCGCTTTCATTTATTATTATTAAAAAACAAAAACATGCCATTTTTCCATGTTTGAAATTCCAAAATTCCTAAAATTCAAATATTGTTCCGAAAATTCCACAAAAAATAGTTGTATTTCATTGTCTTTTAATTTCTGTTAATTTTCACGCATTAATTATTTATAAAACCTCAAAAAATTGAAAAACATCAAAAATCTTGTAAAAATCACAGAAAATTCTAAAAAAATCCAAAAATTGTGATTTCACTTTTTTTTTAGATATATGTTTCTAGTGTGTTTTAAAAATAATTTCCTGGAGTTTTGGCCCTTAGAATATTTTTAAGTTGCAAATTACTCCAGGTTGTGCACATTTTCGTATTTTCTCACTGATTAATTTTTAGAAAAGTACAAAAATATCTGAAAATTACACAAAAATTCTCAAAAACATTTCGAAACTTTTAAAACCCAAAAGTATTTTTCTGAATTTTTCTGAGCATTTTTGATAAATCGAAAAATTAGAAAAGAACTGGTGTGCGTATTTTTGGTCTTGTGAATATTACTTCGTGTTATTTTTGAAAATAAAAATTGTAAAATGAAAATCACTAAAAATTTGAAAATCATAAAATAAAAAAATAAAAGATAAAAAATCACAAAAACCAAGGATAGTTGTCCTTTGAGATTCTTGTTTTCTCTTAATTAATTTTCGATTAATTGAATAACCCTCGAGAATTGTAGCCTCCTTGAGTTCTACTTGTCCACTATACAGGTTAATTAGTAGCAAAAATAAAAAAAATGTTTGTTTGTCACGAGATTTTTGGGGATAGCAACGACCAGTTTACAATTAATAAATTTCCATCCTCCAAGATTTCATGCATAACAGTTGGAGATGGGTTTGACGAAGCTCGATTATGTTCCGCGGAGTAAAGGCTTCGAGTGTGGCAGTTCAAGCTCAGATAAGAAATGATCTCTGATCAGGTCTACGAGCGGTGCATTAATTTGATCCTCATGCGATCAGAGTGGTGGATCAGTGGATCACCAGTGTTCTTCGAGGAGAAGATGGTTGTACAGATTTGATGCTTCAAATGATTGTGTATTGCAGCTCAGATATTCAAGTATATCGTTCTCTCCAGGTGATGAATTGATGCTCCATATTCTTCAGATCACGTCCAAATCTAGAAGGTTAAGATCGCTTCTCTCAGTCATGTCTCGATCTCTAGATGTTTACGCTTTGATCTGGTCTATCAAGCTCGACCCCCAGCAAAATAACTTATCTATGATGGATACCTGCAAATGGAATAGGATATGTCTTGAAGTTTTTTGCTTCATCGGAGATTAATCGAATTGAAACCAGAATTAATTGAAATGGAATGAATGAGTGGAGGAGATACTAACAATGAAGGATCGAGTTCCGATTCAGCGATCACTAGACGTGATCAACAATTAAATAGATTTGGAAGGTATGAGAGATAGAATAGAAAACGAAGAGGATTTAAGAGGTGATGATCGATTTGGCAAATGATCGGATAGGGATTTATTTTAGATACAGAGAGAAATGAAGGAAAGAGTAGATCGGAACAAGGGAGGAAAAAGGAGAAAAGAAATCAAGAAGATCTTGATGGAGAGGAGGAAGAGAAGAGGAATTCTATCCCGGACGGAATGAAGAAATTATGTTCACATTTGGACTCGAAGATTGGCGGAGCTCTGATGTTGATGGCCTCTACAGTCGACGATGTTGGAGGCTATACACACGACAGCTTGTGGCGAAGCAGCTACAAGAGTTGATCTCTCCTTTCTCTGCACTCTCTCTCTCAATGACGGGCGGAGAACTCTGTCATAGATTTCGCTTGCGAACTTGGAATTGGAAAAGTGGGAAGAAAATGGCGGATGCTTGCATCTCGAGGGGGTAGGGTTTCTTAAATAGGCGAGATTACAAGGGGAGTAAGGATGTGGGCCCGGTCACCGATGGTGAGTCTCGTGACTGTGGGTTCGTTAGGTCATTGGCCTAATGACCAAGCAGTTGAGGAGTTAGGCGAAGGAAGTAAAGGGTGGCGACAGGCGTTGGGGAAGAAGGTGCGGTGGAAGAAGGAAGAGAAGATGAGAGAGAGAGAGAGAAAGCAATAAAAAATAAAATTAATTAATTAATTAATTAATCTAATCTAATTAATTAATGTAATTAATTAGTAATTAATAATTAAATAAATAAATAAATAAGATAAAAAATGGATTAATAATATTTAACTAAATAAATAATTAATTAAAGTAATTAAATGAATTCAGAATTAATTATTTAATATATTAGTTAATAAATAATTTTTATTATTATTGAAAAATAAAATATGAATGATATATATATATATATATATATATTTGATGATATATATTAACTTGGATAAAATTAATATACATTGTATAATCTATACCAATAGGGTCCCAAAACTACATTTTTCATATTAACTCCTATTTTAACAAAACTAGTGTCATTTAAAAGATAATTCTATAAAACAAACTTGAAAAGAGAATTTGTCCAATTCAGATTTCATAAGGCCAAGTTAAGAGGTCCGAAAAATTTAGATCACGACTTCATGGCTTCGGTATTTGTTATCATTTAAAATTAAATTATATTTTTATATTTTTCTATTGGTTTTTATAAACATTTTAGAAAAGAAATAAGTTAAACACAGTTAAGGATAATGAATAAAAATCGAGAAGTTTCTACATATAGTACTTATGGACAATAGGGCCTAAATGCTAAAACTCACCCGTTTTATTCTAATATTTTTTATATTTCTAATAAATAGTATTACTTATAAAATGAAGTTTAAAAGTGAGTTTGGTCAATTTCAAATTTTCTATAAATAGTTATGAACCTCGGAAGTAAGCTTTTACAGCTTTTGCGGTTCATGATAGTTAATTAATTTTATATTGAATAATTTTTCTGATTTATTATAAATTAATATATTTTTATGAGCAACTTTTTTAAAGGAAATATTTGATTTGAGATTTACTGATGATAAATAAAATAGGTGAAGTATTTACAAGGTGAAAAATGAATAAATGTACATTAGTGATTTAGGTTTTTTTGATATTTTTCTACAATAGGATCCTTGTCTCCCCTTGCTTATTTATTTTGTCGACTAAGTCAATGTTGACATGGTCTCGAGGTTAGGATCATTCTGTATATATTTTATATGCATACTTCTTTTTCTTTTCTTTTTCTTTTTTTTTCTCTTTTTTATTTTATTTTGGATAAATAAGTGTTAAAAATATAATATTAATAATTATGGTTAGAACCTTAATCAAATGGAATTAGTGAGTATTGACATGTATTTTACCAAGTATTTTAGCCAAAATGAAAGAATAAAGGCGATGAATCCTGGATTCATCATTCCCCTATACTTTACCATTGCTAGTCCCATGGAAAAAACTTATTCCATAAATAAGTGCAAGCAAAAAGAAAAAGAAAAGGAGAAAATAAAAGAACTTAGAACATGCTTGTTTCTTTAAACCGAATCTTACTTCACCCATGATTTAGAACTGGAGTAGACATTTGGATTATTATTGTGTCAGGACTCTATTAGAATTAGGATTTAAGCCTCGACAACCCTCAAGTTCCACAAATCCTTATATAGGTTCACCTCAATAGCATCTCAGATCCACCCATCCATCACACCAACTATTTAGTTTTGACGGCAATTGTTCTCTATGCGAAAAGTTTTAATTTTCCTAATTAAAGAAGAGAAGAAATCGCCCAATAGTATCACACTCCCATTGGCCCCTCATCCAGCAACTCGATCCTCGAGGAGGGGGTATTTCCTTCTAAGGTCAGATAGTGTTGTGTCCAAAATAGAGTAGAGAGAGAAACAGAAGAATGGGAAGAGAACTGGAGTGTGATCAATTAATCATATCTCCTTGTGAAGCCTGGACAGTTTGGTCAAGTTTCCACCGAGACATGCAGGTATTCTGATGTTTTGACCATTGTGATTATATTTGTATTTGTTGTATTTAGCTTCTTTTTGGTATAAATGATTGTTGCACTGCATTAATCTTTTATTCCCCGACAAATGTAGCTTCATTTCTTTCCCTCCATTTTTTGGGGTCTTAGAAAAAATTGTGCCAGCAGATCCTTCCCTCGTCTAAAGCTTTATTTCAACCCCAAACTCTCCTGTCTTTAGACGTCAGAACAACTTGACAAGTATGGAAACGCACCACTGAAATGGACTTCCCTCTGTAACCCCATGCAAGTTGATTTAAGTGTAGAGTGCATGAGTTCAAAATTGGTTCAAATGGAGAAGAGTTAAATGGATGACACTATGTGTCGTACTTAGGCAAATTCAAGTTGAATTCCAAACACAGTCTTATGAAACCCAAGAAATTGAGTCTAAAATACCTGAAGAGTCTTAATTCTAGTTCCAAATAAATTCCCTTTAGAATTAAGTGGATTAAGACCTAAACCAAGTTCCATCTCTCAGCCATAGATACATTCAGTTCAAGAATCAGTCTTGTTCTAAAAAATTCAAATGAATGCAATAATTTTTTATGAAGTAGATTTTTTGGCATAAACTTTTTCAAGTGTTTTTTAAAGACTTTTCCAAATTTTTATTGAGTTTGAAAACTTTTAAATTTTTAGGACCTTTTTGAAAGAGTTAATGAATGTATTTGATTTACACAAATTTTACAAGAATTATGTATATTTTGCAAAGGATTTTATACATATTTCATATATACAAGTTTTATACGAATTTTATATAAATTTTATCAAAATTATTATTCACAGTTTTTATGTAATGAAGGATTTTATCCAAGCATTTTACAACATATTTTATATTAGATTTTTAAAAAACTTTTTTTCTTATAAGTCATATTTACGATTTTCTTTTGCCTTTTAAAAGTCTGAAATATATACACATACTTTTAGATAGCCATATTTTTAAAAATAAAATAAAGCATGAGTTTTGGCTTCTAAAGTATATATATCTTATATATATACGACACCCCCTATACTTAGTGTGAACTATGTCCTCATAGTAAGCAAAGAAGCAGCAAAGGAAGATATAACTCAGGTTGAGTATAGATTGGTAAAAAGAATTCTATACTACAACGGCTCAAAGAAATAATGAATAAAGAATAGAAGTCAATCATTCCGTCTATACTTAGGATCGAGTAATCCTAAGGACTGCATACTTAAAATTGAAGATGATCGTGGTCTAGAGAATGTATACAATCAACGACTTGGCTTATTCCCCCTATACTTAGGGTAAAATATCCCTAAGTATAGAGAAGAATATC
The DNA here is from genome assembly GCA_037367405.1 of Ottelia alismoides. Taxonomy (NCBI): domain Eukaryota; kingdom Viridiplantae; phylum Streptophyta; class Magnoliopsida; order Alismatales; family Hydrocharitaceae; genus Ottelia; species Ottelia alismoides. The sequence continues at coordinate 214,791 of JAZKJV010006439.1, forward strand.
AATAGTTGAGGGACAATCAAGAGAGTAGATTACAAAAGAACCAACCAAAATCAAAAGTCGACATGAGCAACATTACCCTCCCCCCATACTTAGGGTAAAGCACACCCTAAGTATAAACAACAACATGGATAATAAAATAAAATGATATAGGCAACATGAAGTCTACACCCCCCTGTACATAGGATAATGTACATCCTAAGTATAGAAAAAATCCTATGCGACATCTAGGGGTGTAAAATAAACGGTAGAAAAAAAGAATAAGATCAAAAATAAATATAGTGAAAAAGAAGGAATAAATCAACGAGAACTATAAAAGCTCAAGAAAGTTGAAGATTTCCCTTCTTGTGCGACCTTGGAATGATAGAATGTACAATAGATATGTCGACATCAGGGTCATCCACAGAGACATCCATATCCGAATCGGAGGATCCCTGACCTGTGTCGACCGGTGAGGAGTGGTCGAGATGGCTGAACACATGGATAGAACTGACCTCTGAAATCTACCCCACGATCTGTGAAGTAGACGGAAGAAAAAGGTTAAACTCTGCTGGGATCTGATCAATCTCTTCATCAATATAGACCTTATCTGAATAAATTTGCATAGAGGGATCGATATCCACACAACTAGAAGGCGCGAATAAATGATCTACAATCGAAATGGGTTCATCCTTCAAAGTACGTGCCAACAGCAGTTTTATCTCATTGACGTATATGCTACAGATCTCGTCACTATATCTCCAAACATGTGTAAGTAGAGCTCCGAAGGCAGTACTTTCTAAGTTTTCCTCTCGGGAGAAGAAATCTCGGGTCTCAGTAGAATCAGAAAGGATATGATCGTTTCGAATCTGAGCTGTAATCCCACATGTCTCTGTATCTGATGGCCTGGAAGCACACTCATAGGCTAGAGGAGTCTTTATCGTCTCGAGGTTTGGCACTATGCTGCTGGGAGGAAAAGTAACACTATATGTTCCATAATCAATAATGTTCTTGGCAGCACACAGAAATGACCATCCAAGAATAATGGCATCATAATGTGATGGTACTGAGGAGTCAGAGTCTAAGAAAACAAAATCCACAGTGAATTTTGTTCCTTGTACCATCACGACAACATTCCAAAGTATACCTTCAGCCTCTTGACCTATAGGTCCGGAAACCGAAGAATCATTCTGGCTCGCATAAGAGGCCCTAAATGAAGAGTCTCGAGAAGATGGAAGGCTAAAATGTTCACTGAAGATCCGTTGTCTAAGAAAGTGCGCTCGAACTCGTGATCTGAAATATGAAAACTGACAATGGTGCTCCCATATTTTTCTTTTTTCCTTTTGGGAGAGGTGTGTTGCATGGCATAACAAGTGGTAATGGTCAACACTTGTTTCTCAGATCAATGATTACGCCTCTTCTTGCTTCTCGATGTGGTATGCTGCTTCAGACATTTTTGAAGAAGAGTAATATGGACCAATTCCTCTGAAAGAGATAGGTTGATCTGAATTCTATCTGGCATCTCTTTCGTGAACTTCGAATCTTGATTCTTTTTTAGATTTTATGGTTTTTCTACTTTACATAGATTCGAGCATCTGGAAAGAGTATATGTACATCCTCCTTAGTCAAATGTACACTCAGAGGATCAGAAGGAGGAGAAGAAAATATTTTTCTAAAATGAGGACTAGCTCCATGAAGATTATAAGATCGAGATCTAGCAGAAGAGTCTAAAGACTTATATTTATTTCTATTTCTATATTTTCTCCTTTTTCCATTTTTGTGATTTTTCACCTTCACTACACGGAGAATCAGACTGGATATGTGACTCAGATGTCGGTTGAGAGGCAGACTCTGATTCTCTCTCTGTGACCATGTTGGCTATCAAATCTTGGAATGTGTCCATCTACTCCCTATGATATGTGGTCTGCTCAAGAATTAGATGGATGAAATGATAGAATGTGGGACCATCTATATCAATACTCTCAAAGCTATGTCCAACATCCATCTCAGGCTGCTAAAGATACTCAGAATAAGCAAATGAGTCTGAAGTGAAATGCTTCTGAGGTTGCCACTTGGAGTACTGTGATATGGAAACTGAATTGGTTGGTATGTTGGCTGAAATAGCATGAACTCTAACTTGGTATCTTCAATAACTGAGGAATAGGTATCCAAGGCTCTCGAATTGGGAAGCACAAAACTGACTCATACTCCAGTTAAAAACTTAATGGAATATATGTCAGACTTTGAGGACAAGAACTCTCTACTACTGTCTCAATGTCCATCCTCAGTGCTGCATCAATATCTACATCAACTGCCTGATGTGCGAATCTTGGATCTTCATGACGTGAATCATATCTAGGTGGTCGGTATCTCCTTCATGTGTCATCTCGACATCAAAGATCTCTCCAAAGAGGGTCCAACGTGAATCCTCATCAAGATCGCGGCGTGAACTGCCACACGAGGCGTTAACTAATGCTTGTTGATATGTGGTCGTCCCCAGGTAGAATATCTGAGCTAACGTAGCTCTGGAGATCCCGTGATCCGGTAATCTCCTCAAAAGAATATGGAATCTGAGCCACATATCCTGAAGCGTCTCAAGGGGATCATGTGAAAATTCTCTGATGACTGACCGCATGAAGTTGTCCTAGATAATGGGGTAAAATATCCTAAGAAAGACAGCTCGAAGTGTACCCCAACTAGCTCTTTCCTCTCCCAAATGTCGGATCCATCTCGTGGCTCCGTCCTTGAGTGATAAGGAAAAGTTCATCCTCATAGAGCCCTCCGGTTTAATGTCTGAATACAATCGATTCCAACAAATCTCCTCAAACTCGTGAAGATGATCGTATGGCTCCTCATGCGAATTTCCATGAAACTTTGGCATCATTGAAATGAAGTCTGAATAAATCATGAAGATTGGTAAATGATGATGCAATTTTCAGACCGGTTAAGGTGGATTATCTAAGCAAAGGTTGTTATCCCATATCAACCAATTCGATCACAAGAAAATAACCACTAAGAGAAACCAAGAAATGAAATGTAAGCGATTTGTTATTTTTAGTTACCTGCTATAGCCACCAGGGTCGAACACGAGGAGCACGATTGAAAAACTAAGTAGTCAAATTTCAAAGATAAAATAATTTTTTAGTGTATTTTAATTTTTCAAATTTTTAATTTTTGAATAGAGATAAACAAGCACAAAGCACTTAAAGCACACACAACACTCTTTTTGGGATTTTTAAAACTGATAAAAAATGTTCAGAAAATAAAGCAAAGAAATATTTTTAGGTTTTCAAAATTTTATGGTATTTTTGGTAAATTTTCAAGATTTTACAAATGTTTTTGTGATTTTATAAAAACCAATAATGACAAAAATACAAATAGTGCACAACCATGACCAAATTACAAATTTAAAATATTTAAATTGCCTTAAGGTCCTGGATAGCAATTTTATGATAAACTAGAAATAAAAACCTAGAAATAGGAATAGAAAACATGATTTTTGGATTTTTCTTTTGTTTTATATGATTTTTATGTGTTTTAAGTGTTTTTTTTAATTTTTAGGGTTTTATAGAGATTTTTTAAGAAAAACATTTACTATAGTTAAAACACAAGAAAAGAAACTCCATGAATTTTTGTGGAATTGAACACATTTTTCGAATTTTTATAAATTTGTTAAGGTAAACAGGGATCTTTTTGGTGTTTTTTTAATTTTTAAAAATATAAAATGTATTCAAATTAATCCAAAAATTCCAATACTAACTACACACTTGCATGAGCTACTAGTAATTTTTAGGAAATTTTTAGATTTAATTTAATATTTATTGAGTCCAATAAAAGACACACAATTAAACATAGTTCACGGGGAACAAAACGCAATTAATTTGAGTTCGTGGACCAAATACATAACACCTTATAAAAGCCTAGGGTCAAATCTATAAAAATCCCAACCAATTCACACACAAGCTCAATATTCCACGCTTGGGGGTATAAGTGCAAATTTTAAAAAACATATCATCCATTCACTAAAAACATAAAAGTTCGAGATAGAAAGTGTAAATAACCCACAACTCACGGGAAGATACACGTGCCTCAGACTTGGGGGACTAAAGTGCAAATATCAAAAGTTTGAGGTCCAAACTATAAATTTTTTTAACTACACATTTTTAATGGAATAAATCTAAAATTTGAGACAGTTGGGATGAAATTAAAATATACCCAAAGGGGAACGTGGTGTACATGGGGGACGGCTCTGATATATGATCATGGCGATAAGGATCCTCCTGGAGTTGATCTAGCTGAGCATCTGGGGGTCCAAAAAGGTCTCCTGGAGCGCGATAGTACCTACAAGGGGTCCAATGCTCAAAGATGGAGCTCCGATAGGGGTTATTTAAGCAAAACAGCAAGGGAAGAAGGGTGGTATGCGAGTCGACTTCCGATGGAGATGAAGGAAGGAGATCTGGCTCCTAATCTCACTATGATGGGCAAGCTTTAGGATGATTAGGACATGTAAGAAGGTGTGGGGTGAGTCGTGGTGTCGATCGATGTGGGTGGAAGAGCATGACGTGGCTTCGAGTAGTTAGTCCAAGCAGAGGAACTGGTGGCGGTGCAAACGAAGAAGGTGGAATCGAACAGAGGATTACATATGAAAGAAGCAGTACCTGAGGCTATCAATGAACTCTGGAGCTCCAGACGAAGGTAGTCCATGAGTTTTTGGCCTCAACCAAGCTGTGGCTAGCTGGGAGGTTGCTCGCGATGGTTCTTCGATCACGAAGTGAGCTATAAGCCTCTAGGCATCTCCGACGAGTCCTAAGGTACTCCTCCGGTAGCTGTCACTCTAAGGAAGGGAATTGAGGGTCTTTGATTGTGTGAGGGATGAGCTACAGAGCACAGGAGGCAGAGAAGATTCTTTATAGGGTGCTCTAGGGTCAAGAAAGATAGGCACGTAATGTGGAACCCTAGGCAGATCTGGCTGCACCTAGGATCCACGAGTATCATGGATGGTTGGGCTTCAATCAGAGGCAGGTATCGAGATTGGAGGTGGTCGGGTTCATGCACGAAAATTCGAAGAAAGAGCTCCAGTGAGACAGGGCACGACCCAACCCGGGTGGAAGAGACCGTTGACTGAGGTCAACCGTCTATCGTGGACCAATGAGAAATCAAGATCTACAAATAGAAAAGAAAATTGAATAGAAAATAGTAAATTAATTTAAAATAAAAAGTGTTATAACATAAAAATATTTATTATTTTATAAATTATTTTTCTATAATTTTTATTTATTTTTATGAAAAATAAAATAATGTATATACAGTATATAGTATTATATACAAGTATAATTGTATTGTGACAAATATTTTTATTTAATTATTTTTATAATAATAATTTTATTTTATATTTTATTTATTTACAAAATAATTTTAGGAGTATACAATAATTTTTTATTTAAATTTTGTAAATTAACTAAGGGTGTAGAATGAATAGGTGATGTATTATATAATATATATTTTGTACAAGGGTTTAATGATTTTATTTTTATGATTTTTATTTTATTTTATATTATTTCTAGGTTTATATAAAAGGGTGTAAAAAGAATGAAATATTTTTATTTTGTCATAAATAAATAAATAAATATTATATACAAGTATAGGTGATATGTACAATACACAATGTACCCTTATTTCTCTCTACTTCTTTTATTTGTGATCAGGTCAAGACTTGAACTTCACTTGGGGTTTGGTTCACTCTCTATTTATTATAAATACATCATTCTTTTTCTTTTCCCTTTATTCTTTTATTTTTCCAAAAATTAGGTGTTAATTATTTATTCTTAACAACAGCATGCAGAATGCTAAGTTATTTTATTTATAGGTATTTACAGATGTTTTTACTAAAAAGAAGAGATAAAATAAAAGAATAAAGAATGAGAATCGTAGATTCATTATCCCCCTATACTTTACCTTTACTAGTCCCTTAGCAAACACTTATTTGAAAAATAAGTGAAAACAAGAAGAAAAGAAAAGAAAAAGAATCAAGGTTGATTATTAAACTTGTATTCATTAAATTGGAGTATGGAGCTCAATCAGACCTTTGGATTATTAGTTTGGCGAAACATTATTGGGAATTAGGTTTAAGAATCAGCATCCTTTAAGTTCCGCAATCCTATGGTTAAGACTCCTCAATAACCAGATCAGAACAAGTCTACATACGATAACTCTAATGACTATGCATCTTTCCTTGTACTGTGTAAGTGATATGTAGTTCCCCACCTCATAAATGACAAAGAAACAACCTCCCTCAATAATGTAACTCTAGTCCCCCTGTCTAGCAGCTCTTTCCTCGAGGAGAGGATTATTCCCTTTTAAGTTCAAGTTCAACCAGCTCAAGAAGAGAGGAAAGAAGAGAATGGATTGTGACTAGTGTAGCTAAGTATCCCTTGGAGCTTAATCAGTGTAGCTAAGTCTCCAACTGCAAGCTTCATGAGTTGAGAAGGTGGAATACATAATCTTTGCTTTATTCAATATATATACACTCTGGAAGGCATTTTATTTTCAATCAGGCATGTCCCCTTTTTGGAGTTTTTCTTGATTTTGCACATTTTTTGATGTGCATTTGTACAACATATCTACTTAGTGCAGCATATACATAAGAAGTTTTTCTTCTTGAGCCAGTAGACTATCCCTCTTTTGAAGCATTATTGCAACCCACAACTCATATTTTTAGGCCTCAATGCCACTTAACCAGGTTGAGGCGCACCTCCCTAGAGGAAGACGAGAGGTTCCAGCAAGTAGTACTACCCTCGTATGCTACCCCAAGCCAAAGAATTCTGCCTCCTCACCCCTCATTCGTTTTAAGCTACATGTAAGGTACATGCCCAATTCAAGCCATTGTCTCTGAGAGTCATGCGTGCATTGTTAAGTATTCTACTTAGGCTCATAAAGATGACATGTGAGCATATCCTAGTGGACTTAAAGAATTAAGTCACTAATGGACCTGAAAAGTCTTAACCCCAAATCCTATAAGGTTCCTATGAAGTTAAGAGGATTAAAGTCTTAACCAAGCTTCATTTTTCATTTTAATTCCAGACTAGTTTAAATGTCAAGTATGATTCATAAGAATATACAAGAAAGAATGTACAAAAATTATTTTTTGAAAACTTTTTCAAAATATGCTAATTTTTATGAGATTTTTGAATGCAAGAAGAAAAGGATTTTGCAAAAGATCTTTACATACATTTACAAATATATTTTTGTAAACAATTATTTTCCAATAATTTTTCAAAAATTTTGTTCTATATACACAATTTCGATACAAAAATATTTACAAGCATTTTACAAGCAAAACAGTTTTACAAAGATTTGTACAAAATAGTTTTTACAAAGGGCAAATAATTTATACAAAAAATTTACAAAACTTTTTATAAGATAATTTACAAGTATTTATGTAAAAGAAATTTCTTTAAATTTTTTGTGATTTTTAGCCATATTATTTATATACAAAAAGTACTCAAAGTACGGGTTATGGCCAAAGTATATATACAATATATATGAAACCCCCATTGTTAGCTCGAACGATATCCTCAGAGTGATCAAAGAGCGATGAAAAGAATACATAACTCGTGCTGAGTATTAGGAAGTGAAAAGAATACTATACTACAATGACAAATCAAATAATTGATCAAATAAATTAAAGAATAGAAATTGGTGATCCCCATATACTTAAGATCAAATAATCCTAAGTATAGTAGACTATACACAAGGGGAAAATCGAGGTTAAGGATGTGCAGGTGTTACCTCCCCTGTACTTAGGGTAAAATATCCTTAAGTATAGGCAGCAAAACAAACGTAAAAAGAAACAAATGAATAATCAGTGTCTGATACCCCCAATATACTTAGGGTAAAGCACACCCTAAGTATAACATAATCATAAGATGACGACGGTGTGTCCGACAAAAAGAATGTATGATATAGACAATCTGGATCTATATAGATGCTGAGGAGAAGTGAAAATCAGGTATGAGATGGAAATGATGTGAGTCAAAGACCACATCTCATACAAAATGAATAGGGGAAACGTCAACGATCATCGGATCATGATCAAGATATGGCTTCAAGCACTGACCGTTAACCAGAAAGGTGGAATCAGATGACAACTCAGATATGTCGATGCTTCTATTTTCGTGCACCTTTCTGACCAAGTATGGTCCCTTCCATTTGCTTTGTAATTTCCCTAGAAATAATCTTAACCTAGCATCAAATAGTCATACTCTCTGATTCAGCTCAAACTGTTTATGGCTGATATGGGAACCATGTCATATCTTCACCTTATCCTTATACTGTAGGCTACTCAAAAAGGTTGGATCTCTCAACTCCTCTAGAGCTAGCAACTCTGCTTTCCTCTGATCTCCTACAGTCTTGGGATCCAATAATAAATTTGTAACTGCCCAAAGTGACTTGTGCTTTATTTCCGTAGGTAAATGGCATGGCTTTCCATAAACTAAACGAAAGGTAGACGTACCCAAAGGTGTCTTGAAAGAAGTCCTATAGGCTCACAAGACCGAGTCCAACAGCTGTGACCAATCCTTTTGGTCTGGGCGCACAATCTTCTGTAATATGGTCTTGTCTCCATGTTTTATACTTCAGCAAGACCATTCGTTTGAGGGTGATATGGAGTATCAACTCGATGATCAATGCTAAACTCGTTAGCAAGGGCACTTACCTTATCGTTGATAAAGTGAGTCCCCTTGTCTGATATCAAAACTCTAGGTACCCCGAACCGTGAAATGATATTTTTCCTCAAAAATCTGCATACGGTCTTAGCTTCTGCGACTTGGTCCTGGATGACCTCAACCCAATGACTCACATAATCTACAGCAAGCAGAATGTACTCGAATCCCTAACTCTTGGGGAATGGACCCATGAAATCTATGCCATGTGCATCAAAAACCTCACAGAAGTGAATGGGTTGCATCGGCATCATATCATGTTGGCCACAAGTGCCCATTCTCTGACAGTCAGTACATCTCTTCACAAATTCATCAGAATTATTGAAGAGGGTAGGCCACCATAGGTCGTATTGGAGCACTTTATGTGTTCTCCTCCTTCCAGAATGATGTCCTCCTGCCTCAAGCTTGTGTTAGTAAGTGATAACTCTATGGTGCTCCTCCTGAGGAAAACACCGATGCCAGACACTATCCCCCCTTCATGATAAAGGGTGGATCCTCTCAATGGTGCGACTTGGACTTCACAAGGAAAGTCTCAAATCTCTATCTGGGCCAACCTTATCGAACTTTCTTGGTGACAAGATAGTTCACAATGTCAGCATACCATGGAAGCGGGGTGATAGAAAAAATCACCTTGTCTTGGAATGTCTCTGTGATAGGTGCGATCTGATCAGAATCCTGAAGGTTCTCTAAACAGAAGAGGTGATCTGCCACCGGATTCTTGACTCTAGGCTTATCCTTAAAATCAAAATCAAACTCTTAGACTAGAAGGATCCATCTGGTCAATATGGTTTTAGCATCCTTCTTATCTATGAGGTATCAGATGGAGTTGTGATATGTAAATATGGTCACTCTAGATCCAAGAATGTACGATCTGAACTTATCCAAAGCAAAGACTATGGCTAGCATCTCCTTCTCGGTCACGATATAATTCTGCTGAGCAATGTCCAATGTCAGGCTAAAGGAGTGAATGGAGAAATGTAATACATCCCTCCCCCATCCTAGCACAACCCCTGTGGAAAAATCAGAAGCATCCGCCATGATCTGGAATGGGAGAGACCAATTGGGTGGCTGAAGGACATGAGCCTCGACAACTAGTCCCTTGAGAGTCTCAAATGATGCTAGACACTTATCATCTACAATGAACTCCGTGTCTTTCGTCAGCAGATCAGTAAGCGGTCATGCAATACAACAGAAGTCTTGAATGAACCGTCGGTAGAAACTGATATGCCCTTGAAAAGATCGCAATTGTTGCAAATTGAGTGGTGGATTGAGATTTTTGATGGTATCCACCTTGGCTGGATCGACCTCCATGTCCCGTTGGAGATGATATGGCCAAAGACCTTCCCATGAGTCATTATGAAATGACTCTTCTCCCAAGATAAATAAGGTTGATCTCTATGCAGCTCTCAAGTACTCGGTTCAGGAAGTCAAGTTAAGCATCAAACCCATCTCCTTAGACGGAAAAGTCATCTCTGAAGACCTCTAAACAAATACCCACCATGTCCGAGAATATGGAAAGCATGCACCTTTCGAATGTAGATGGAGCAACACATAAACCAAAGGGCATCCATCTAAAAGCATACCTCCCAAGCGGACAGGTGAATGCCATTTTCTCCTGGTCTTCAGGCGTTATGGCAACATGATTGTACCTTGAGTACCCATCAAGGAAATAGTAATGACTCTTCCCAACTAGCCTCTCGATAATCTCATCAACAAATGGTAGCGGGAAATGATCCTTCTTGGTGTCCTGATTCAATTGTTTGTAGTCCACACAGACCCTTCAAGAAGTGGGTACCCGAGTAGCTATCTCATCTACAAACTCACTCAAAACTGTGGTGATACCCATCTTCTTGGGTACCACATGCAATGGACTAACCCACTTGGAGTCTAAGATGTGTAGATAAAATCGGTGCTCCATCACTTCTTTATTTCTTTCATGACCACGTCTCGAAGTTTCGGGTTGAGCTGTCGTTGGAACTCACGTGATGTCTTGGCATCCTCGTCAAGATAGATATGGTGGGAGCACAGGGCCGGACTTATCACCTGGAGATCAGCTGCGCTCCATCCAATCGCCTTGCAGTTTCTTTCAAGAACCTCCATCAAACAAGATTCTTAATCTCCAGTCAAATCTACTGAAATAATGACTAGGAACATATTTTTCTCACCTGCAAGGAATCTGTACTTCATACTCTGCGGAATGGTCTTCAGTTTTGGACAAGTGGGAGCTGGCAAATATGGCTTCTGAAATGTCTGAGTGAAGGCTACCCGATCTGCGTGTGAGAACTCTCATTGTATCTGTAAATCTGATGGAGACAGCCCTATTGTTGTATATGTCATCTGAACTAGATCGCTCTTTGCCCTAGTTGTCAGCTCTGAAGGCATCAGACAAGGTAAATAGTCATCAAAGTCCTCCCAATAAATGTCTGAATCCAAGGGATCAGAATCTGAAGTACATGAGATATAAGCTACTACTCTATCCTAACCATGATCATCGGCCTCAAATATGTCATGTACAATGAGTGTGTTCTCTGAACTCTCATCTGCCATGATCTGTGAATCTGCAGTGTCTGTAGGTGCGATAAGAGCTTGTGATATGGGTTCTACCTAAACTGCTTCATCGTCTATCATCACAAAGTCGCACTCCTGGTGGACATCTTGCTCAGCATTTGTCATCTGCTCTGAGTTACTCGTCTGCTCCGAGTATACTGAATCTCTTGCTCTGTCTCGTCGATCGTCTCTATTTGTACACTTTTTCCCTCGAGGCAAAAATTATACAATCCTGCTATCATGATCGGATATCGCCTTATCTGTGGCCACGTCCAATACAACAAAGTCTACAGGGAATTTCATGCCCAGAATTATGATGACCACATCCTTCAGTAACCCTTTCGACCTCTTAGAAAACTGAAGGATTGTCCTGCTTTGTCTAAGAGGGCTAAACTCGAATCGGTCGAGTAAGGCAGTCGGAAGAAGGTAAATCGAAGAACCCTTATCTAAGAGGGTACGATCGAACAACTGCTCATGGATATGGGATCTAACATATGGAGCTCATGCATCGGGTCTCTTACCTGGCAATCAGTTCTGATTGATGAAGCAAGTGGCACAAGTAAGCACATGAATCTCTGCATTGTGGTTCCTCTTCTTCCTGTGGATGGTGGTCTTTCCTCTCAAGTCCTTCTAGAAGAGGAGGCGTGCTATAGTTCCTCATGTAGAGTCACCTATATGTGGAATCTATCAATCAACTGCTCATTGAACTCTAGATGGTCTCTTTTTTGGATTTTCTTTTTGGATCCCCTTTCCTAAGTAGAGTGCTTTAGGGAAGGGGATGGATGGACCCTCTCTTGAGAGATGAGGGGCAGTAATAGGTTCATATTCATGCAATAGGCTAGAATCCATACACTGATCATCGTGCAATGTAGATGGACTCACAGGAGATACATAAACATTTCCTTTATTCATATTATTTTTTTTCCATTTTTTGTATTTTTCTATAATTGTTCTAGGGTACAAAATGAGGCAACACAGAAAAAGGTAAATGGGTGGCATCAGTACTACCCACAACATCTATCTTTGTAGCATCAGCACTGTACTCTGGACAATCATCTAGAAGAATGGTGACGTCAATACCACCGTCTGCAACTGGAATCACGATGGCCTTAGTACCGTCAGATGGATCAACATCATTAGTGGCTTCAGCACCACTGTCATCATCATCATAAACGGCATCAACACCGCTCCCATCCTCGTCTAGCACCTTGGAATTTGCATGGGAACATCGCTCAGACGAGTCATAGCGGGCTGGCATCCTACCATTTCTAAGTGTCACAAAATCATCATCAAGTAGAGGGGAATAAGTATCATGTAAAACATCACTAGGAGTGGTAGTCTCTATACATTGTACCTTCTCTGATTTTCTCTTCAGATTGTTCGGGTTTTGTTCAATCTGAGCAGGTATGGTAGCCTTGCCCTTGATAATCTCCCTCATTTCTTACTGGAACTCGTCCATCTCTCGCCAGAAGGATGCTTGCTGTTCAGATAGTAAGCAGGCGAGATCGTCAAGGGCTAGGTTTTATCATAAATATGTGCATGAGAACTGGATGGGTTGCCTCGCTGAAAATGAGGTTTAGACTGTTGTTGCTGCTGGTAGTGAGGAGGAGGCTGGGAATACTGTTGAGATTGTTGTTGCCTCCATTGTTGTCCCTGATGATTAGGATGAGGACCATGTTGTTGATACGGTTGCTGGAAGTGATGGGGCTGTTGTTGCTGGCTGCTCTACCCTGCCTGAGCTGGAGGCTACTACTGGGAAGAGGTGCCTCCAGTGGACCATCTAAATTCGGGATAATCACGCTGAATCTCAGGCTGAGGTTTGTACTGTGAGTACCAAATCCTTTTGACTTCCATCAACGACTCCTACTGATCGAGGTGTGGTGGGGGAAGGGTTGCTAGGGGATGATCTGAGTAACATACCACCATCTGAGTGTCTAGAGTGGTGGTGGTTGCTGGAAATGCTGGAGTTGTTGTACTAGCTCTGCCTGGATATGGTGGACATGGCAGTACGAGGCAGATGGTTGGCTGGAGCTGCTCCTTGGATAGTCTCGTGACCTGAGACGGGGTTGAGAAGCCATTTGTGCCTCCAAGAGACACATGATATGAGTCTTCAGGTCACTTAGTATATGTGCCAACTAATCAATCTGGTTCAGACCCTGACACTGCTTCTTCTTTATAATCTCGATTCGGTCCAACTTCTCACTGATGATGCCCATGTCAGCAGCTGAAGACTCAACAAGCACGACAGCTGGCGATGAAGTAGAAGGACCGGTATTGACATGTGCAATCCTCGGATAGGAAATTGGTGTGTGGGAGTGGCTTCCCCTAAGTGTAGCCTTAGGTATGCAACATTACTGTATAGTTCTCTGCCATCTCCTCATAGATGGCCCAGACCTAGTCCTCGTCCTTGCCAAATAGAACCCTCCACATGAGACGCTCACTATCCCCTGCAGCTCTAGTGTCTGCCCACAGAAAATGCTCTGAACGAGGTTTGTCTTGGATATCTCGTGATGTGACACCTGTCAATGAGCTCTCTGAATCGATACTAAGCCTCGTGGAACTACTCGTTTAGGATCATGGCGAAGTTGTTGATCATTGCTTGTGATGTGTTGGTATGGCCGAGTGGATAGTGCTTCTTCAAGTACTTGGTCCGGAGCTTCTCCCTGGTGGTGATGCACCTCCCCGAATGTTTTTGGCCAGTAGGACACTCTGTCAACTAGGGAAAATGGGAAGGCAATCATATTGATCATATACTCATCCACAAATCTGTCGTGGATAGTGCTACAAATCATCTCAAATTCTTGTAGATGGAGGTGTAGATCCTCGACGGCTAGCCCATGAACCTTGGGCAACGGTTGGATAGTATGGGGGTGAATCTTGAAATCACCAAGGATCTCTGGCAGCTGGATCCATCTATGTGTGAGGGTTGCACCAGGGTTGTGCAATTGCCTCAGCATTTCTGGTTGTCTCGCTGACCCTTGCAGCTCCTCGGGTCATCTATCACCACCCTCCTAGTGTAGTATCTCTCCACCGGCTAGTCTCTGTGGCTCAACACTACTTGCTCACATCTACATCATATCTCGTCTCACCTCTGCCATGAATGCTCCCTGGTCCCAAATCTGACGTTGCGTGGTCTCCAGGGAAGCAAGCAGGGTAGTGTTGATGGTGGCCTCTGATGACCGAAAAATTATTCAGAATTCAAACACTCAGATCCGGGATAGGTAAAAAATAATCTCACCTGGGTCATTGCGACCCGGATCGACTGGAATCGGTCAATCAAGAAAAAGATAAGACCACCAAACAGAGACAATCAAGCACTAAAATTAAGAAGCGGTCCTTGCTATTTTTATTAACCTGGTATAGCGACAGGGTCGAACTCAGGGAGCACGTGATGGCCTTGTGGCCTACGAAGTAGTCAAATTTGAAAAATGAAGAAGAAAATGTTTTTGGTGGATTTTTATGATTTTTAAATGTTTTCGTATTTTTAATTTTATAAGAAAATGTAAAAACAAGCAAATACAACAATTTATTAAAGCACTCAAAAATACACAGAAAATTCAAATAAAAATGTTTTTATGTTTTTTAGATTTTTAAGTGTTTTTATGGAATTTTTCAGAATTTTCCAGTTTTTATTTGATTTTATAAAAAATCTAGAATGAGGAAAAATAGGAGCTACTGTGCAGCCAGACTTGAAAGATCAATTAAAAATATAAAATTGATCTATAAAAGTCTGGAGGCAATTTTAATGAAAAGTATATGTAAAAACTAAACTACAGAAAAAGAGTTTGTATTTTTTATTTTTATAGAATTTATTAGAAATTTTATAAGATTT
Organism: Ottelia alismoides; assembly: GCA_037367405.1. Taxonomy (NCBI): domain Eukaryota; kingdom Viridiplantae; phylum Streptophyta; class Magnoliopsida; order Alismatales; family Hydrocharitaceae; genus Ottelia; species Ottelia alismoides. The sequence goes on from JAZKJV010006439.1 coordinate 229,866, forward strand.
TTAGGGTTTTGCAGTTTTTAAGGGTTTTATAAATCCAAAAAACACGAAAATTGGATAGAAGCTAAAATACACTAAAACTAACTAACCCTAGTTTTTTTAGAATTTTTGAAGAAGTTTTTATATTTTTCTTTGATTTTCCAATGCAGACAGTAATAAAAATCACTATTTATGAATTTTTAAAAATATCAAAAAGCCTAAAAAATTTACCAAAAATTTAGGGAAATTTTTACATAGTGGCAGGAGCCACGTATACAAATTTCACCTAATTTGGATTTAATTTGCTATTTTATTTAATCAAAACAAGTCACATAATACACAGGGATCTAAATACAAAGAAAAGTATTTCCAGGGGCTTAATCGTAACAAGTGCTAAAACTTCAGGAGAAAAGGCGCAAAATGTCCAAATATTCAGCACATGTTGAATAAAAACCACGCACTGGGGTATAAATGCAAATATGAAAAAGTAACTTTCATTTCATAACACAGCAAAAACCCAAGCCCTAATAATGCAAATTATCCAAAAAGTCATGTGACGATGCACGTGTTCCACGTAGACAGGGACGAAAATGCAAATAAAGTAAACGCAAGGTCCTCAGAGCAAAATATCCAAAATAAAAGCAACTATGCTAAATATTTACAAGACTAAACAGTAAATGAAATAAACAAAGGGGCCTAAGTGCATATTACCCCTTTTATTAACGGTCGATGGCTGGAGATGCGCCACGTGGAAGTTCTGACGGTTGAGGTGCGCGCACACCTCTGCTCTGCGACCGACGGTTCAGATCGAACCTGGATGAACTCAGCTTCGGCGAACTTCGCCGGCTCACTACGGGCGCATAGGACCTCCTCCTGGGATGTTGAGATCGGCGAAATGAAGCTCAGAGGCTTCCGCAGCTGGTGGGCACCTCCGATGAGGCCAAGGAGCTCCGGGGAGCTTCGACGACGGCGGAGGAGCCAAGCTCCTATGCTCGAACGACTCGACCCCTACATGGGGTCCTTTGACCTACAAAACAGCACAGAGCAACTCCTGGGTAGAGGGCAAATTGCCTCGACCAGGTTAGGGGTGGAATGGTGATCGGAAATGGGGCGGAGCGGGGTCTCCAGGGAGGCGACGGCAGAGGAGACTCGACTCTTGGTTTTGGGGCGAACCAAGATGAACGGAGGTGTGGAGAATGTGGGGAGAGGTCTCATGATCATGAATATGTAGTCCGATGATCGAATGGGTGAGCGAATCAACGGGAATCGGCCGACGAAGCCGGCGGTGCGATTTGGGCGTAATCTGAAATTCAGGGAAACTAAAGGGAATCGAAGGTACCTAGCGGCCAAGATCGACTGTGGATGAGCTAGCGGAGCTCAGGGGGTCTTCGCCTCAAGTATTCGTTGGGATCCGAGGCTCGGCGCACCTCGTGGCGGTGCACGGCGAAGAAGATCGCCGGATTAGTGGCTGGGGCCGCTCCCTCCTCACTACAACACTCTCCTCGGGCAGCTGTCACTCTGGGGAAGAGAATGGAGGTCCTGGGATGAAAGGCGGAGGCTAAAGATGAGTGAAAGGGTGCGGCGGAGGTCAGCTAATATACATGTGAAGATCCGGCAAAGAAGAGATCGGGCAAAGCACGGTGGTGCAAGGATCCCTAGGATGCTGACCGGGCGAGGGTCTCGGATGTTGAATCTTCGATCGGAGCCTGGGGTTTTGGCGAATGGGTGTCGGTTCAGATGGGGAAAATTCGGAGATGTCGGGTCGGTCTCCCGATTCGAGGGAAAAGGGTCTGCGGGGGAGAGTTGACCGGGGGTCAACAATCCCCCGTGGACCAATTGGATTATTCCATTTTTTATTTCTTTGTAAATTCGATTAAAATTACTAAATGATTTTATTTCCAAAAAGCTAAAACATAAAAAATGTTTATTATTTTTAAAATTATTTTTTTGTGATTTTTATTAATTTTTCTGAAAAATAAATAACGTATTTACATTATATTATTATTATATATAGGTATATATATGTATTTTTTATTTTTATTTTTAATTGTTTATTTTTAATTATTCCAATTTTATATTTTATTTATTTACAACATAAAATTTGGAATAATAAGGTATTTGTATTTTATTTTTATGATGTATTTACATGGGTCAAATAAATAGGTTAATATGCATATGTACATGGTATATACACAAAGTGAAAATGATTTTTATTATTTTTCTTTTTATTTTATTTTTATTTTCCTGATTTTTATTTTATTTATTTACATCATGAAATATGGAATATAGAGATATTTTTATGGGATTTTTATTAATTATTTACAAGGAGAAAATAAATAGGTATGTTCTTTTATATACATGGTCTATGTACACTGGTGAGAGAGACTTTTATGTCTTTTTATTTTATATTTTTATTTTAGTTTTGTTTTTACAAATATGTACAAAATATGAGAAACAATTAATTATTTTTATTTTGAGGAAAATAAATTTATTTATATACATAGTATCATATACACATATGATTGACCTTATCTCCCTCTACTTGGGTTCTTTTGCGGTCAGGCTCATGTTGAGCCCTCCCTTGGGATTAGGTCACTCAATATTTATTCTAAATATTTCCCTTTTTTCTTGTATTTCTTTATTCCTTTATTTTCGCACAAAAACATGCTAATTATGCATATTTACATGATGCATGTGTTTTGGAAATTTATGATTTTTACACATATTTACATGATGTTTTGCTCATGTTTCTAGCTAAAATAAATGAATAAGGAGTGATGAATTGGGATTCATCACCCCCTATACTTTACTTTTTCTAGTCCTTTAGCAAACACTTATTTGAAAAAGAAGTTCAAGAGAGAAAGAAAAAGAGGTGAAATCAAGGTTGATTATTAAACTTTCCTTCATTAAATTGAAATATGAAGCTCAGTCAGACCTTTGGATTATTAATTTGTCGGAACATTATTTGGACTTAAGCTTAAAACTTAACAGCCTCTAAGTTCCACCAATCTATGGTCAAGACTCCTCAATAAACCAGATCAGAACAAGTCTACATACACAAACTCTAATGACCATGAATCTTTCCTTAGATGGTGTAAGTGATATGTAGCTCCCCACCTCAGAAGTAATAAAGAAACAACCTCCCTCAACTCAATAACTCTAATGCCTCGGTCTAGAAACTCATTCCTCGACAAGCGGGGTATTCCCTTCTAAGTTCAAGTGCAACCGGCTCAAGAAGAGGGGGAAGAAGAGAATGGACCTTGGCCAGTGTAGCCATGTATCCTTGGGAGCTCTAACCAGTGTAGCTGAGTCTCCCGCTGCAAGCTTCATGAGATTGGAATATGTATACCATAAGCTCTTGCTTTATTTCTCTATGTACACTCCGGTGGGATTAATAATTTTTCAATCTGACCCACCACTTTTTTGGAGTTCTTTTCTTTTTGCACATTTTTTTTCATGTGCATCTGTACAACATATCTACATGGTGCAGCATATACAAGGAGTTTTTCCTCTTGAGCCAGTAGACTATCCCTCTTTTGAAGCTTTATTGCAACCCACGACTTCTGTCTTTAGACTTCGTAACCATCAGATCAAGTTGAGATGCACTTCCTTCACTATAAGAAGAAGAGAGGTTCCGCCTAGAAAAACTACCCTCATATGCTACCCCAAGCCAAAGGAAACTGCCTCCTCACCACCTCATCCGTGGAGAGCTATGTGTAAGGTGCTGGTGCAAGTAAAGCCATTGTCTTTAAGAGTCATGTGTGTGTTGTTAAAGTCTCTACATAGGCTCGTCAAGATGACATATGCTCATAGCCTAGTGGACTCAAAGATTTAAGTCCCAATGGACCTGAAATGTCTCAATCATAAGCCCTATAAGGTTCCTCTTATTTTTAGGAGGATTAAGGTCTTAACCAAGCTCCACCAATTTAATTCCAGGCCAGTTTAAATGTCAACTATGATTTGGAAAAACTGTGCAAGTATTTACAAAGATGCTATTTTACAAATATTTACACATGTGCAAAATTTTTGAAAAATGTTTGAAACATGGATGTATGCATGAATACAAAGTTTTTGCAAAATATTTACAAAAATTTACACAAGGTTTCTGCAAACTTTTTGTTTTTCAAACATTTTACAAAAATTTTGTACTATATACATGATTTTGATACGAAAATATTTACAAGCTATTTACAAAAAAGATTTTACAATTATTTGTACAAAAATAATTTTATAAATAAATAGGTATGTGCAAGAAGAATTTTATATACAAGGGAAATTTTTTTAAAAATTTTATGGATTTTTAGCCATTTTTATATATTAACACACTCACACAAAGTACGAGTTATGGCTAAAGTATATATAAACTATATACACACACACCTATACTTAGCTCGAACGATGTCCTCAAAGTGATCAAGAGCGATGGAGAAGACATAACTCGTGCTTAGTATAGGGAAGTAAACAGGACTCGGTGTTTCCCCTTATACTTAGGATCAAGTAATCCAAAGTATAGCAAGATTTACATGAAGATAAATCCAAGTAGAAGGATGTACAGAGTCTACCCCCCTATACTTAGGGTGAAATATCCCTAAGTATAGGCAGCAAAACTAGGATAGAAAGAATCAACAGAATACCTGAGAGTCCTACATCCCCCCTATACTTAAGGTAAAGAAAATGGACGTGGGACTAAAGAATAGAGTGATATGGACAACTGGATCTATACAAGTTAGAAGAATGGTGACAATCAGGCGTGAGATGTAATAGATGTGAGTCAAGAGACCACATCTCACGCAAAGTGAATAGGGGCAACATCAACGACCCGCGGCTCATGATCTAGATATGGCTTGATCCGCTGGTCGTTCACTCGAAAGGTAGCATCAGAAGACAACTCAGATATGTCAATACTCCCATTGTCATGCACCTTTCTAACCAGACAAGGTCCCTTCCATTTGCTCTGTAGCTTTCCTGGAAATAGACGAAGCCTAGCATCAAACAACCATACTCTCTGTCCTGGCTCAAACTACTTGTGGGTGATATGAGAGTCAAGCCACTCCTTCACTCTCTTCTTATAATGGAGGTTGTTTGAAAGGAGGTATCACGAAGCTCCTCCAGGACTGCTAACTCTGCCCTCCTCTGATCTCCTACACTTTCTGGATCCAAAAGTATATCAGTGACTGCCCAAAGTGACCTATGTCTCATCTCAACAGGTAAATGGCACGGCTTGCCATAAACGAGGCGAAAGGGAGATGTACCCAAAGGTGTCTTGAAAGACGTCCGATATGTCCACAAGATTGAGTCCAAAAGTTGTGACCAATCCTTTCGGTCAGGGCGGACGACTTTCTGCAATATAGTCTTGATCTCCCTATTCGACACTTCAGCAAGACCATTCGTCTGAGGGTGGTATGGAGTGGCAACTCGATGGTCTATGCTAAACTCGCTAGCAAGGGCCTTTACCTTGTCGTTGACGAAATGAGAACCCCCTTCAAATATCAACACTCGAGGTACGCCGAACCGTGAAATGAGATCTTCCTCAAAAATCTGCAAACAGTCCTAGCATCTGCGGTTCGGGTGGGGATGGCCTCAACCCAACGACTCACATAATCTACGGCCAACAGAATGTACTCAAAGCCCTGACTCCTAGGGAATGGACCCATGAAATCGATGCCCCATGCGTCAAAAACCTCAAATAAGTGTATGGGCTGCATCGGCATCATATCACGCTGTCCACAAGTTCCCATCCTCTGACAATCAGTACACTCTTCACGAACTCATCAGAATCCTTGAAGAGAGTAGGCCACCATAGGCTGGATTGGAGCACTTTCTGTGTTGTTCTCCCTCCTGAGTGATGTCCTCCTGCCTCAAGCTTGTGGCAGTAAGTAAGGACGTCATGGTGCTCCTCTTGAGGAATGCACCTACGCCAGATACTATCCCCTCCCTCATGGTAAAGGACGGGATCCTCCCAATGGTTAAAACTTGGCCTTCGTGAGGAAGGTCTCAAGTTTCTGCCTGGCCCAATCTTGTGGAACTTTCTTGGCGACAAGATAGTTCACAATATCGGCATACCATGGGAGCGAGGCGATAGCAAGGATCGCCTCATCTGGAAAGGTCTCACAAATAGACTCAATCTGCTCAGAATTCTCAAGATACTCCAATCGGGAGAGATGATCCACCACCACATTCTTGACTCCAGGTTTATCCTTAATCTCTATATCAAACTCCTGGAGTAGAAGGATCAATCTGGTCAATCTAGATTTGGCATCCTTCTTTACCATGTGGTACCTGATGGCGGTATGATCAGTGTAAATGGTCACTCTAGATCCAATGATGTAAGATCTGAACTTATCTAGGGCAAAAACTACGGCTAGCATCTCCTTCTCAGTGACCATATAGTTCCGCTACGCGGCATCCAATGTACAGCTAGCGTAGTGAATGGCAAATGGGACTCCATCCCTCCTCTGTCCCAGCACGACCCCTACGGTAAAATCGGAGGCGTCCGTCATGATCTTGAATGGGAGAGACCAATTGGGTGGCTGGAGAATAGAAGCCTCTATAACACAGCTCTTGAGAGTCTCAAACGATGATAGACACTTATCATCAACAAGGAACTCGGAGTCTTTCGTCAGCAGATCAGTCAATGGTCGGGCAATCCTGCTGAAATCATGAATGAAGCGTCGGTAGAAACCGGCATGCCCTAGAAAAGACCGTAACTACCGCAAGTTGGACGGTGGATCGAGTTTTCTAATGACATCCACCTTGGTCGGATCAACCTCCATACCCCTGTTGGAGATGATATGACCAACCATCGTCCCTTGAGTCACCATGAAGTGACTCTTCTCCCAAGACAACACCAGATGAACCTCTATGCATCGCTGAAGGACTCGGTCTAGGCAGTCAAGACAAGAGTCGAATCCGTCACCGTAGATCGAGAAATCATCCATGAAGACCTCCAAGCACTCCCACACCATGTCCGAAAAGATGGACAACATGCATCTCTGGAATGTCACCGGAGCATTGCATAATCCAAATGGCATGCTTCTGAAAGCATATGTCCTGAAGGGACAGGTGAAGGTGGTCTTGTCCTGGTCCTCGGGCGCGATGGCCACCTGATTATAGCCAGAGTACCCATCCAAGAAACAGTAATGGATCTTCCCTGCCATCCTCTCAATAATCTGATCAATAAAGGGCACGGGGAAATGATCCTTCTTGGTGTCCTGGTTCAATTGTTTGTAATCCACACATACCCACCCAGAAGTGGGTACCCGGATAGCGATCTACTCTCCAGACTCGTTGACAACTATAGTAATGCCCGTCTTCTTGGGCACCACATGCAACGGACTGACCCACTTGGAGTCAGAGATGGGGTAGATAAAATCGGCGCTCCACCATTTCGAGATCTCCTTCATGACAACCTCTCTAAGATTTGGGTTTAGCTGCCACTGGAACTCACGTGACGACTTTGCCTCATCCTCGAGATAGATATGGCGGGAGCACAGAGTCGGACTGATCCCCTGGAGATCGGCTACACTCCATCCTATCGCCTTGAGGTTTTTCTCAAGAACCCCCATCAGATGGGATTCTTACTCTCCAGTCAAATCAACGGAGATAATGACTGGGTACATCTCATGCTCACCCGCAAGGAATCCATACTTCAGCGATGCTGGTAGCGGCTTCAGCTCTGGACAAGTAGGTGCTGGCAAATCTGGCTTCTGAAGAATCCGAGTGTATGCTGCCAAATCTGCACGGGAGAATGAGAACTCTCGCTCACAAATTGGATCTGGAGAGGGCTTCTCGACTGGTCTGTCTCTGCTCTGCTCAGAATCAACCTCCTCTCTAGCTGTAGGCTCCATGGAAGTCAGAAATGGTGTAAAATCATCAAACTCTGCCCATTTAGTATCTGACTCCGAGGGATCATACTCACAAAAATCTGTATCGCGGTCAAGAATCGAATCTGCGGCCTGAAAAGTATCCTGGACCAGGAATGCGCTCTCCAAGCTTCCCTCTGCTGGTGTCTCTACATCAGCGAACTCTAAAGGTGAGAGGATGGCATGTGCAACTGGATCTGCCCAAACTGCCTCGTCATCTGTAATCACAAAGTCACAGTCCCGGTGGATGTCTCGCCCTGCCTCTGTCACCTTCTCTGAATCTGTGGTAGACTCTGAGCAATTTGAATCTCTAGATCTAGTCTCCTCGACTGTCTCTATTTGTATACTCTCGCCCTCGATGAGAAAGTACACCTTCCCGCTATCATGGTTGGATACTGCCTTGGCTGTGGCCAAGAATGGGTGTCCTAGAATGATGGGGGTATCGGTCACTGACTCAGGGATCTCCATGTCCAACACAACGAAGTCCATGGGGAATTTCAGGCCCTAAATCGTGACGACAACATCCTTCAACAACCCCTTTGGCCTCTTGACTAATCGATCAACAAAATGAAGGATCGTCCTGCTCTGTCAGAGAGTGCCCAACTCAAAGCGGTCGAGAAGGGATGCCGGAAGTAGGTTGATCGAAGAACCGCTGTCTAATAGAGTGCGGTCGAACCTCTGCTCATGAATGTGGCACCTGACATACGGGGCTCCTGCATCTGGCCTCTTGGCTGGCAGACGGTTCTGTATCGCGAAACAAGTGGCACGAGTAAGCACATGGATCTCAGAATGATGGTTCCTCCTCTTCCTCCGAACTGTGGTCCTGTCTCTGAGTGATCTCTGGAGTAGAGGGATGTGCTCCAAGGCTTCCTTTAGAGTCAGCTGAATATGGAATTGGTCTATCATTTGTTGTATGAACTCTATATGGTGATTCTTTTTTGGATTTTCTATTTTCTTCCCCTTTACCATGTGAAGTGTTCATGGAAAGGGGATCACAGGGTCCTTCTCAGATGAAGAACTAGGATAGGGTACGGCATGCTCATGAACAACAGAATCCACACAAACATCATCAATCAACACATGTGGATCCAAAAATAACATACCCTTTCCTTTATTTCCAGAAACATCCTGAGATACATGTACAGACGGAAAGACAACAGGACTAGCAGAAGTAGAAATGGTGGCCTCAGTACCACCCTCGGCATGTCGTCTCGCGGCATCAATACCGTGCTCTGGCTCAGCAACTGGGGTGGCGTCAGTACCACCTCCTCCAACTGGTGAATTGACAGCCTCAGTACCGTCGGCTGGATCAACGTTCATGGTGGCATCAGTACCACCGTCATCATCTCTCGCGGCCTCCGTACTGCGCTCCTCCTCATCTGGTGCTCCTGGTGTGGCGTGGGATCGTCGCTCAGACGAGGCACCGCCTGCTGGCATCCTACCACTCCTAAGTGTGACAAAATCAACATCAAACATGTATACAGACAAATCACCAAAAGAATCACTAGGAGTGGTAATCTCTGTTAACTCTACATGCTCAGACTCCCTCTTCAGGTTATTCGGATTCGGCTCAATCTGGGCTGGGATGGTGGCCTTCCCTCTCACTATCTCCCGCATCTCCTGGCGGAACTCGTCCATCTCCCGTCTAAAGGTAGCCTGCTGCTCAGTCATGAGGCAGGCTAAGTTGTCTAAGGCAGGGTTCTCATAGGCTGGCCCATGAGAACCTGACGGGTGGCCTCGCTGGTGGTGAGGCTGTTGTTGTGGCTGGTGTTGGTAAGAGGGGTACTGTTGGGGATGATACTGATGAGGCTGCTCTCGCCTCCAAGACTGTCCCTGCTGATAGGGACGAGAACCATACTGGGATGACTGCTGCTGCTACTGCTGTACTGGGGGCTGGGGTGGCTGGTGCTGCTCTCACTGATGGTCGTACTGGCCACCCTAAAAGTCGGTGAAGTTGCATCGGTTCTTGAAAAACCGCTCCACGTACAAAGTATCTCGCAAGAAAAATAAGAGAGAAAATGTAAGAGAGTGACTCAAAAAGATATGAAAATTAAGTGATGAAAATAAATTGCAGGAAAAAAATGGAATTTACAATGCGAAATTCGGGGGTCAGACTACCCGAATGCAGAAAACCGAACAAAAATTTTCAAGACAAAAATCTAAGCCGTTTGCCTCCCCGGCAAGCCCCCAGGCGCGCAGCCAACACATGCTCACTACCCTTCCGCAGCAGGGTGGTTAATTGCAGCTGTCGCTACGCGCTCACTCTCGTCCGTAGCTGTCGCTACATGCTCGCTATCGCTCGCTCCAGCAGGAGAGATATGAGAGTCAGGAATCTTTCGAGCGGCGCACCAAAGCCTCAAGTCAAAAATGACTCTGTTTGAATGGTCAAAGTTCAGACCGCCCGAACTAGCCTACTTAGACTCAGTCTGGGACCATCCAGTATATGAGAAGCTACTTTGCTGGGGGGGCCTCAGTCGGAGGACTAAGGAGCGGGGCACATATCTCTTTCTGGTCTATCCCTTTCTCTGAGAGTGAGAAGGAGCGAGTCCCCGGTAGAGCTAGCGAGTCCTAAGGTTCTGATTGAGCGCGAGACGACGTCTATATGGCTAGTATACCTTTTCCCTCACGCGCCATCTGACGAATCCAGAAATGCCTGTGTTAAAAAGTTGTTTTTATCGTTCGTGTTAAAGGATGATTTGTCGTGTGTTGTAGGCGGCAATCGGAAACGGTCAAGAAAATACCACAAATAATATGTTCAATTTTTACTCTTGTGGTTTTATATTTATTTTACTTAGGCAAGTCCCAAGGTCGATCACAAGGAGGCAAAAGAACAACCTAGAATTAAGTCTATCAAAGTTCGTGTTCGGTTTTCGAGCGGTCTTTTTTTTTTAATTTTCAATGTAATAAAGGGTGCAATACGCAAATTCGGCTTATTTTAAGGACTAAAATGTGAATTACATTCAAACGGTGTCCGAAAGATATGAAATTTGGCCACAATGTGAAATATGATGAAATGAGTGCATTGCAATTTTTTGGAATTTTTGGATGCGATATGAATTTTTTATGTATTTTTAAATGCAAACAGAATGAATTTCAATATTTAATTATGATAAATACTAAACCTACTTTTTTTAGGAACAAAATTATCTAAGATCTATCACTAGGTGATTGATCTCAGAAAAATCCTAAACCTCAAAAATGTGAGATCTAATACCTATTAAAAATCAAACACTGAAATGTGCAAAATGATTTTTACAGGGCAAAGTATGCATGCAAATGCAAATCTTTTTCACACAATGTTAAGCACAATTAACTCTACAGTGTTTGATTTTTCGGGGATTTTTAGAACAATGGTTAATCAACTATCAATTTCAGAGCAAGAAATGGGCAAAATATGTAAATTTTCGCAAAATAATTATTTATTAATTATCCATCAATTACAAAAATGCCCACAATATGTCAAGCTGTAGAGAATTGATTAACAAACATCATGCTATTTTTGGATTAATAAAATAATATAGAAACGGGGTCCAAAATCACAGGGGAACACAGGGGTATATATGCAATATAAGTAAAATAAATAAACAATGGATGGGACTTATATGTAATTACCTAAGAGCTGGGGGGGACTTCTGCAAAATTTCTACCAAGTCACGTGCGTCACACGTGACCTGGTCAGTGGGGATTTTGGCGCGCAATATGGGGAATCTTTAAGGGCTTCTGTGCAATATGCCAAGAGGGCACGTGCCCTGGGGTTGCTCCTGCTGACGTCGGCGTTCCCTCCTGCACGTGCTCGTCACGTGGGAGGGCCTCAGGCACGAAGCCCGGTGGCTGGTGTTGGCGGAGAGGCGGAGGAGTGTCGGTGGAGCGGTGGCGCACGGTGGAGTCGCGGTTGTGGAAGCTCGGCGAAGTCGATGTCGTTGACGAAGAACAGAGGCTCGACGATGCAGTCTGATGAGGAACGTCTGAAGTCGATGAAGATAACGGTGATATTGGCGGTGGCGTAGTGCGTTGATGGCTGACAAACGACCGTGGGTCGTTGATGAAGATGGAGATGCGGAATCGGCCGATGGTTGGCTGAGGTGTCCGGTCGCATTGCAGGTGAAGCTCGATGAAGTAGTTGTCAGAGGCAGAGGAGTTGCGGAGTCGGCCGATGGCGGTAGATGTAGCAGCGAAGAGAGAGAGAGAGAGAGAGGAGAGATAGAGAGAGAGAGAGGCAGTATACCTGGGATTAGAATAGGGCTCGACGGCATTGGGAGTGGCCGGAGCTGAGCAGCGACGGCGAGGGGCATTCTAGATGCAACGAGGGATGAACTCTCTCGGATCTCACCGATGAAGGTGTGTGCCGGGCTGTCACCACCGGAGACGAGAACCTTTTGAGTTTGAACGGCGGATGGAAAGGCTCGTCGGTGGAGCAGCTCTTTAAATAGGGCGTCGGATGGAGCGTAGGAGAAGGAAGTAATAGGAGTTATGGATTTGATTGATCGCAGATCGGAGATGGAGGAGGGGATCGACGTGACGAAGATTTGACGAGGATGGCTGCGAGATACGTGCGCAGGTGATTTCGGAGGTACGACGGAGCAGAGCAGTGGAGGGATTCGTGGGATGCAAAAGGGGAAGGTGGCGCGCCGGAGATCTCGGAGGAGATCGGCGAGGCGAGTCAAAAAGGGAAAGGCGGCCTGATGAGGACGATGCACAGCGGCCGTCCGATCGGTCGAGATCAGGCGGCCAAGAAGAAGCCACGTGGCGGAGAGAGAGAGAGGGCGAGGCATGTGCGTGGCGCGTGCCTGGGAGGCACGTGCGACGCACGTGCTTCGTATTTTATTATTTTTTATTTTTTTATATAAAATGAATTATAAAAATGCGGAAAATGGCTGACACGTGGCGGCACCAGGTGTTGCCACGTGTCAGCACCAGAGAATTCAAACATAAAATACCTTGTAAAATCAACAAGAAATAGTAAATGACCTCGAATCAAAAAGTTTCTTCACGAAGATTGCTCGCCTCGTGAGATCTACAACTTTCATAAAGACATCAAAACCAAAATCGATCATTTGCACAAAGTGAATTTTTGGGGTATCCCATGTACATAGAACACCTTGATTTTGAGTTTTTGTAATTTTTATGTCATTTAAAAATCAGATAAAAAATCCGAAAAGATTACGGTAAAATCAAAGATAAATAAAGAAACATTAATCTAATTTTTTGGATTTTTATTAATCAATAGAGTATGTACATAAAATATTAGGTCAAAAACCGCTAAAATATACAATATACAAAAGAGGCCCAAACCCAACTTTCACATATGAGCTCCGATTCACTTGAACTTGGTCTTGTTTTGAAGATAATTAAATATACACTAGTTCAAAAGTAAGTAGGATTAAATCGGACATTGGATGAGGGAGATATGGGGCTTTTAGTCCGGAAATCCTAAAACTAGGGTTTGGGTTTTTGGTCCACTTATTTGGGTCAGTTATTTTTTTTGTATTTTTCGTTTATTCTTGTTAGTGATATGTACAAAGTAGAGTGGTTTTGTGTTATTCAGAGTTAGCATGAATGAGTTAAACATCTGGGAAGTAAGGCTATTTACAGGTCATTTCTAGCTTGGATTTTTGGCTTCTAATTTTGTGCAGAAATTTGTGCTAAAATGCAATCCTTATGAAAACGTGCATGAATGCTAATTATGCAGAATAGATGCCAAAATGTTGTTGATTTTATGGGATTTGATCTTAATAAATGAGATTTAGAGTGATGAATTCGGGATTCATCATCCACCTGCCGATCATGGACGGTGCTGCAGATCATCTAAAACTCCTGGAGATGAAGATGGGGCTCCTCAGTGGCGAGCCCGTGGAAGCGAGGTAGAAGCTGAAGTGTGTTCTGGGGGAACTTGAAGTCTCCCACGATCGCCGGAAGAACCACCCACTGGTGTGTCAGTGTCGATCCGGGGTTGTGCAACTCCCACATCGGTCTCGGATCTGCTGCCGGCCGGTCTGGCTGAACTGGCTGGTCTAGACCCCTACGTCCATCGGCTCACGGCTGTTCTCTCTGCTCTCAGAGTCTCTCCATCTCTCTCCTCATCTCCACCATGAAAGCCTCCTGGTCTCGTATCTATCTCTGCATCGTCTCGAGGGAGGCTAGCATGGTGGTGTTGATCGCACCCTGGTCTAGAACATATGTGGTCGTCTCTGGCCTCGGACCAATGGTGCGCTCCTCGCTGCTGGCCATGGTCTCTGCAAAGGCAAAAGACCCAAATTCAGGTGTCGAAATATCATCTGTTTGTCGACTCACATCTGGCACTGGTATCTCAGGACAAGAAGAAGGGTAGTCAAGGGGGAATAGGGCGGAATCGAACTCGGGTTCGGAGAGCGGGTCTGAGCTCTCGCGAACCAACCTAGATGAACAGGCTGGAGTGCAGTCAAGTGGTGCAGCCAGAGGCTGCCTAAGGGACCTCCTGCCCATCATCTCGATCTGGCGAGTCTAGTGGATGAGATCTGGAAACAAACAAGATGAGCAATACAAACTCCGAATTCACCTACTCACGTTGAGCTGAAGACCATAAGAGTTCGGTCATTATCTTGTCTATTTTATTTAGGTGATCATGTCAGGATATCAGAGCGGTTTCATGACCTGGTAGGTATCAAATCCGCCAATCAAAGGCCGGTAGTCTGATCAGGGCTCGGATGTGGCTCTAGCCTAGTGTGCTGGTCACTCTCTCGCATAATCAAACCAGACAATGAGGGGGTTGCTCTCCCCAAGACAGATTTTTAGGTGAGGTGTTTTTTAGGGTCAAGTTTGTTTAGCAGTCCTAATTTTATAGTTTTTCTTTTTAAAGTAATTTTCAAATCAAATAACGCCTAACGATTTTTTTCGGTTCTCCTGATTATTTTATGTCCAAAACAGGGGGAGAAGACGAAAAAGTCGATGCGAGGGAATCAATGATGCATGCAGAGTAAGAGATGCGTACCTGACTCCAGCAGTCTACATGCAGGTGATCCGCACATAAATAAAAGACTGAATATAAACTACCTATATGATGCACGCGGAAAACCGGTCCTAGCAAAGCAATTTCTACACGAGAGAACAGTAGCCGGGTACTCGAGCTTAGGTCCGGAGTCCTATCTTGGGAGCCACTTGGTGTCTGCCACAACAGATCCTACACGCGTTGTATGTGACTCCTCAAGGTACGTGGACCAGATCTCAAATAAGCCGACTTTTTCTTTGTGATTTAATTATTTAGATCCAATTATTCGAGCTATAGGTACCGACAGATAATTAGTTGTTTAGATCCTAATTAATTACGTCGCAATCAATAAAAATCCTAAGCTAGGGCTAAAAAACTGCGTAAATCATATAGCAATAAATAAACGATCAAAACTGCGAAAAGCCGCAAAAAACTCGATGAGGTCCCCTGAGCACACCGGTGCTCGGCGAAACAGACCTCGAAAACATTCAAGTGTCTAAGTCCCTGTATTATTACAAATTAATAATTCTGTTGAAAAATAAATCTAAACTAAGCTAAGCTAAGCTACGGTTATTTCGTGGCTATTCCACGACTCCCAAACTTCGGCTCTACTCCTCTCGCTCCCTGCGGCTTCGTAAAGAAGGAAGCCGCCTCCGACTCCTGTGGTTGCTTCGGCTTACGAAGAAGCCGCCTTGGTCCTCGGGCCCTCGCAAGAAAGAGAAACCAAAGTTTGTTAGTCTAGAAAAATGTGTAAATAAAGCAGAGAAAATATATCTACAAAAAGCCGTGAAAAAGAAAAGCCGCGGAAAAATCGAAATCGACTACTAAGTCGTGCTCCCTGGCAACGACGCCATTTTGATGACCGAAAAATTATTTAGAATTCAAAACATTCAGATCCGGGCTAGGTAAAAAATAATCTCACTCGGGTCATTGCGACCCGGATCGAGTGGAATCGGTCAATCAAGAAAAAGCTAAAACCACCAAACATAGACAATCAAGCACTAAAATCAAGAAGTAGTCCTTGCTATTTTTATTAACCTGGTATAGCGACCAGGGTCGAACTCAGGGAGCACGTGATGGCCTTACAGCCTACAAAGTAGTCAAAGTCGAAAATTGAAAAAGAAAATGTTTTTGGTGGATTTTTATAATTTTTAAATATTTTGTATTTTCAATTTTATAAGAAAATGTAAAAACAAGAAAATACAACAATTTATTAAAGCACTCAAAAATACACAGAAAATTCAAATAAAATGTTTTTATGTTTTTTAGGTTTTAGGTGTTTTTGTTGAATTTTTCGGAATTTTTTCAATTTTTATTTGATTTTATAAAAATCTAGAAAGAGGAAAAATAAGACCTACTGTACAACCAGACTTGAAAGATCAATTAAAAAATTATTATAAAAGTCTAAAGGCAATTTTTATGAAAAGTATATGTAAAAACTAAATACAGAAAAAGAGTTTGTATTTTTTGATTTTTTTAGAATTTGTTTGAATTTTTATAAAATTTTTAGGGTTTTGCAATTTTTAAGGGTTTTATAAATCCAAAAAGCACGGAAATCGGAAAGAAGCTAAAATACACTAAAACTAACTAACCCTAATTTTTTTAGAATTTTTGAAGAAGTTTTTATATTTTTCTTTGATTTTCCAATGCAGACAGTAACAAAAATCACTGTTTATGAATTTTTAAAAATATCAAAAAGCCTAAAAAATGTACCAAAAAATTAGGGAAATTTTTACACAGTGGCAGGAGCCAGGTATCCAAATTTCACTTAATTTGGTTTTAATTTACTATTTTATTTAATCATAACAAGGCACACAGTACATATGGACCTAAATGCAAAGAAAAGTATTTCCAGGGGCTTAACCGTAACACGTGCTAAACTTCAGGAGAAAAGGTGCGAAATGTCTAAATATTCAGCACATGTTCAGAAAAAACCACGTACAGGGGTATAAATGCAAATATCAAAAAGTAATTTTCATCTCATAACACAGCAAAAACCCAAGCCCTAACAATGCAAATTATCCAAAAAGTCACGTGCCGATGCACGTGTTCCACGTAAACTGGGACGAAAATGCAAATAAAGTAAATGCAAGGTCCTCAGTGCAAAATATCCAAAATAAAAAAACTATGCTAAATATTCACAAGACTAAACAATAAATGAAATAAAGAGAGGGGCCTAAGTGCAAATTACCCTTATTATTAACGGTCGACGGCTAAAGATGCGTGGAAGATCTGACGGCTGAGGGGCGCGCACGCCTCTCCTCTGCGACCGACGGTTCAGATCGGACGGTATACGTGTCTCGTGAATGGACGGTCCGGATCATATCTGGAGCAAAGGGCTGATCGAACAGTGGTGGAGTGTCTTGGATGAACTCAGCTCCGGCGAACTTCACCGGCTCACTACGGGCGCATAGGACCTCCTCCTGGGCTACTGAGATCGGCGAAATGAAGCTCATAGCTTCCGCAGCTGGTGGGCACCTCCGATGAAGACGAGGAGCTCCGGGGAGCTTCGGCGATGGCGGAGGAGCCAAGCTCCTGTGCTCGAATGACTCGACCCCCAGATGGGGTTCTTTGACCTGCAAAACAGCACAGAGCAACTCCAGGGTCGAGGGCAAACTGCCTCGACCAGGTTAGGGGTGGAATGGTGATCGGAAATGGGGCGGAGCGGGGTCTCCGGCGAGGCGATGGCGGAGGAGACTCGACTCTTAGTTCTGGGGCGAACCAAGATGAACGGAGGTGGTAGAATGTGGGGAGCGGTCTCATGATCGTGAATCGATGGTCCGATGATCGAATGGGTGAGCGAATCGATAGGAATTGGCCGACGAAGCCGGCAGCGCGATTTGGGCGTAATCTGAAATTCGGCGAAACTAAAGGGAATCGAAGGTACCTAGCGGCCGAGATCGACTATGGATGAGCTAGCAGAGCTCAGGGGGTCTTCGCCTCAAGGATTCGTTGGGATCCGAGGCTCGGCGCACCTCTCGGCGGTGCACGGCGAAGAAGATCGCCAGATCAGTGGCTGGGGCCGCTCCCTCCTCACTGCAACACTCTCCTCGGGAAGCTGTCACTCTGGGGAAGAGAATGGAGGTCCTGGGATGAAAGGTGGAGGCCAAAGATGAGTGAAAAGGTGCGGCGGAGGTCGGCTATATACATGTGAAGATCCGACAAAGAAGAGATCGGGCGAAGCGATCCCTAGGATGCTGACCGGGCGAGGGTCTCGGATGTGGAATCTTCAATCGGAGCCCAGGGTTTTGGCGAATGGGTGTTGGGTCGGTTGGGAAAAATTCGGAGAAGTCGGGTCGGTCGCCCGATTCGAGGGAAAAGGGTCCACAGGGGAGAGTTGACCGGGGGTCAACAATCCCCCTTGGACCAATGGGATTATTCCATTTTTTTGTTTTTTTGTAAATCCGATTAAAATTATTAAATGATTTTATTTCGAAAAAGTTAAAACATGAAAAATGTTTATTCTTTTTCAAATTATTTTTTTGTGATTTTTATTTAATTTTTTGAAAAATAAATAACGTATTTACATTATATTATTATTTTATATAGGTATATATATATGTATTTTTTATTTTTATTTTTAATTGTTTTTTGTATAATTATTCCAATTTTATATTTCATTTATTTACAACATAAGGTATTTTTATTTTATTTTTATGATGTATTTACATGGGTTAAATAAATAGGTTGATAAACATATGTACACGTTATATACACAAGGTGAAAAATGATTTTTATTATTTTTCTTTTATTTTATTTTTATTTTCCTGATTTTTATTTTATTTATTTACATCATGAAATATGGAATATAGAGATATTTTTATGGTATTTTTATTAATTATTTACAAGGAGAAAATAAATAGGTAAGTTCTTTTATATACATGGTCTATGTACACTGGTGAGAGAGACTTTTATGTCTTTTTATTTTTTTTTATTTTAGTTTTATTTTTACAAATATGTACAAGATATGAGAAACACTTATTTATTTTTATTTTGAGGAAAATAAGTTTATTTATATACATAGGATCATATACACATATGATTGACCTTATCTCCCTCTACTTGGGTTCTTTTGTGGTCAGGCCCATGTTGAGCCCTCCCTTGGGATTATGTCACTCAATATTTATTCTAAATATTTCCCTCTTTTTCTTGTATTTCTTTATTCCTTTATTTTGGCACAAAAACATGCTAATTATGCATATTTACATGATGCATGTGTTTTGGCAATTTATGATTTTTACACATATTTACATGATGTAATGCTCAAGCTTCTAGCTAAAATAAAGAAATAAAGAGTGATGAATTGGGATTCATCAGCCTCATCCAAAACATAGGACGAAGTATGTGGCTACTCATCGTTTCTGTTCTCAGTGCTGGCCATCTCTTGGGTCTCTGAAAATTTAAAACACCCAAACTCAGGTGTTGTCAAATGAACATATAGTTATGCTGGTCTCTGCTCTGGCACCTATGAAATGGTAGAAGGGTGGCCGAGGGGGAACAGGGTTGTAGGGAACTCGTGTTCAGAGTGGATCTGACTCTCTGAAGCTGCCCTAGATGAATGGAGAGGAGTGCTCGAAAGTGGTGCTACCAGAGATAGCCTGAGGTACCTCCTTCCCATCATAGTGAAGTGTAGATTTATGTAGATTGGATCTGGAGTACAAACAGGATGAGAAATCAAACCCCTTGTTCACCTACTCAACACAAACTGATGACCATGAAAGATTAGTCATTAATCTTGTCAAATTTTATTATGGTTATCAATCAATCAATCAGAGCAATTAAGCAAGATGTTAGGAACCCAAAGCTCCCAAAAGACTGTCCCAATCTCACAACTAGTTTTCCCCAACCAATATGGGTGCGGACCGTTTACAGGATACCGATCTACCCAATCTGCTAAGGAAGTCCCGTACCGATTACTGACTACCCGGTGAAGTCCTCACTGGAGAACAAATAATCACAAGATCATTAGTCTGAAGAGTGTTCGGGTATGGCTCTACCTAGTGTGTGGGTCACTCTCTCGCTGTAGATAAATCAACCAAGGAGGGGGTGACTCTCCCCAAAATAATTTTTTTAGATGAAGTATATTTTAGGGTCAAGTTTGCATTAGAAGTCCCAATTTTATTTAGTTATCTCTTTTTAGGTATTTTCTGAAATTAGACAATGCCTAACGAATTTTCCTATTTCCTTGGAACGACAGGATGAAGTTGGAAAAGTCGATGCACGATCAAACACAATGATGCATGTCGAGATAGAAATGCATACCTGACTCCAACACTCTACATGCAGGGTGATCCGTGCATAAAATTAAAGACAGAAAGTAAACTATCTATATGATACATGAGGAAATCAGCTTTAAATGAGCAACTTATATTACGTGAAGCACAATACCTAGCTAATCAAATATAATACCGGAGTCTGATCTTGGGAGTCACTAAGAGCCCGCCACAATGGGTGCTGTTAGCATTGTATGTAACTCCTCACTTCACGTGGTCTCATATCCAATCAAGCTAACTTTTTTAAATTTATTTTAGCTAAGTCCAATTACGATCTATAGGAACAGATAGGTAATTAGGTGTGGGGCCTTAGATAATTACGAGCACAAGCAAGTGGAAGTCCTAAATCTAAGAGCTAAAACATCATGAATCAAATAGAAAGAAAAGATAGAAAACCACAAAAAACTACGGCGGGTCCCCTGAGTACACCGGTACTCGACAAAACATGCCCCGAAAAGTTTGTGTCCAACAGAGTTTCAAAGTCTAATTATTACAACAATAAGGGTCTTTACAGAAATAAAACTAATCTATATAATTTAACTACTCTCTCTCCTTCTGCTTCTCCTCGAGTCCGCGCTCCTCCAACAAAAGGCCAAAGCGTCCCTCGGGTGATTCCTTGCATAAAAAGTGAAATAAATGGATGCCAAAAGGTAATTATATCAAATAGATACAAAAATGAGCAAAAATGAAAAATGACTACAAAGTTGTGCTCCCTTGCAATGGTGCCATTCTATATGTACGATTTTCAGGCCGGTTAAAATGGATTATTTAAGCAAAGGTCATTGTCCCTAATCAACAAAATCAACCACATGAAAATAACCAGTAAGAGAAATCAAGCAATGAAACGTAAGCGGTTTGCTATTTTTATTTAGCAGGAATAATCACCATGGTCGAACATGAGGTGAACGATTGAAAAACTAAGCAGTCAAATTTCAAAGATAAAATAATTTTTTAGAGGTTTTTATTCTTCAAATTTTAAATTTTTGAATAGAGACAAACCACTTAAAGCACACACAACACTTTTTTTGGGATTTTTCAATGACCAAAAATGCAAAGAAAATAAACATAAAAATATTTTTGGGTTCAAGGTGTTTTTAGTCATTTTTCTAGATTTTTCAAATGTTTTTTTGTGAATTAATAATAATCAAACAATGCAGAAAATACAAAACAATGCACAACTAGGACCAAATTGCAAATTTAAAACATTTAAAATGCTCCAAGGTTTCCTGGATAGCAATTTTATTATAAAGTAGAAATAAAAACCTACAAACAGGAATTGAAAACACAATTTTTGGATTTTACTTTGTTTTTATATGATTTTTTTGAGTTTTTGGGTGTTTTTTTATTTTTTTATGTTTTTATAGAGATTTTTCAAACAATTTTATTTACTGCAGCTAAAACACAACAAAAGACAACTCAATGAATTTGTGTGGAATTTAACACATTTTTCAAATTTTTATATATTTTCTAAGGTAAACAGGGCTCTTTTTGGTTGTTTCTGAATTTTAAAAAATAGAAAATGCAATCAAATTAATCCACAAAAATAACAATAAAAACTACACAGTAGCAGGAGCTACTAGTAGTTTCTAAGAAATTTTTAGAATTAATTTAATATTTATTGAGTCTAGTAAAAACACATAATTAAAACCAATTCACATGGACCAAAATGCAATTAATTTAAGTTTGCGGACCAAATAGAGAACACCTTATAAAAGTATAGGGTTGAACCTGCAAACAGCCCAGCAAATTCATGCACATGCTCAATATTCCATGCATAGGGTATAAGTGCAAATTCTAAAAACATATCATCCATTCATGAACATAAAAGTTCGAGACATGAAGTGCAAATAACCCATAGCTCACGTGAAGACACACGTGCCTCAAACTCGAGGGGACTAATGTGCAAATATCAAAAGTGCAAGGTCCAAACTGTAAATGTTTTGACTACAAATTTATTTAAGTCACTAAATCTAGATGCTAAAACATGAAGGGATGAAAGTAAAATATACCTAAAAGAGCACGTTGCGCGTGTGTAGGAGGGTCAGACGTACAGCTCTGATCATCCGCTATAGCGCATCTGACGGACAAGAATCCATCGTGAACGTACGCGACAGATGCTTCAGGTGCTTAGATATAATGGCCCAAAAGCTGTACGGTTGGGCGGCTCTGATGAAATTTGGCAGAAGGGGAGCTCAACCAACGAAGAAGAAGGGGTCTACAATAACACGCCTCCAACAAACTTCAACATATCATCGATGGAGATCCGTCGCTCCGATGAAGGGTTGGAGAGGTATTACAGGCTTGTGGAAGTGATACGCGTCGAAGGGGTGGTTCCGATGGTCGAGAGGATGGTTAGATGATCGTGGAAATGAGGGTCCTCCTAGAGTTGGTCTGCCTGAGCAGCTTGGGGTCCAAAATGGTCTCCAGGCGCACAATAGTACCTGTAAGGGGTCCAATGCTCGAAGACGGAGCTTCGACAGGGGTTATTTAAGCAAAATGATAAGGGAAGTAAGGTGGCATGCGAGTCGACCTCCGGTGGAGATGAAGGAAGGAGATCTGGGTCATAATCTCGCTATGATGGGCGAGCCTCGGGATGATCAAATAAAGTAAGAAGGTGTGGGGTGAGTCGAGGTATCAATCGATGCAAGTGGAAGAGTGTAACGGGGCTCCGACCAATTGGTCAGAGAGGAGGAAGTAGCGGCGGTGTGAATGAAGAAGATGGAATCGAACAGAGCAATATATATGAAAGAAGCAGTACCTGAGGCTATCAATGAACTCGAGAGCTCCAGGCAAAGGTGGTTGACGGGGTCTTGGCCTCAACTAAGCGGCGGCTGGCTGGGATTCTGCTCGCGGCGGTTCTCCAGCCACGATGTGAGATACAAGCCTCCAAGCATCTCCAGTGAATACTAAGCTACACCTCCAGTAGCTGTCAGTCTAAGGAAGGGAGTTGAGGGTGTATGGTGGCACAATGGACGAGGTACAAAGCACATAAGGCAGAGAGGACGCTTTATAGGGTGCTCCAAGGTCCAAAAAGAATGGCATGTAATGCGGAACCCTAGGCAGATTCGGTTGCGCCTAGGGATCCGTGAGGATCATGGATGTTTGGGATTCAATCGGGTGCAAGAATCAATTTAGAAGGTGGTCGGGTATGGGTGCGAAAATTCAAAGAAAGTGCTCCGACGAGATAGGGCACGACACGACGGGGCTGGAAGAGACCCTTGACTGAGGTCAACGGTCTGACATGGACCAATGAGAAATCATGATGTACAAAAATAAAAGAAATTGAATAAAAATAGTGAATGAATTAAAAATAAAAATAGCATAACATAAAAAATATTTATTATTTTATAAATTATTTTTCTATAATTTTTAATTATTTTTTTGAAAAATAAAATAATGTATATACAGTATATAGTATTATATACAAGTATAATATACTTATGTATTATGTACAAACATTTTTATTTTATTATTTTTACAAGAATAATTTTCTTTTATATATTGTTTATTTACAAAATAAAATTAATTTGATTTTTATAAATTAACTAAGGGTGTAGAATAATTTGGTGATGTATTATATACATATGTATTTTATACAAGGGTTTGATGATTTTATTTTTATTTTGATTTTATTTTTATGATTTTTTTCTTTTTATATTATTTCTAGGGCTATATACAAGGGTGTAAAAAAATAAAATATTTTACTTTTTTCGAAAATAAATAAATAATATATACAAGTATATGTGATATGTATAATACAAAGTGTACCCTTATCTCTCTACTTCTTTTATTTGTGATCAGGTCAAGTCTTAACCTTGTCTTGGGTTTGGGTCACTCTGTATATATTCTAAATACATCATTATTTTTCTTTTCTCTTTATTCTTTTATTTTTTGCAAAAATAAATATGTGTTATTAACAAAGGCATGTCAAATCCTAAGTTATTGTATTTATAGGTATTTACAGATGTTTTTACTAAAAGAAGAGATAAAATAAAAAATAAATAATGAGAATCGTAGATTCATCAGTAAGGTCGATGCGAAAATGAAATCAGTTCCCAAATACAATCTAGGTTGCTCAATCCGCACTTTTCTCAGCAACTCATGGACCGAATCTCTCATCTGATCTGTACTTGGCTCACGGGTCTCACACAACTGCCAAGTTGTCACTAGCATAACTGAAGGTTGACTCTATGAAGAGATGGGGATAAAAGGAGACATCGAAGACAAAGAAATAAAAGGAAATTGATTCTCTGAGGTCGGAGTTACACTGAGAGCGGGACAGAGGACTCAATTCAGGTTCGAAACGTGAGATGTTTCGAACAACCCCTGATGAACGGGTAGGCGCTCATGGAATCGATGCTGTCAGAGTCTGCCTAAGAGATAATGTACACATCATCGTGACTCAAGAAAAAGGAAATTGCTTCTAGACAACATGTTGATGACGAGTGACTATGGAGGATCTTAGAGATCAGACTCACACCATGCAATCAAATATAAAGCAATACCCTGGATTCACCATCTCAACCCAGTGATGACCGTAAAAGTTTGGTCATCAATCTTTTCATTATTTGTGTTAAGTTGTAAAGCAAGTCTTTTTGTAAATTACGTGAGCTGATAGGTGCCTGAACTTCCTAGAAAAGTGTCTCGAGTCTGAATAGCTAATCACTTACTTTCAGTTAGTATAGGAGTAAGTAACAGACCGTTTCCGGCTCCGCGCTTCACTTGAGAACGGAGCCTTACACATTATCTTCTAAACCTCCCACTCTACTAAGGTACCCTGAACCATTTCCGACTACTTGAGAGTCCTCATTGAAGAGTGGAGCAATCAACTTATATATCAATATCTTCCAAAAAAATCTGAGCTTAGATTCTAACATTATGGGTTTTCCCTCACTCACAAATATGGAAAGTACCTACCAGTCATTTGATTGGATTACTCTCCCAAATGATGTGGAGTCCATTACATTTAATTTTAAGTTAGATATTGTTAGCGTCCCTTATTTTATTTTCATGTTATCACTTTTTTGGGTCTTTTCAAACAATGTCAAATGTTGTTTTTACCTAAGTGAACAATCAACTAGGTTGCGCGTCACTAAATCTAACTATGGAAACACAAACAAAGTAAAAATGAAAACCCTACACAAGCACCTAGCCTCAAAAAAGCCACAGAAAATGTCGAGAAAACGTGATGCGAGAAAGCCGTGGTGGGTGTTGTGTTCCCCCAAATGTACGACACTTAGTGAAACATACCCCGAGAAGAGGATGGGGAGGTACAAGTCAGGATGCTCTTATGGGGACCCTTCTACAAAATAGAAAAATGGGCTGACCTTAATGTTTTTAAAAAGGTTAATACAAAAAAATAAAATCGACTTTATGGTTCTCATCTGTGCAGCTCGAAACTTGTGCAGAAAAAAATAAAAAACAAGGAGTCGTGAAGTAAAAAAAATTGACAAAAGTTAGATGACGTAAAAGAGGACAAGAAGAAAACTCTAAACCGAAGGTTTCTACGGTCTACCCTAGCACTACCTCCCCAGTAACGATGCCATCTAAAAAACCACCCTAGCGTTGCCTCTCTGGCAACGTCGCCATTTGAAAAACCACCCAACCTTATAGCTCTAAAAGAAGAAACTGTTGTCATTGTGTCAGTCAGATGAATTTTAGTAGAAAATTTTATTTTTGTTTTATTTATACTCCTAAACTTAGATGTGTATAGTGAAAGTACCAGAGTGTTGAACTCAAGGAGGCAGACTATTTAGAAACTAGGGTAGAATTATAGAAAACTAAGGTATACTAAGTTTCCTAAATTCTATTTCTTTTTAAGTAGTTTTTTAGATTTTTGTGAATTCTATATAGTTTTTATTTTTTTAGTATACTTATGTAAAAATATAGGTATTGATTTTGTAATTTTATATTTTGGTTTTAGTTTTGTAGTTTTTATAAGCTTTAGGTATTTTATGATATTTATTTAAATTATAAAAATAATTTGAAATATTTATTTGGTTTTTGAAGTTGAAAACTAAATTTTTATTGAAAATAGATTATGATTTGCAATTTTAAAAATAAAAAAACAGAAAAAAAATCCTTTTATTTTTATTAGAAAGTAGGTGAAAATGCCTTCAAAACTATATATTATACGTATTTTGAGGATTTTTATTGAATT
Organism: Ottelia alismoides; assembly: GCA_037367405.1. Classification (NCBI taxonomy): domain Eukaryota; kingdom Viridiplantae; phylum Streptophyta; class Magnoliopsida; order Alismatales; family Hydrocharitaceae; genus Ottelia; species Ottelia alismoides. The sequence continues at coordinate 256,101 of JAZKJV010006439.1, forward strand.
AGTTATGACTTTTTTAAAGTTTTTATGAAGTTTGTATTTTTTATTACCTATAACAATAAATTTTTATTTATTTTTGGGTTTCTGTGTAAAACATAGTAAAATTTGCTTTGAGTAATTTTTGTAGAATTTTTATATAATTTTTATATTTTTTATGATTTTTAAAGTTTATTATATTTTTGTATTTTCAAAAGATTTATTAAATATAAAAATTATTTTTATTTTTCAAAATTAATGTTAAACAGTATAGAGTATAGTAATAGGTATTTACATGCATTTTATAATATTTTTAAAATTTGTAATTTATTTAGTATGACTTTATAATATAGTATATTTTGTGATTTTCGGAAAATTTGGGGCACGTGTGCAAAATGTTAAAAGCTATTGGGGGCTCTGTGTAAAAATCCTAAGACTGTGTGTGCTTCACACATGCTCGCTCAGTTTTAGGACCGATATGTAATATCAAACAGTGTGGAGAGATTCTGTGAACAATTCTTCTGAGCACGTGCCCACGCATGTGATCAAATTTGGAAAGGACCAACTTGTGAATACCAAAATATCGGGGGATTTGATGTAAAATGCCTAGAAATATCGAAGCACGTGCACCACTTATGGCGGAAGGTGGTGGGCGGTGGATATGATCCAATACCAAGGTGTGGCTGGTTTTCGCGCATCTGATTTGAGATTGGAACGAACGGTTTTGATTTAATCTGGACAGGAGATCTACTCATCCCCCTTTTGAAGTTCGTAGGCAGCGAGTTTGAAGGAGCTCGATGATGCTCCATGACGAAAAGGATTCGAGTGCAGCAGTTCAATCTGAGATTGGAAATGATCTCCGATCACATCTACGAGCGGCGCATTAGTCCGCTCGCACGTGATCAGAGTGGTGGATTAGCGGATCGCCGGTGTTCTTCGAGGTAACGATGGTTGTACAGATTTGATGCTTCAGATGATCATGTGTTGCAGCTCGGATCTTCAAGTGTATCCTTCTTTCCAAGTGATGAATTGATGCTCCATATGCTTCAGATGAGGTCCAGATCCAGAAGGTTAATATCACTCCTCTCAGTCAAGTTTCCATATATAAATTCTTACTCTTCGATCCGGTCTATCAAGCTTGAACCCCCTACAGAACAACCTATCTATGATGGATACATGCAAATGGATTAGTATATGGCTCGAAGTTTTTTGCTTCGACTGAAGATTAAACCTGAATTAAGTGAAATGGAATGAAAGAGTGGAGGAGCTACTGGCAACGAAGTATCGATCTCGGCTTCAGCAATCACTGGACATGATTGACAATTAAACAGATTTAGAAGGTATGATAGAAAGAATAAAAATAAAGAGGGTTTGAGAGGTGATGACGGATTTGGGAGATGATCGGATAGAGATTTATTTTCGATAACAGAGAGAAATGAAGGAATAGATTAGAGACAAGGGAGGAAGAAGGAGAAGAGAAATCGAGAAGAGCTTGAAGGATAAGAGGAAGAGAAGAGGAACTCTAACCTGGACGGAATGAAGAAATGATATTTTCCTGTGGACTCAAAGCTCGTCGGAGCTCTGATGGTGATGGCCTCTACGGTCAACGACGCTGGAGGCTATATGCACGACACCTCGCGGCGAAGCAACTACCTGATGTTGATCTTCCCTTCCTTCTTACTCTCTTGATCGATGACGAGGGAGGACTCTGTCACAGATCTCGCTCACGAACTTGGGATAGGACTAGTTGGATGAAAATGGCAGATGCCTGCAGCTCGAGGGGGTAGGAGTTCTTAAATTGGTGAGCTTGTGTGGGGAGCAAGGATGCAGGTTTAGTCACCGACGGTGAGTCCGATGACCGCAGGGTTGTTAGGCCACCGACCTAACGGCCAGGTTGTTGAGGAGTTAGGTGGAGGAAGAAGAGGGCGACGATGGGCGTTGAGGAAGGAGCGGTGGAACAAGGAAGAAAACATGAGAGAGAAATAAGGGGGAAAATAAAATTAATTAAATTAATTATTCTAAATAATTAAAGAACTTTAATAAGTGGATTAATAATATTTAATTAAATAAATAATAATAAAATAAAGTAAAGTAAGTAAAATAAATAAATTTTTACTTTATTAAATAATAAAATAATAATGGAATATATAGATATGATGACATATATAAACTAGGATAAAATTAATATACATTGTATAATTTATACCAATAGGATCCGCAAGCCCACATTTTGCATATCAACTCTAATTTTACCGAAATTAGTGAAATTTCATATATAATTCAACAAAACGAACTTTAAAAGTGATTATCTCCAATTGGAGTTCATATGGTCGAGTTCTGAGGTCCGGAAAATTTAAGTTACGGCTTCAGGATTGCCATCTTGACTTAAATTACATTTTTTATATTTTTCTATTGATTTTTTAAAACATTTTAAAAAAGAAATTAAGTTAAAGGGAGTTAAGGATAATTCATTAGAAAATCAGGAAGTTTCTACATATAGTACATATAGACAACGGGGCCCAAACGCCAAAACTCACTCATTTTATTCTAATATTTTTTGATATTTTTAATAAGTAGTATTAATTATAAAATGAAGTTTAAAAGTGAGTTTGGTCAATTTGGAGTTTTGTATAAATAGTTATGAACGTTGGAAGTCAGCTTTTTCCTTTTTGTGATTCATGATAATTAATTATTTTTATATGGAATGATTTTTCTAATTTTTTTATATATTAATATATATATTTATGAACAACTTTTGTGAAGGAATTATTTTTGTTTGAGATTTTCTCAATGATAAATAAAATAAGTGAAATATTTATAAAGTGAAAAATGAATAAATGTACATTACTGGTCTAGGTTTTTCTGATATTTTTATACATTAGGATCCTTATCTCCCTCTACGTATTTATTTTGTCAACCAAGTCAATATTGACCAGGTCTCGGGGTTAGAATCAGTGTGTATATATTTTATATACATCCTTCTTTTATTTTATTTTTCTTTTTTCTTTATTATTTCATTTCGGATAAAATAAGTGTTAAATATAGAATATTAATAATTATGGTTAGAATGTTAATTAATGGGAATTAGTAAGTATTTGCATGTATTTTACCAAGGATTTTAGCCAAAATGAAAGAGTAAAGGCGATGAATCATGGATTCATCAGCGGGAGAGGGTAATTTTTTGCCGTATACCCTCCCGCCTTTTGTATTTTAGTTTTAGTACTAAAAAATTTGTCTGTAGCATAAAAAATTTGGATATTGTGTAGTTTACCCCCTATGCTTTTCATATTTTCATGTAGACTTAGTCTTGTGTGAGGCAACTAGGTTTTTTGCATCTAACCCCCTAGGCTTTTTATATTTCATTTTAGTCCTTATTTTTAAATAAAAAATATAATAAATTCTGAAAAAATTGCATCCAATCTCTTAGAATTTGTATTAATTGTAGAAATATCACTTTAGGTATATATTATTGGATATATTTTAAAGAAATTGTATTTTTGGCCTTAATCTTTTCTGAGGTGTTCGGCTTCGGTGTAGGAACTTTAAATATTTACTTAAATACCCATACTGGATGGATTTTCTTTTTGTAGACCTTATTTTGGTAAAAATAGATATAGTACTTTACAAATTCTTAGAAAATTATAGTAAATACCTGATACAAACATATATATATATCACATATATTTTAATTAGGTATTTAGGGTTTATTTTCTAATTATTAAAAATAAAAGTAGAGCTATGTATCCATGTTAACTTAGAAAAATACAAAAAAAATATAAAAATATTTTTGAAAAATTACAAAAAATATATTTTGTTTATTATCTTATTTTGCAACTACAGGCGAAAAATCCCTAAAATAGAAAAAGAAAAACACTAAAAATCAAAAAGCTTCAGAATCCTTATAAAAATTATAAAAAAATTCTGAAAAATTCCAAAAATATTCCATTACGTCTCTAAATTTTATTTACTATTTTTTTTATATATTGAAAATAATTTTGGAAAATTTTGAGGCTTCTAGCTAGTTTTAAATTCCAAAACAATTTGGCCTATTTACTTTCATTAATGATTTATTTTATTAATTAAATTAAAATAGAAAAGTTAAAATTATAATAAAATTTTCAAAAAAATAAAAAAAATAAAATTATTTTATTTTGTGAATTTAATATTTATAGCTATATATATAAATATAAAAGCTACATCTATCTATACATACATTTATATATTTCTAAATTATTAAATATTTATCCAAAACTAAAATTAGAAAATTTAAAAAGAAAATAAAATATATAAAATTAAAATTCTAAAAAATATAAAACAAAAATTCCAAATAAATAATTAATTAAAATTAACAAAAATTTAAAATTACCCCCAAATAGCCCAAAAACATTATTATCTTTTTTGTAAATTCTTTTTTGTCTATTCCCTTTTCTTCGTTGAAATAATAGTAATTTCAAAGGGTCTTGTCCATCCACAAGGTAAATCAACAGTCGTCGAAGTGACCATTCGATAAAGTTGTTAACTTCAATAGTTAACCCACCATAGATATAAAGCAATGTAAATTAAATTGTGGAGTTAAATTTATTACCCTGTCTGACGTTCCATAAGGATAGTAAAGCCTACCCTCATCTTCTCACCTATGACGACGTTTCATATATTTCATGAAAGATGGAATGCTTATATAACAAAGGTCTTAGAGGGAGAGTCGATCTCCTACATACTACTAATCTAACTAAATCCTCATTTTTTGTGTTATAAAAAACCAAATTGAAGCCAAATAGCTAGAAAATGATGACTTTTGTTTACTAGAGTTATCAATATATTGTTTCAGCTTGGGAGAAACCAAATTCATTTCCTCAAGGAGAAATAGAAATAGGGAATGAAGCAAGTAGAAAGATTTGATTGATATAATCTTCTCCTTCAAGAGGGATTGTCTAGAAAGCAACTCTACAAATGTGTGTATAGGTGTAAATATATGTAGAGTGTCGAACATAGAGAGCGGAAAAGGATAGATGGTGCAATAAAATGCTCAAAATTGATTGTAGGATTCCTATCTATATGATTTTATGTGAGTTTCTAATTTTATATTTTTTATTATTTTTTTATTATTTTTATATTTTATATTTTATATATTTATACTTTATTCTTCTTTTATATTTTTGGATTTTTATTTTCTTTTTCTTTTAAATATCTAATATAAGATGAGTATATAGATTCTATAGGGCAATATAGATATAAATATAACTAAAAAATACTTAGAAATTATATAATTAAATATTTTTGTATTTTAAATAATTGTTTTACTGTTTTTAAATTATTTGGATAATTCTACTAATTTTTATATATTTTTAAAGTCAAAATACACTAAATCAGGGATTAAATAAATACTTGAAATCAAAATGACAACAAAAAATAACAAAATAGGTCCAAAATTCTTCAAATAAATTTTAATAGATAGATATTAAAATAAAATTATAGAATGGAAAATATATATTTTGTGATTTTCAAGTATTTTTTATATTTTAAACTGGAATTGGAGCTTTTTGATTTTTTTATATTTTCTTTAACTGTTTTTAGAGTTTTTTGTTTCTGGAAAGTAAATAGATACACATCAAATATATTTTTTTTGGAAATTTTCAAAAAAATTTTATAATTTTTATGTATTTTATTAGCTAGACAGGGCAAAAATGTACTCTAATTGATTTTCAATAAATACTAAAAGGTCCAAAATTGCAAGAAAATAAGGCATGAAAGTGTCTACAATCAATAACCTACAGGTAACTTTTAATAATTTTTTGAACATGCTAGCTATATTAAATAAATAGATCATATCAGTAAAAATGCATGTTTTGATAGGGGCTTAAACTTAAATAAATAAAATGCAGGGGATAGACTACAATTTTCACCAAAATATATAACTGTTGTTTAAACTTATTGGGCCAAAATTAAATAGAAATACATGTAGGGATCAAGTGTAAATAGACCAAAAGCATACCTCATGTGTGACGATAATACAAATAAAAATCGTGCGAGGAGCTTTTTGCAATTATTACAAAACTATTTACATGGACAATGAAATTTTTAGTACTAATATTTAAATATAAAAACTGTCTACATGAAGAATGCAAATGCCTAAGATAGGGTATTTGCTGGAGGTGCAAAACGTTGCCCAATCTCCTCCGCATCTGATGATTCCTTCAGTAGAGGACATGGAGCTTCATTGATGTCGAATGGGCTTGGTTAAGAACTGAGGCTCCAGGTACCTCCATTTGCTCAAAAATGACCCGCCAAGGGTCCTTAGCCTCTCCAAAACCTACAGCAAAATCACGCACAACATAAGGGTGGTTCGAGGGGGGGTTATGGGCGTAGGTGGACGAAAAGTGGAGTGGAGCGGCAGTCCTCCAGCGTAGCGGAGGAGTGGGAGGATGATAGACCAGATAAAGGGTTGAGTTGGGCGAGTGGGTGCTGGAACACGACGAAGCAACGAAGGGGACAAAATGAGGGTAGAAGGATGTAGCGGAGATGTTTGGGGACACGATGGTGTAGTTTGTCGGAGTGGATCTCCAACAAGCTACGAAGGGGGTTAATTAAGCTATGGGGAAGGATTCTAAAAGTATAAAGTTAAACCTAAATCTAAACTAAGATAAATAAATAAGAGAAAGATACCTCAAGCTATGCAAAGCCGCGAGGTCGACCTCAAGGGCAGCGAAGGTCGCTAGAAGAGGTGGAACGTCACCTCGTACCGCTTCTACAACCTACCCAACAACTAGGAGAGCTCCCTGTCACGGAGCTTGATCCTCGGAGCACAGAGGGTGGGAGAAGAAATGGATAAAAGGGATTTAAATTCGAAGGGAGATCAGCGGAGGGGTTATGTACAGTGTGACCAAGAGGCTCCAAAGGACGAGGGAGATCAGGCAATGCAGTGTTCCATTCTTCGAGGAAACAAGCATGTGTGTAAGAGGGAAGCTCAAGGAGAAAAAGTCATAACGGGATCCAGGCCAATTGGTGAAATAAGAGGTGAGGAGAAAATTTAGAAAATAGAGTTAAGCACAGGTCTGACAAACAGGCAGGTTTAAGCCAGCTGGTTGACTGCGGTCAACCAGTAGAGCATAATAGTTGGTCCACGGAGACCAGTCAGGAAAACCTGTAAAAAAAGATTTATAAATTTGAAAATAATTTTTATATGAATTTATTAAATTTAAGTTATAAAATAAAAAATTTGTTTTTCTACAATATTTTATTGTGATTTTTTAAATTTTTTCGAGTTATTGTATTATAATTTAATTCTTAGGGTTTAGTTACAGGTATATCAATCTATGCTTTAGGTATTTTATTTTATTTTGTAAATTTGATTTTATCATTTTATATATTTATAACTTATTTTATATACATAAGTATATTTTTAATATATTTTTCTAATGTATTATTTATACTTAAAAAATAGGCATACTTATTATATAGGCACAATTATTGTATATTCATCCATGTATTTTATATACATATTTTATGTTAATGTTTTATTTATGGTTCTATGCTAATTTTAATATGTACATATGTTATAAAAAGTTACTAAGTTCTAAAATTATAAAAATAATAAAGAATAAATAAATTGAACATTTTAATCGGGTATATTGTACAATAAGAGTCCAAAACCTAACTTTCACATCTTAACTCCAAAAAATATGAAACCAGCTTCATTAAATAGCTTATTAAAAGCTGTATACAATTAAAGTGATTTTGATACATTTTGAATATTTGTTTGAGAGGTATGGATTTAGGATTTTGGGATTTTGGAATCTTATTTAGAGTATAACTTTTACACTGTATATTATTTTTCTATGAAATCAATTTATTATTTTTCTTGTATTATTATCTACAACTTTCATGTAAGTTTCTTTATTTGAGGTATAAAAAGTAGAAAATAAAATAAGTCCCAAAAATAAATAAATAATGGATTAATAAATGGGATTCTTATTGTATTATTGTCCCTTTTCTCCCCGTACTTTATTCCTTGTCGACCCAGACATCAAGATGCCTAGGTCTCGTGGTTTAGGGTCATAAAATAACTTTGGTATTTCATTATTTTTCTTTTATTTATTCTATAGTTTTAGCATTAAAATAGTATTTTATGCAATATTTATACAACAAAGAATGAATGCTAATTTGTACAATTTAATGCTACATACATGCATTAGCTGGGATTTTTAAGGCCAAAATGATAGAATAAATGTGATGAAATGGATATTCATCACCCCCTATACTTGCATTGTTAGTCACTAGCAAACACTTATGCAATAAGTGAATAAAATAAAAAATAAAGAAAGGGAAATGAAAGAAAGTGGATTAAGTTTAACTGTCAAACTCGTCTTCGCAAAATCAAAGTTTGGAGCTTAAGTCGGACCTTTGGAATTTTAGTTCAGTCGAAACCTTATTAGGAATCGGATTTAAAACACAACAATCTGTGAGAATCCCAAGACTTTGCTCAAGTCTCCTCAATAGCCAGGTCAAAATACTTCAACTCATACGTAAACCCTTATGACTATCAGTCTTACTTCTATAGTGTATGTGATTGTGGCTCTCCCCAACTCAAATCATAAAGAGACTGACTTCTCTAGCATGACAACCCAATGATTCCCCAATACAACAACTCCTTCCATGAGGAGCATGGTATTACCTTCTAAGTTCAAGTGACAACTAGCTCAAGAGGAGGAGGTGAAGAGAAGAATGGACGGTAGCCAGTGTAGCTACCTATCCTAGGATGCATGACTAGTATAGCCAAGTCATCCAATTGCAGTCTAACAAGGTATGACTTTGAAGCTCAAGCTTTCTTATTGACTATACAAATATATACACTCTGGTAGGCATTTTATTTTCATTCAGGTAATTCGACTTTTTTAGTGTTTTTGCTTTTTTTAAATAACATATACAATGACATTTAAATTAAGGAGTTTTTCTTCTTGAGATAGTAGACTATCCTTCTTTTGAAGCATTATTGCAACCCACACTCTCCTGTCTTTAGATGCTTATGCTACTAGACGGGTTGGGGTGCATTTCCCTCCCTAGACGAGGACAAATGTTTCCACTTGTGTGCGTCTCATACCGGCAAATCCAATCCTCTCACCACTCCAACAGAGTTGAGCTAAGTGAATGATGTAGGTATCCAAAATTAAATCAGTATTAACAAGAGCTGTGTATGTGCTTTGAAAGAATCTACTTTTGTAGTCAAGAATCCATTGAGCCAAGTCTCGTAATTCTTAAAGAATTAAGTCAACTAGACCTGAAGTACCTCAATTCCAGCTCCTAAAAGGTTCCTGTAGTAAGGTAGACTTAAGGTCCAACCAAGCTCCAATCTTCAAATTTTACTTAGACATCTTCAATTATCAAACATAATACAAAAAATGCTAATGCTATGCACAATGCAATAAAAAATATTTTTGCAATGCAATTTTCAAATTTAGAACTTTTTATAGATTTTTGAAAAATGTTTTGCAAATTTTTATGCATTTTTAACAAGATTTTTGCAAATGTTTTTGGTATTTTTGAAAACAAAAGATTTTAATTGAGAAAATAGGGACAAATATTTATAAGGAGATGCTTCTTATATTTACAAGAGTTGGGATTTTAAGAATTTCAAGGGATATATTAGTTAATTGTATAGATATATTTATAAAATTAATAAAGAATTTTGGTGTGATGTATATATTCCTCGAAATTATTTGAAAATCATTTTACAAACAATTTTGAAAACTATGGTCCAAAATAATTTTACAAATAATTTCTACAAATATTTACAAACATTTGGAAATCATTTTGCAAAGATTTTTCCAGTAGTATGTATATTTTTTTTAGATATTTTGCAAGCATTTTTAAAACCATATGGAGATATGTCTAAATTTTTATTTCATGCAAAGAATAGAACTTTTTACCAACAAAATAATTTTATTATGGTTGAAAACATTTTATAAACATTTTCCAAATAGTTTTCAAAAGATTGTTCAAACACATTTTTAAATTATTTTTCAAACATTTTACAAAAAAAATTGCATATTTTATTAATCAGTATATACAAAAAGAATTTGGGGAATAATCAACATCCTTTTATAAAGTAATTTCAATGAATTTTATAGATATATACAGTATTTTTAGCCATAATTATTAAAAATACGAAAGTAAGAGATGGCTAAAGTAGATATGCATATATACGACCCCCTATACTTAGCTTGAGCTATGTCTTCATAGATCAGAGAGAAAAAGAGAAGACATAGCGTATACTGAGTATAGAAAAGACTAAAGAATATATGAATGAAGAAAGAAATGAAAGAATGAGAAGTTAACCGTCCTCCTATACCTAGGATCAACTAATCCTAAGTATAGCAGACTGTACACAAGGTAGGGAGGGTCAAGGGTGGGAATGAACAGATCGTACTCAGACTGTCTCCCCCTATACTTAGGGTAAGATATCCCTGAGTATAGATAAGAAGAGGAGATAATGGAGAGGATCAAAGAATGAAATAACTCGGGGTGCACACCACCTATACTCAGGACAAAGTACGTCCTAAATATAGAAGACTGACAAAAAGGGGCGACACTTTTTCAGTAAAAAGAGAAAAATGAAAACGAAAAGAAGAAAAGACATATGAAGATGGAAGAAGAGATTGAAGAGGATGTACACAGCACCCCCCTATATTTAGGACAAAAGAGCCCTAAGTATAGTCAACAACAGGAGTGATGAAACGAAACAAAGCAAGAACACTCGGCTCGTCCACCCCCCTATACTTAGGACAAAGTACGTCCTAAGCAAGGCATACATGAAAATGGGGTGGATGAGTGAAGCAGGAGTGGATGGAGATAAAATGAAAGCAAATATACAACACAAATGGATGTACGTAAATCAAGAAGGTAGAAAGAAAACCATCTTGCAGGACCGCTGAGGAATGTATCTAGCAAGATGTAGGTCGATATCAGGGTCCTCAAAAACCAACAGATTAGGATCAACCTGATGAAGGTCCTCAGTGCTCCTAGGGTGAGAAGGCACAAACGAGTCAGTGGAAAAAGTGTGGCTAGGTCCGGCCTTGGACATCTTATAGATATCAAAGTGAAGAGGCTCGAACTCATCGTCGGAAGAAGTAAAGTCAAGTCCAGTCTAGTGAGTCTCTATTAGACCATCATCCTTATCAAAAGGCTTGAATTCCTTTAAAAAAGCAATCAAATAAAACTCGAACTCATAAGTCTCTACAATGTTTGCCATCCACTCTAATGTATCAATCGTGTAAATCTCACAAATGTCATCAACACATCACCAAGTACCAGGAGAGGGAACTCCCAGTTCTATGCATTTTGAGTCTTCCTCTTCAGAGAGGAATTCTCAACTTTCAGTAGAATCGATCATGCAACAAAAGTCTCTGATAGTCTTATCATGGTCATAGTCCTCGGGGTAAGCTAAGATATGTGTAATCTCATCAGATGCAGGTTTTGGTTGGCTGTAGGTGCAATGACGATCACAAGTCTTTCGTCAACAAGATAGAAGCAAATCTCTCCTAATCCATAATCAATAACAACTATCACAAAGGTGAGAAAATGTCATCCCAGGATGATTGGAGAGTGCTCCCAAATGGAGGTCTCCATGGGCAATATGACAAAATCGACAATGTAGCTCATGCCCTGAATCTAAATGACAACCTTCTCTAGAATACCCTTCAGCTTCTTGATATATCCATCAGCAAACTATATGATCATGTATTTTTCTTGAGAGGCCCTAGGTGAAGAGATTGTATGAGTGAGAAGGTGATAACTGAGATTTGTCAAGGGTCATACGGTTTCACAAGGTGAAACCGTAGTTGATGTATTGACCGCTCACGAAATCCTAATCAACCAATAATTAACCTACATTATAAAAAATGAAAATGAGGTGTTGAGTTAAAATTTATTATAACTCTACAACAATGATGTGTACAGGTGAAAGTATGTGCAGAGGTCGAGCACATGGAGTAGGAAAGGATAGATCGTGCAATAAGTGCAAGCTATGTGATTGTATAGTCTTGTCTATTTCTGTGGGTTTTTAATATTGTATTTTTATTTTATTTTTATTTTATATTTTTGTAGTTTTTTAATTTATATTTTTATATTTTCATTTTAGATTTCTAGAATTTTATATTCTATTTATTTTAAATAAATAAAAAAAGATATATAAGACTATATATACAATGTAAGCTAATGTAATTATAAAAACTAATAAAAATGCTCAAAATATAGGAAACAAAATATTTTTGGGCTTTAAATTAATTTTTATTTTTTTAATTTTTTAAGTTATTTTTCACATTTTTATATATTTTTGAAGTAACAAATATCCCAAATAAGGGACAAAATAAATGGTCGAAATTGAAATCAAGATTAAAAATATCAAAATAAAGTCCAAAGTTATTCAAATCAAATTTAATAGATAGATAAAAATATAAATAAAATTACAAAATAGGAAAATATATTTTTATGCTTTTAGGATTTTTTAATCTTTTTATTCTATTTTGGAGCTTTTTTATTTTTATGGATTTTGTAATTATGTTTTTTAGTTTTTTTACTTTCTAGAGTTAGAGAAAAAATAAATAAACAAAAAATATTTTTTCTAATTTTTCATAAATATTTAGTATTTTTTAGTTATTTTGTACTGTAGACATGGATAAATTATGCTCTTTTTTATTTTTTAATAAAATACTAAAAAGTCTTAATTTATAAAAATAAATATATGGCATGGATATACAATACAACAAGAACTTAAGGCTATTTTGTGGGATTTTTCTTAGCACAATAATTATTTTAAATAAATGCAACAAATACACAAAAATATATGGCTTGATAGGGGCATAAATGTAAATAAAATAAAAGGCAATGGCCTCTCTATAATTTTTACGAAAAGTTGAAGTAGAATAAATAGTTTAAGGGACGAATATAAATACACAAAGATAGTGGGGTCCACTTGCAAAATTCCACCTCATGTAGGCAGCCCCACGAGGTGCGTTGGCGAGGATTTGAATGCTAATAACAAAATTTTGGGGGGATTTTTGCAATAATAACAAAACTATATAAACTGCAGATGAACAAAAATATCTGGGTCAAAAGAGAAAAATACCGAGTTTAAGGAGTGGATCCAACGACTGAGAGCACTCCACTTGACACACGTCGTGCCCTTAACGCGTGACGATGGTTCACGCTTGAATGGTCAGGATCAGATCGACTACGGAAGATCAATGGTAGGGACGTGACTCAATCAGATGATGGTTTAAGCATCTGGAGTCGAGGCTCGATCCAACGGCTGTGGACTCCCTTGGATGAGTAGGGAAGAACACGACCTGGGTCGAGCTTCAATCGATAATTTCGGGCGGCTCCGACCACCAGGGATGATCACTGAAGGCTCAAAATGGAGCCCACGCTCCTCCATGCAAGATAGCCGTGTCAGAAGGTCGTCAGGAGGTTTAGTGATTGTCATTGATCTTGGAGAAGGCGAGGGGTTCAAGGTACCTCAGGTGTCCACAAAATCGACCCCAGGAGGGTCATTTAGCTCGCCAGCACCTATAAGAAGATCTAGTAACAAAAACCAAGGGGGTCGAGGGCCTTGATGGGTGAAATGGATGAAGGGTGATGTCGGGATGAGGTCTCCGACGGTGTGATGGTGGAGAAGACCCGATCTTTACATCCACAGTTGATCTGGGTGAATGAGAGGGGGAAGAGCAGAGAGAAGTGGAAGGGGAAGAAATCTGAGGTGGTAGCGGGGTCGGTCAATGGTGGATGCTTGATGGAAAGGGTTCGCTAGAGCTGTGTTCTAACAGACTATGATGGGAGATTTTAACGCTAATATATGTATTAACAAGTTAGAACAATTGTAGAAAATAACTCTAGGAACTAAACTAATCTAGAAAGAGGAAGAAAAAGGGTACCTCAGTGGTCATAAGCCATGAAGCAAAACCTCGACGGCCGGTGGCCGACGATGATGGTGGTATACATCTATATCCTCACTTGTCGCTGCCCCAACTAGATGTTGATGCCCCTATCACAGATGTCGATCCAAAGCGCAGGAGTGGATATCAAACAAGGGCAAAGGAGATTCAAGAGGAAGGAGGTGGAGCGGTTTCATACAGGATGACTGGAGCAATCCAAAGATCGAGGTGGAATTGTTGCATCAGTGATCTAATTCTTGAGGTGAGATAGGCATGTGAATCATTAGAGATCGAGGAGAAAAATATCTAAAAGAATCAAGGAAAAAGGATGAAAGGGGAGAGCCACAAAAATCGATGAAGATCAGGTCAAAATGAGGGTTGTTAGAGCACATATGTAGGGTCAGATAGTTGACATGAGTCAACTGGGGACACAACCTGGTTGGTTCACATGGACCAACTAGGAAAAACTGACCCTAAAATTATTTGCAAATTAAATAAAAATATTAAATTATTTTATTAAATAAACGTTATACAATAAAAAGTATGTATTATTTTATAAAGTATTGTATTCTGATTTTTATTATTTTTAGAGGTTATTAATTACATGTTGCTTTTTAGGGTTTAATTATAGGTATATTTATATATGTTTTTGTATATTTTATTTTTCTTTGAATTTTTGATTTATTTTTTATTTTATATAATTATAAGTTATTTTTCAATACTTAAATATATTTTTTTTTATTATATTTTTCAAAGGTATTATTTACAGTGAAATAAATATATATGTATAGTATATAGGTTTGGTTATAGTATATTCATTTATATATTTTTATGTTTTATTTTAGTGTTTTATTGATGGTTTTATTTTAATTTTATTATGTACATATATTAGAAAAATTATTTACAAAATTATGAAAAGATATAATAATAAAAAAAGTAAAACGAATATTTCATTCAAGTATATTGTATAATAGGGGTCCAAAACATAACTTTCACACCTTTCCTCCAAAAAATATGAAAACACCTTCATTAAATATCTTATTAAAAGTTATATATAATTAAAAGTAATTTTTATATATTTTGAGTTTTTATTTGAGAGATATGGGTTTGGTAAGTTGGAATTTTGGAATCTTATTATGAGTATAACTTGTATACCGTATATTATTTTTAAATGAAGTCAATTTTGTATTTTTTTATATTATTGTCTACAACTTTTATGTTCGAGTTTTCTTTATTTGATGCATAAAAAGTGGAAAATTAAATAGGCCCCAAAAATGAATAAATAATGAATTAATGAATGAGAATTTTATTGAATTATTAGCCCTGATCTCCCCTTATTTTATTCCTTGTCTACCTAGTCATCAAGATGCCTAGGTCTTGGGGTTTAGGGTCATAAAATACCTTCGGTATTTTATTCTTTTTCTTTTCTTTATTCTATAATTTTGTCATTACGAATAATAGTTTATACAATATTTTATACAACAAAGAGTGGATGTTATTTTGCACAAATTAAGGTTGTTTACATGCATTAGATAGGGTTTTTAAGGCCAAAATGATAGAATAAAGGTAATGAAATGGAGATTCATCATAAGGGTATTATGATAATTAAAGAATCGTCATCAAAGAGATTGTGATCACGTGAAAAGTAAGAAATGGTACATCTAATGAATGGTGTAGAGGTGTTCCCTTTCCTAGAAGAAGGACGGTGGGCGATGGTGTGGGCAGTGGCCATGGTCAAGACATGACGCTCAGATGTGCTCCTTTGCTTTATCTTCTTCGGTTGAGGAGCGGTTAGGTGAGACATGGTCTAGTGAAGTGGGGCATCAATGATCTCATGAATAGAGGCCGCCACTTTAGGTTCAGTCAACATTTTTTGAATTTTTAGACCTACTTCATATAAGGAAGGAGGTCAAAATCTCCATGTATACAAGGATGACTAAGAACAGTTTATACAGTGCATCCACAGGGTCAAGGGTGGGACAAGTGTGAGTGAAAATGTGGGCAAATGACATAGCATGGGTGCCCTCTCCTTACAAGATGAATCAACAATGTGTCTCCCCAGTTCTTTTTTGGATTTTTGAATTTTTCTCCTTTTTTGTATTTTGGATGATTGCAAGCTCTCTTGATCATCCTCAAGTGAATCCCTATCCTTAAATATCAAAGCGTCATCCTGGCTCTTATTTATGCTAGATAGATTGTTAATCCTCAAATTCATATGTTCCATCATCTGATTCAAGGTATCAGTTGTGGACATCATGAAAGGTGACTCTAAAATCTCAGGATCAGGTGAGTGATATGATGGTGGTGGGTGTGGGCAAAAATCACATTCCCGATAAAGGCATTCTTGGGAAATGTGGATTGTCGAAATGTGAAGGTGAAGGTGGTGGTAATGATGAGTGAAAATCAAAATCCAATTCTTGAAATAATGTCCTAGGCATATATGTAAAAAAAATCAGGAGCAAAATCCTCTGGGAAAGTGGAGGCAGATCGGCTAAAGGGTATGAGAGATCCGTAAAGTCCAGATAAAAATTGCTCAAGACATACATCTCGTAACAAAAGGAAAATGATCAAGAGAGCACAAGGTCAAACCAAGATATGTAAAGAAAAAGTTGCAAATGCGTAAAAGGATTGATTATACACACAAACAATGACAAAACTCACACAAAATAAACACACCCCTCAATTCACCTACTCAACTCAATGAAGACCGTGAAAGTTCGGTCTTTTTATCTTGTATATTTTAGAATTAGGCGAATAAAATAAATCTTGTACAAACACTTAGTGTGTATGTGAGCAATGTAAAACGAATACAATGAGGGGATTACTCATCCCAAGATAATGATTTTTCTTTTTGATGTATTTTTGGGTCAAGTAATATTAATAGTCAGAATTTTATTTTATAAATTTTTTTATTGAAAATGCATGAACCTAACATGGAATCAATTTTTTTAGCAAACCAGGTGATCAAAATTAGAGAGAGAGAGAGAGTCAGAAAATCAATGGGAGGTGAAAAGATGATGTATGCTAAAGTGTAAATGCTCACCTTGCCTCCAGCTCTCTACATGCAAGTATGCTAGGCAGAATTGAAGCCTATATTTAGCAAATGCAAAGTCAATGAATTTGTCCTAGGTGAAGATATACTATTAGCATGAAGAACAAAATATCAATTATCTAGAAAAGACACCAAAGTCAAATCTTGGAGGTCACTCGTTGCCCCCTGCAATGGGTCCCGCATGCATTGTATGTGACCTCTCTTTAGCAAATGCAAAGTCGATGAAATCACCTTAGGTAAAGATATACTATTAGTATGAAGAACAAAATGTCAGTTATCTAGAAAAGACAAAAAAGTCCGGTCTTGGAGGTCACTCGGTGCCTACTGCAAGGGGTCCTGCAAGCATTGTATGTGACCTCTCTCGGCATGCGGTCTCAAATCCAAATAATTGACAATTGAAATTTGACTAAGTCCAAATGACACAATGGGTGCATGCAAATATAATTAGATCTTTGGCCTTAATGTATCGTCAAATAATCCTAATCTAGGACTCAATCACATAAAAAAAAGAAAAATAAAATCGAAAAACAAAGAAAAATAAAGGCGATGAAAACGACGACAAACCGATCAGGGCCCCAAGGGAACAATCCCTCAAGCACTGGACCTCGTGAAGCATCGGAGTGTCCTGAGAGTCTTATTTATTCCAATAAATAGTCTCTCTATCACTTAAATTACACACATAGATAGAATAAATAAAATGCTACGTGAAAATATCTTCAAAAATCATCTTCATTTCTTTGGATGCCTCCTTGTGACAACTAGATCAAAAAGTCGATTAAGCTTCACGTGGGTATGCATGTGCTCCAAAGAGGGCCTAACTCGATCCGCAGTACCTCGCAGCAAAGTCAACAAAGAGATGTGATTAGACAAATCAACAATAAATATCAAATAAAAGAGAACATAAATAAAAGTAAAATGTAGACAGGACATGATCAAATACAACCAATCTATGCGCAGTTGCTCCCCGACAACAATGTTGTTTGAGTAACGGTAATTACAAAGGGTATTGTCAATCCATAAGGCAGACCAATAGTCGTCAAAACGACCACTCAAGAAAACTGTCAAAATCAACAATTAACCCACAAATAGATATAAAGCACTAAAAATAAATTGTGGTTTAAAATTTATTATAACTCTACAAATGTGTGTATAAGTGTAAGTATGTGTATAGTTTCGAACATAGTGAGTAGAAAAGGATAGATCGGGCAATAAAATTCTCAAAACTGATTGTGTGATTCTTGTCTATTTATTTTTATGTGGGTTTTTTATTTTAATTTTTTTGTTTTATATTTTTATTTTGTTTTGATTTATATTTCTATGTTTTCTATTTATATTTTTAGATTTGTATACTTTTTTAATTAAATATCTAATATAAGAAGAGTATAAATGTACTATAGGGCAATGTAGATATAAATATAGTTAAAAATTCTTAAAATAACAAAATTAATATTTTTGAATTTTAAATAAATTTTTTTTACAGTTTTTGTACTTTTTTGGATAATTTTACTAATTTTATATATTTTTGAAATAAAAAATACACTAAATTGAGGATTAAATAAATATCTGAATATGAAACTAAGAGGGAAAATAGCAAAATAGGTCCAAAATTCTTCAAATCAATTTTAATAGCTAGATAATAATAAAAAAATTTAGAACAAAAAAATATATATATTTCCTATTTTTAAGGATTTTTTATATTTTAAAAATCGATTTTGGAGCTTTTCGATTTTTTATATTTCCTTTTCATATTTTTAGGGTTTATAGTTTCTGGAGTTTGAAAATAAATAAACACACACTAAATATATTTATTTGGAATTTTTAAAAAAAATGCTTTATAATTTTTAAGTATTTTATAAGCTAGACATGGTAAAAATGTGCTCTAACTGATTTTTTATAAATACTAAAATGTCCAAAATTATAAAAACAAAATTAAGACATGATAGTGTGTCAATCAAGAACCTACATCTATTTTTGGTGATTTTTGGAGCATAGTAGCTATATTAAATAAATAAAACAATTCAACAAAAAAAGCATATTCTAACAGGGGCATAAATGTAAATAAATAAAAATATGGTGGCCAGACTGTAATTTTCACCAAAATATATAACTACTATTTAAACATATTGGGACAAAATGAAATAAAAAAAAATGCAGGGGCTCAAGTTTAATAAGACCAAAAGTGCCCCTCACGTGGGACGACACATTCGGTGACGTTGATGGGACTCAAATGCAAACAAAATTAGTACAAGGAGTTTTTCGTAATTATTACAAAAATATTTAAACATACAAAAAAGTTTTAGTACAAATATTTAAATACAAAACATAGATGAGTGGAGAATGCAAAATACCCAGTCCTACGCGCAATCGGACGGCTCCTCATATGTCATTTGCCACTTGTTGCGTTAGGAGCAGTCGATGACGTTTCGGGCGTAGATGTATCTGATTAGATCCTCAATGGAGATCAAATGATGGAAAATGCTAGATCCAACTATTCATGATCAAAGTGGAAAGTAGAGGCGATCAACGTTAATGACGAGGCCTCGCAGATCAGGGAAGAACCCCCCGTCTCCATGCTTCGATCGAGCGTGATGCATGCTTCCGACCACCTAGGATGCTCGAAGGAGGTGCAAAACGTTACCCAAACTCCTCTGCATCAGATGATTCCTTCAATAGAGGACCATAGCTTCGTTGATGTCGAATAGGCTCGGGGAAGAACTGAGGCTCCATGTACCTCCATTTTACTCAAAAATGACCTGCCAAGGGGTCCTTAGCCTCTCTAGAACCTGCAACAAAATCTCGCACAATGCAATTCTTGTGGGGGGGGGTTTATGGGAGTAGGTGGACGGAAAGTGGAGTGGAGCGACAGTCCTCCAGCATAGACGGAGTAGGAGGCCGATAGACCAGATCAAGGGATGAGCTGGGTGAGTGGGTAGTGGAACGCGATGAAGAAGCGAAGAGGATGAGATGAGGGTAGAAGGATGCGACTGAGACGATTGGAAACACTATGGTGTGGTTCGCCAGAGCGGAAACAAGCAGGCATGTAAGAGGGAAGCTCGAGGAGAAAAAGTCGTAAAGGGATCCAGGCCGATTGGAGAAAGATGCGGTGTGGAAAAAATCGAGAAAATGGAGTCAAGAATAGGTCTGATAAACTGGCAGGTGTATACTAACTAGTTGACCGTGATCAACTAGTAGAGCCTCATGGTTGGTCCAAATGGACCAACCAGGAAAAACCTACCAAAAATATTTATAAATTCTAAAAAAATTATCAAATGATTTTATTAAATTTAAATTATACGATAAAAATTCTTATTATTGTCTATAGTATTTTATTATGTTTTCATTTTTTAAGGTATTGTACTATAAGTTAAATTTTAGGGGTTTAATTATAGGTATATTCATCTAAGTTTTAGGCATTCTATTTTTATTTTTTTAATTTGATTTTTTTATTTTATATATTTATAACTTATTTTTATATGCATAAATATTTTTTTATAATGTATTATTTACAATTAAAAAAATTGGTATACTTAGTATATAGGTATAGTTATTGTATATTCATCTACGTATTTTATATACATATTTTATTTTAATATTTTGTTTATAGTTTTATTCTAATTTCATGATATACATATGTTATAAAAAAGTATTTACAAAATTATAAAATAAAAATTATAAAAACAATAAAAAAAATAAATTAATTAGATATTTAATTCGTTATATTGTACGATAGGAGTCCAAAACCTAACTTCACACTTAACTCCAAAATATCTGAAACAACCTTCATTAAATAGCTTACTAAAAGTTATATACAATTAAAGTTGATACATTTTGGATTTTTTTTGAGATATGGGTCTGGCAAGTTGGGATTTTGGAATCTTATTTAGAGTATAACTTTTACAATATATATTATTTTTGTATGAAATCAATTTTGTCATTATCTATATATCATTATCTACGACTTTCATGTATAAAGTTTCTTTATTGTGGTATGAAAAGTAGAAAATAAAATAGGTCCCAAAAATGAATAAATAAGCAATTAATAAATGGGTTCTAATTGAATATTGGCACTTATCTACTACTACTTTATTCATCATCGACCCAGTCATCATGATGCCTAGGTATCGAGGTTTTGGGTCATAATAAACTTTTGGTATTTAATTCTTTTCTTTTCTTTATTCTAAATTTTTGGATCATTAAAATACCTTGATAATAAATTAATTTTCTTTTCTTTTCTTTATTCTATAGTTTAGGGTCAATAAAAATAGTATTTTATACAATATTTATACAACAAAGAATGAACACAAACTTGTATAATTTAATGTTATTTACATGAATTAGATAGGGTTTTTAAGGCCAAAATGATAGAATAAAGGAGATGAAATGGAGATTCATCATCCATGTATTTGACCCCTATTGTACTTGTCTACTATACATTTTTATTTAGTGTATAATAAATTTTGATACATACTTTCGTGCATTAATAAATTTTGTATGGATTGGGTCAGGTCTCCACGTTAGGTGAAGGAGTAAAATCCAAAGTTCCAGATATGATACGAGGATCAAATCTGATGGCTAGGTTGTGAAAGAGATGATTGGAAGAAATAGGGTATATATGATCTCCGTGCTTGGGGATTTGAGATCAGGATCACAAATTTAATCAAATGATCTATTCGTGAGGAAAGGTTACGGGAAGAAGGTTTGAAGAAGTCAATCAGTTCGTAAGAGTTGTGAAGAGTCGAATCGACTGAGAATCATTGTTGGTTGTCCTCCGATATGGTTATCGGAGGCCTGGAAGTGGATGAAGCTATTGTTGGACATGCGAGCCCACGACGAGCTATTATGCAATAAATGTTATTACGAATATCATTCCCTGATCTGAAATGAAGAATAAATAATTTGCATAATAGGTCCCTTAGTACAATTAGGGTTATGTACCATGGCCATCTTAATAATCATATAGTTGTTGATTCAATAATTGAATCATAGAGGTTGGTGCATGGATGAATATCTAAAGAGTTAGATTGAGGACTCATCAAGCACAGTTGAATGATTGTTACGATATGATATCCAGCCTGAGTAGGAGATGGCAATCCTTTCTCATTTAGGCGGATATCTAACCAACCGCTTGATGCAAGTCCTCTGCATAGGAATAGAGATTCAGAGGTGTTAGATAAGTTAGGTCAAAGAGTTGACTTAACAAGATCGAGATAACCAAAGTCCTATATCATATGATGTCATGATATAGGCACGCATCCTCTGACCGGAGACAGGTGTGTTACTATATGTCTGAGTATGTACATTTGGCAGACCAATAGGTTGATGACCAAACCAATGTCTATACATCGGCGTGCTAGTGTGCATGCGAGGGCATATGAGTAATACGATCTCTCAAAGGGATCATACTGGTTCATTTACTGAACCGGAAGACATGAGATCACTCATGAGATATTGGGAAGAATCAAATTCCGTACACGGTCTTCTCGCTTTGGAAGCTTGACTGAATTTATAGGTTTGATATATACTTTTGGAAAGTATACGATCAAGACCTAGGTACGATATATGCTTTTGGAAAGTATATGATTGATACCGACTCCCAATGATCAAATGAGAAACTTACTGATAAAATCATGAATTAGGCAGTATAAAGTTGATCCAATACTTCGGGTTTATTCTGAGTCTTTCAGTATGCAAAGTGTACAGGTATTGGGAGTACTTGAGGGTGATGTGATCATAAACGATTGTATAACCATGACGCTTACATTCCTAGGGAGTGATGAAACGGGTCTGTATTTTAGTGACTCCTCTCAGTAGAGAAGTGATCTGATCTTGGTCCAAATGTTGGACATTGATCTGAATGTGATTCAGATGCAATGAGAAGATTAGATTTGCAGTTTTGATTTAATCAAGCATCTATGGGAGGCCTGCGATCTGGATTTGAGATATGATCTCAATATCCAAGTCACTATACGTGGAACAATACAATCGCCATGTCCTTATCTCCAAGTATCCACAGAGAAAGCGCATTATCCTTGAAAGAGTTCAGGATAATTTCATTGTTGATATGTGTATCTGAGCATTGAGAAAATTGATAATTAAATGTGATTTAATTATCATGAATAATATGAATTTGATTCATATTATAAGGAGAGTTATCTAAGATAATTAAATGTGATTTAATTATCAAAGATGTAAATAATGTGAATGTGATTCATATTATTTGGGCAAACGAGAATAGAGATCCAATATGATTAAATGTGATTTAATTATCATGGATATGAATAATGTGGATAGCAATATCCATATTAGTCATATATATTATAAATATGATTTATAATATATAAGAGAGAGCTATTTGTAATTTACATTTGTTACTTAAATGTTGATGTGAATTGGATTCACATTGGACAATTAATTGAAAATGTAATTCACATTTTATTTTGGGTTGTGAATGTGATTCACAATTTTCCAATGGCAAGATTACAATATTCACAAAACAATTATGAATTATTTTTGTAGAATAATTTACAACAAGTGTTGTTTTAAATTTTAGAGATTTCCATGGAATAATGTAATCTCATGAGATCTCATGAGATTGCATGAGATTGCCACCAAATCCAATATTATGGAAGGAGGCAATCTTCATTCCATAATCTCCATCTTGATTGATTTAATTTGGGATTGATTTATATTGATTTATAAATATAGATTTAATCTAAATTAAATTAATTGTTGTTGGTTTTTACCAACACAAACTTTAGTCATTAAAAGAAACACAAATCAATGAGAGCCATTGGATGTGTGTTGCTCATGAATTGAGATCCGTGGATCCCAAAATATTATAAAAGGAGAGGCACCCCATTGATCTTTTTTACACAATGAGAACATAAGGATCTCTCTCTCTCTCTCTTTGTCTCTCTACACGCCCTCTCTTCCTCTCTCTCTTGTGCCGTCCACCATGGATGCCCTAGAGAGGTTCTTCATCGCCGCAACATCGTTGTTGTGCTGCCCGATCGTTTGCTCGTGGATCACCGTCTCCATCGGTGCACCTCGCTCGTGAAGAAGACGTCAGATCTTGTGTGTCGAGATCAGGACATCCTCCGCTTGGATCATCAACATGGATTGCGAGAAGCACGTGATTCATCCCCGCGCTCGCAAGCGTCTCCTCCATCGGATCGGACTTAAGACAGGAGGTCTCTTCGTTTAGAGGCTCGATCGCAAGCACGCTTGAAGAGGTAATCCTATTACTTGTTTGTGTTTTAGACGAAACGATCTGAGAAGTGTTCTTGGATCATGTGGTTTCATCGCACAAAAGTTTTTAATTTCCGCTGCATAGAACAACTAGTGCGACTAGTCGTTCTTCATCGTATTTGATGCGATGCTCACCCTTCTTTGATGCGCTTAAGGATCTAACCATATCCTTCAAGTGGTATTAGAGCCTTAGGTTGAAGGTTTTGGATACAATCCGTAAACTTAGAACGACTTGGGTTCGTTAGGGTTGCGAAAGTTTTATCGCATTTCATTTTCGCATCTCTATTTTGTGTAAATTTTCGACCCTGTTTAAATTGTTTAAATACAAAAATAATACCTGTATTTTGTTCCCCATTAAATAAGGAAACCATAGGATCTGAGTTTACGTAATTTGGATTCCATTTGCTCGAGATATGGTCGTTTTAATGAACATGTATTCACTGTTACGAGAACTGCAAATCTTAACGTAAGTAAGGAGCTAATTACTGTTTAGAAATGCCTTGAAATGCGTGAAAATCATATAGGTTATGTTATAAATCAAATTATCAAACTTTGGAAACTTACTTTGCTTAATTTGGATTTAAATTTATTGAGATATGTTAATTTTAGTAAGTAGGGGTCACTGCTGAAATTACTTTCCAAATCAAGAACCATGTGATTGTCAATTAGTGAAAGTAATTGTTAATTTCCTGAAATAATTATGGAAAATATTTGAGAAATATTTAATGATAATTATTTCCTTAATCGGTGTGGCGTCAACCAATAAATTGATTAGATTTGATCTAGATCATAATTGAAAACAAAATCAACAAAGTTCTTGCTTGAACAGGATTGGGAATTTGTCTAGCACATTTCCTTCTAATCAAAATTGTTTTGATTATTACTATATGGTATAATTTCGGTTGAAGAACCAATGATCATCTCAAATACAAATTGATCTATTTGGCATTATCCTTTCCTGAGGTGGATATGGTGTCCAGTCGGAGAGCATTGGGGTAGCGGGTTGCAACGTATGTGGCCCGTCCTACTCTCGTCGGTACTGGCCATGACAGCGGGTAGGGACTCGATAATGCTGGAGAAATCAAGATGTATTTTTCTAATTATTAAAATTCGAATTAATACATAATTTGAGATAATACCATATATATTCAAGTAAAACAATCAAGTTTGTTGATTGAATTGGACTGCTAATTAATTAATATGATTGAATTAATTATATCCAATTAAAAACACTCTATTATGAATAGATGTGTATTTCCCTTGGAAGAATTAATCATAATGAATATGATTCATAATGATTAATTAGAATTTGAATATTATATGGAGGATCACATAAGTGACATCCATGGTCTCCCGTCAAGGAGAAGGGTTCCGTCGCCAGATATTGTATGTCGGAGATGCATGTTCGAAGTGACAGCTCCTACATACAAGCCATTTGGATCGGGCTCTTCGCTTCTCGAAAGAGTAAGGACGTATGCGTAGTGACCTCAACATCAATTCCTCATATTATTGGGGTGATATTGGATTGCACATAACGAGTTGTATTCCTGTTGACAGTTGGTTCAATTAATGACGGGTCAATATCACCTTAGGGGTGGTGGGACCGGGTATTAAAGACCGAATTGGGAGATGCAAGTTGGACTTGCAAGGCGGAATATGTTCCCGCTTCTTTTTATCGGAGTCACAGGTTCTCATATTATTGGGATGTGACAAAGATAAGGAATGAGATCCCATATCTTGCTTGAGATATAATGGTAGGTATATCTCTTACATTGAAAGTGATTAAGAGAATGAACTTTCAGTGTTGACAAGGCAAGACAACTTTTATATAAAAATTCCTAAATCAAAGTAATATATATAAATATATACACTTTTGCAAATTTGTTATTTCAGATAATCCTTTATTAAACCCACTCAATTCTATACTCAATAATAACCAGTAAAATATCATGGATTGGACTCATGATCCAGATATTGTACTTGCAGTTGGACACATAATGTATGTGGTTGCAATGTGCAAGTTTCCTCATAGTAATGAGGAATGGCAATTAAAAAGATAATAGGACTACAAATCTAGGGTTTGTATGTCTCTATAGTCTTGACCTCTCATCGGATGTACTTTGGAAGTGACATGTTGATGATGATCGCAATTGTCAAATAATCCTTATAAAATCAATGAAGAAATTCTGGCATACATATGTGCTCTTGACATTTATCATGAATGAGATGGTTCTCTGCATCATGCAGAATGGTGGCTCTATAAGAGATAATGTATTCAAAATGTTTGAATACCTACCTGAACCAATGTTTTTTAAGAGTATAGATGGATGTAGACAAGATGAGTGTCATCATTCTATTGTCTATACACTAGTCATTCATGAAGCTTCATGATATTCATATTGTATGAATTTAATGAAGCATGTATAAATGTTGAAATGCTCTTACATTGAATTCTTTTGAATTTAACAAAAGAGTTACCTTAGTCTTAAGCAATGGTTGTTTAAAGATAAAGGGAGCGCAGTGGAAGCATGGGTCAGACCCAAGATGAGAAGGATTGTCAAGGAGTTGATCGTACTTCTATGACTTCCATATGACATCCAAATAGTTGGATAAATGCCAATACTGTAATAAGTTGATAGTATGATTATCAAGTCTCTCTAGAATCCATAAAGGACTCAGATAGAGCATCAAAATCATCTACATAGATCATTGAAATTGACTTGCTTAAAGTCTAGTAATTGTATCTCAATCTTCTATAACACTTGCAATGGGTTGCATATGTTTTAGAAGACTAGAAAATATGATCTTAAGGCTTATAGTCATCCACATAGATATTAATACAATTGTTGCAACAATCTCTGTTGGATTGAAAGGCTTCATAATTTCAGTGGGAGTGCCCTTAGTCTTAGAGAATGTCTTTATGACCTAGACATTAGAATACACTCATTGTTTGTTTCCAAGTGTTGGAAATAAACACGAATTCTGGAATAAACCTATCATAAAGAGTTATGATAGATATATTTCAGATAGTAATCTAACACCTAGTGGACTCCACAAAATTAGAAAATTAATGAATGTTTCATTATGATATCTAATATTAAAATTAAACCTTTAAAAGATCAATAGGAGGATGAAGATCATTTGGCAATGATCTGGCATCAAGCTTTGGACGTTTGCATGTTGATTTGATCAATAGACAAGTAAGAATAATGAAACTTTAGAATGTCTAAAATTTCAAATCTTACATACTTATGAATATTGTATTCAAAAGTAAAAATATGTCCAATACGCCCTTCCTTGAGGAAGGTGTAAGATGTCAAGGTATTCGGGATGTCATACATATTGATGTATGCGGATCATATATATCATAGTAAACATTATGGATATGTGATATCTATTGATGATTATATATGATATGAGATTTCTTATCTTCACCTAAGAAACCTTTGAAATGTTCAAAGATTTCATAATTTTGATTTAGAACCAAAGTTTGAAGGAAGATGAAATGAATTTGATCTAATCTAGGTAGCTTGTACCTGTTATATAAATTCAAAGAATACCTTATGGAGATAATCATTTCTATCTCAATCCTCTTAACACACCTTAACTCAATAGAGTTATAGGGAGATACAATTGGATCATGTGTGACATGATCTTATCAATGATGAGTTTTAGCATAATTATCCCTTAGTTTCCAGGTATATATGTGTAGTAGAGACTACAATGTATATCCTTAATAAGGTTCCATTCATGTAAGTTGGAATCTAGCACTTGAGGGTGTTGCTTCATTAGGAAAATAAAGGATGGTATTTGATACCTACTTTATAACCTTGAGATCTTAAATATCTCATCTCTGAGAATGTGATTCTTAAGGTTGAGTCTCTTGAGAATCAAGATGAAAATGAAGTAAAGGAACTCATTTAATCTTGAGATGATAATGAGGCTCCTGAAATCGGAAATTAAAAGGACAATTAAAGATGAAACATTAATACCTCTTCAAATGAGTTTTGAGGATGTACTCCATGTGTCAGTTAAGTCTGACAGTGATCGGACTTCATGTGATGAAGCTTCTGAAGATCATGACATGGAAAGATGGATGATAGATATAAAGTCTAAAGTAGACTTCATATACAAGTGTTGTATATGGACCCTCGAGGATCCACCTATATGGGTAAGACCCATAAAGGTGTAAATGGATCTTCAAGAGAAAGAAGTCAAGATTGCATTCCTCTCTGAGGATATTCACATGAAGTAGCCCCAAGTCTTCATGGTTGAGGAAAGCAAGATGTGCAAACTAAAGAAATCCATCTATGGACTCAAATAAGCTTCTTGTTGTTGGACCATAAGATTTGATGAAATTATAAGTGTTATGATTTCAGATAGAATCTGGATGAGCCATGTGAAGCTTAATGGGAGTGCCTTTGTGTTCATCATGCTAATTGTAGATGATATCCTAATCATTTAAAACGATATAAGGATAATAATAAGTGTTCTCTAATATGGTTGTTCCATAACTTGAGATATGATCTCAAGGATTCCTCCAGGATCTTAGTTCTGAAGGTGTTCAGAAGCATAGAGAAGAGAGTATTGAGACTGTCACATTAATGGTACACCTTGGACATATTCCATTTACTGGAAAATTCCAAGAAAGGCTTCCATCCCTTAAGATATGGTACTGACCTATCTAAATGGATAACACCTCAAAGAGTTGAGGAAGTGAATGCTAGAACTGCTTGCACTTGTGCATCAGTTACGAGAAGCTGAGTGTATGCTAGATGTGTACAAAAGCCAAATATCTGCCATGTAGTGGGAGTAGTAAATTGTTACTAATCCTAATATGGAGAGAAAAAATTGATTGCAGTAATAACAATATCTCACAGAGTACAAGATTTTTTGAGATAGTGATCTCAAAGTCTTATCTTCAAAAACTTAAGATTTTATAGATAGAGATCTAAAAGGTCTTAACTGTGGATACCTTGAGAGAGAGAGATATCCAGGAATAAAGGTATTCTGATAAGGATTAAGGAAATATTGGTTATGATAATTATTAAGTTGTAGTGTCAAGGACACTGTAACTATCAAGATTGAGTATTGGTTGCATAAGAAGCAACATTCGCATTAGATGCGAGCACTATTACTGGGGATATGTAAGTCCTATAAAAGGACTTGGCGTAGTCTAGCAGGAACAGAGTAACTGATCAGCTTACCTAGCTATTTTCTAGATAGTCTATGATTGTCACATGAGTGCGGGTTTCAATGATTAGCCCATTAATGGCTCTTTGGGATAGTGGGAGATTGTTGGACATGCGAGCCCACGATGAGCCATTACGCAATAAATGTTTTTGTGAATATCATTCCCTGATCTGAAATGAGGAATAAATAATTTGCATAATAGGTCTCTTAGTACAATTAGGGTTATGTACCATGGCTATCTTAATAATCATATAGCTGATGATTCAATAATTCAATCATAGAGGATGGTGCTTGGATGAATATCTAAAGAGTTAGATTGAGGACTCATCAAGCACCATCAAATGATTATTAAGAGATGATCTCCAACCTGAGTAGGAGATGGCAATCCTTTCTCATTTAGGCTGATATCTAACCGACCTCTTGATGCAGGTCCTCTGCATAGGAATAGAGATTCGGAGGTGTTAGATAAGTTAGGCCAAAGAGTTGACATAACGAGATCGAGATAACCAAAGTCTATATCATATGTTGTCATGATATAGGCACGCATCCTCTGACCGGAGACAGATGTGTTACTATATGTCTGAGTATGTACATTTGGCAGACTAATAGGTTGATGACCCAACCAAGGTCTATACACCGACGCGTTGGTGTGCATGTGAGGGCATATGAGTAATACGATCTCTCAAAGGGATCATACAGGTTCATTTGCTGAACCGGAAGACATGAGCTCACTCATGAGATATTAATTTCTTGAATCCATGCTTCTCAATCAGATTTGAGATGCTTTTGAAACCATGCTCTTGGGCTTTGCTTAAGGCCATATATTGCCTTGTGAAGTCTACAAACCTGCTAGCTATCCCCATGGAAGGTCGTATCGATATCGTTTTGATATCGTACCAATACGATATTTCGACGATATATCGACGATATATCGCTGAATATCGCCCATATTGACGAGCTTTTGTGAAGAAAATGCCTGGAAATCGATATGATCAAGACTAGGTATGATATATGCTTTTGGAAAGTATATGATCGATACCGACTCCCAATG
The DNA here is from genome assembly GCA_037367405.1 of Ottelia alismoides. NCBI lineage: Eukaryota > Viridiplantae > Streptophyta > Magnoliopsida > Alismatales > Hydrocharitaceae > Ottelia > Ottelia alismoides. Next base: position 286,543 of record JAZKJV010006439.1, read on the forward strand.
ATGAAATGAGAAACTTACTGATAAAACTATGAAGTAGGCAGTATAAAAGTTGATCCAATACTTCGGGTTTATTCTGAGTCTTCCAGTATGCAGGATGTACAGGTATTGGGAATACCTGAGGGTGATGTGATCATAAACGATTGTATAACCATGATGCTTCCATTACTAGGGAGGGATGAAACGGGTCTAGATTTTAGTGACTCCTCTCAGTAGAGAAGTGATCTGATCTTGGTCCAAATGTTGGACATTGATCTGAATGTGATTCAGATGCAATGAGAAGATTATATTTGCAGTTTTGATTTAATCAAGCATCTATGGGAGGCCTGCGATCTGGATTTGAGATATGATCTCAATATCCAAGTCACTATACATGGAACAATACAATTGCACTGTCCTTATCTCCAAGTATCTGCGGAGAAAGTGTATTATCCTTGAAAGAGTTCAAGATAATTTCATTATTGATATGTGTATAGAGCATTGAGAAAATTGATAATTAAATGTTATTTAATTATCGTGAATAATATGAATTTGATTCATATTATAAGGAGAGTTATCTAAGATAATTAAATGTGATTTAATATCAAAGATGTGAATAATGTGAATGCGATTCATATTTTTGGGCCCACGAGAATAGAGATCCAAGATGATTAAATGTGATTTAATTATCATGGATATGAATGATGTGGATAGCAAATATCCATATTAGTCATATATATTATAAATGTGAGTTATAATATATAAGAGAAAGCTATTTGTCATTTACATTTGTTAATTAAATGTTGATGATCCTCATGAGATTGCATGAGATTACCACCAAATCCAATATTATGGAAGGAGGCCATCTTCATTCCATAATCTCCATGTTTGATTGATTTAATTTGGGATTGATTTATATTGATTTATAAATATAGATTTAATCTAAATTAAATTAATTGTTGTTGGTTTTTACCAACACAAATCTTAGCCATTAAAAGAAACACAAAATCAATGAGATCCATTGGATTTGTGTTGCCCATGGATTGAGATCCATGAATCCCAAAATATTATAAAAAGGAGAGGCACCCCACTGCTCTTCTTTACACAATGAGAACATAAGGATCTCTCTCTTTTTCTCTCTATACGCCCTCTCGTCCTCTCTCTCTTGTGTCGTCCACCATGGATGCCCTAGATAGGTTCTTCATCGCCGCAGCATCGTCATTATGCTGCCCGATCGTTTGCTCGTGATCTCCGTCTCCTGCGCCTCGCTCATGAAGAAGACGTCAGTCTCGTGTGTTGAGATCAGGAGATCCTCCGCTTGGATCATCAACATGGATTGCGAGAAGCACGCGATTCATCCCCGTGCTCGCAGCGTCTCCTCCGTTGGATGGACTTGAGACAAGGAGGTCTCTTCGTTTAGAGACTCGATCGCAACCACGCTTCAAGAGGTAATCCTATTACTTGTTTGTGGTTTAGACGAATGATCCGAGAAGTGTTCTTGGAACATGTGGTTTCATCGCACAAACTTTTTTAATTTCTGCTGCATAGAACAACTAGTGCGACTAGTCGTTCTTCATCGTATTCGATGCGATGCTCACGCTTCCGTGATGCGTTAAGATCTGTTTATATCCTTCAGCTATAGATCTACCAACTGAAATGAAATCAAAGAAAATTAGAGTATCTAAGTTACATGATAGAGGAAGCTCCTAGGCTGGATATTATGAACCTCTAAGTCATTGCCTCAACGATGAAGCAATGCCAGAGGTTGGGCTCGCTCAAGGCGAAGCATGATGAAGATCGCCAGATCAGAGACCATATCAATCCAAATCCAAACCCTCACTGCAATGGGCTACCAACTGCTTCACTCAGTGTGGTGGTCAGATCTCACTAGAAATGGAGGATGGCCAAAATGTGAAATGAAGAAGGAGCTCCAAGCTTTATAGGTAAAGGAAATGACAAAATTCAAAACAAAAATGACATGCGAAGCAAGGCAAATCGAGTGGGAAATTATACCAGGTGGATCACGACTATGAGTTCTTTAGTCGGGTATAAAAATGAAGTTAAATGGTAATCGGAGTTGGGTGAAACAAATAGGAAAACAAGTTGGTATTAGCACTGAAACACAAGTAAAATAAGGGGGAGGAAGAGTTGATCCGGTTCAACGCCTCTGGGTCCAGCCAATTGGAATGCGACCTGAATAAAATATTCACAACATGATAAAATAGAATAAAATAAATAGAAAAATAGTTAAAATAAAAAAGAAAATGACTTTAAATTTAAACATTTTTAAAATAAAATGTTTATAAATTAATAAAATGTTTTAGGATTATTTAATAATTTAATTAAATTTAATAGAAGTATTTATAGATATACACTACACATATATAAAGTATATATTCTTTAAATTATTTATTTTGACAAATATACACATTATTTAAATAATTTAATTATTTACATCATAATTTAAGGATTTAAATACATTTTTATTTAATTTTTTTAAGGATTTGATCTAATTAAACAAAATAATTACAGATATGTATAGTATAGATACATTATACTTATATAATAAATGTAATTATTTATTTTTTATTTATTTTTAGTTTTTGCTATTTTTATTTTTATTTTATAAACAAATAAATTATGTGCAAAACATTAAAAATACAGTATGTTAAAAAAGCTAACTTTCATATCTTTACTCCAAATTTTGATTCTGAATCTTGAGATCTTTGATTATCTCCTTCATATCATTCATTTCAGTCTTCAACCCTTTTATTTCTTCATTTTCAGTGATACTCCTTCCTAAAGCATATCCAACATGATATTCAGAAGTTCCTTACTCCTAAGCCATAACCTCTAGGTACTCCCCATTTATGGCATCCAAAAACTTCATTGCAGACTTCAATTTCTATGGTATCACAAGAAGCTTCAGATTCACAAGAGTGTCATTCCACTAACCTTTTTGCCTCTTCCTGTAAAAAAAATTATTGCATCAAGATAAATGCTTAAATTAAGGACAACAACATGTCAACTATAATCAATAAAATATTATGGCTGCAATTGACTTTAGATGCTTACCACTTTTCTCGAGAGATTTCATTGACGAATGTTGGTGCCCTTTCATTATTCCTCCTCTTTTTGATATGTGTGATCTAAAAAAATTCAATTTTTCTATGATCTCGTCCATTATTATTAGACTTCATATCAATGAGATGTTTTCATGCATATAAGAAATGTAAGAAATTTCGTTAAACTCAACTGCTAGAAATGCGAACTTACAAATTCCTTTTTCTTCCTCGCATAATTTTCGGAGACGGTGGTGTGCAAATTAATTTCACGTTCAAGGAAACATGATTTGCTAATTTTCCATCATTTGAACGTTTCTATAAAATAAAAGCTTATTTTCATTATTTGAACATGAATATGTATCTTATTTGTTTTACACAACTTGGTTGGTTATCTATTACCGCACTCTTTTCAGAAAACCAATACTCCACCAAATTCTTCCATTGTGAAGCCTCAATGCATCTTGGAACACGATTAGTGATCTGTTTATGCAAAAAAAGTTGATGTTAATACAATAGAAGTCTTCTAAATTATTTAAAATGTAGAATAAATTCATACTTCAATCTTTCGCAATTTTCTGTCAGGTGTATCTTCTAGTGCATCATTTGTAACAAATTCCTTTTTAGAGCATGTTTTAAATTTCTCCATTTTTGGTCAAGTGAAGCAAGAATCCAACCGTCCACATAGACATTTTTCGGGAACGAGAACTTCAACTGCACTAAAAGTTAGATGTATATATGGAAAAGTTTGGAAATCAACCTACATGGAAATTGAGATCAACTACATATTTTGTAGATTGATATTGTCATCGAAGTAATGGAATATGTAATTTGAAGTAAAAATGAGATGCCAAAGATATCAAAAATGAAACCCCATTTACATTTAAAATGGATAATGAAAGGAATCAAATGCAACATAATATGTCTTCAATTTTGCTTCAAAAATCAAATCAATATTTATGTTCCCCATCAAAATTCTAGCAATCGAATGTAGAAGTTTTTAAATGAAACCCATGTACATTTACAATTGAACCATGTATTTTCTAACCCAAGGAAAAGTGTAGAAGAAAATGAGGGAATATCAAAAATATCATATGCCTTCAATTCACAAACAGTTTAACTGAACCATCCATCTTTCTAGTCAGGATTTATTTTATTGTTATTCAGATATGATAAGGTGTGGATATATTCATTTCCCCACTTGATAAGTGGCTGATGAAACTTTTCCTAATAATGCATGATTGTTTCCAAGTTGCCCCCATACATGCTCTTCTTTCTCTAATTAACTTTTCCTTCATGAGACCACTATAAAACATCTTAACCACCTTCAGATATATGCAAGTTGTGAACTAAAGTACTAGTAATAACACATCTTTTCACATTATCATACCCGTCACATTATTCAAATATGTACTGAAAACCTATTACATTAAGAATGAAATATATATATATATATGATTATAAGATGTGAGAGATGTCCAAAAAAGAAAACCTATTTAATAAGCAGCAAGATTAATAAATATAATTATAAGTTGCGAGATTCTAACCTTTACTTGTCTAAGAAGATAATTGCCATATCGCTTTTTGAGATGTCTCCAGTCCATAAAATCTAGTGGGTACATTCTTCCATTGCGCGCTACAATGCCTGACCAACTACTCAAAATTCCTGCAGCTTCTCGATTGGTTGAGCTAATTCATTACAGTCTACAATAACTTTGTGTCCATCTGGAAGAGACCATATATCTCTAGCACAAGTAGCACCTCTCCTCACTCTTATGTTTCCTTGGATATCTAATAAAAAAGATATAACAATTATAATACCATCTATTTATTTAAAAAATCAATGACATCCTCATGAAACTCAAGAAAAATAAAAAAAGAACCTGTAACATGAACATCTTCATGCATAATATCCTCAGGATCGGGTGTTGTTCCTTGCTCCTGAATATTTGGAATGGTCACTAACATCTTCACCTTGAGTTTCATATATCTGGCACCCTCTGAAGGTTTTAGTTCGTGCCATTGTCAATCATGAGAATATATATTCCTCCTCAACATGCAACTATTGTGTGCTATAAAATGAAATCTACAGTTAACATGTTTATTAACTATGTACACTGACAAGTACAGTTATAAATTGTTTATTAAAGTAAACTATATGAAACTCCTATATATGAAGTCCTATGTAACAAATATGAATTCCTATACATGGCTCAAATCAAAACAAAGCAAGATTATAACAAACATAATGAACAATGACATGTAAATGTTTTGCCACTTTCACCATAAATTCAGAGTAAGAAATAAAGGAGTTTAAAGCGCATCCAATCACCAAATGGTCGATAGAGTTATAAAAAAATAGGCAGATCAATATCAAACCAGCTGTACCTCTCAATTTAAGAAGTTTTTAAAGAGGCACTACATACTCGGGTAAATATTGATAGGGATCCATTGGTTGGGCAAGCTGAATGAGGCGTTGTTGCTAAAGTGGGTGTCCAGAATTAGGGTGATGGGAAGGATCTTTGCTGCACGCTCCTACGCCAGATTTACAGGGTGGGAGGGATGCTACTTGTGGGGGGAGTGGCGGTGGGGTCGCGGGTGAGGAGGCCATCCACCTTTTGGAGGGTCGTCCAGTCGCTCACTGCCAACTTCCAGTCGTTGTTCAGGCCTACGCTCGGAGATGGCCTTCATTTCGCCTTCTGGAGGGATGACTGGACAGACGAGGGAACGTTGTCCATGCGCTTCCCTCGTCTGTTCGCTTTGGCTGTGGACCCGGATGCTCGTGTTGCTCACTGCTGGGTCGACGGGATCTGGTTGCCGGCGTTCCGTTCGAGTCTTTCCGACCGACGCCTTGAGGATCTCTTGTGACTGATTGACGGGCTTCGGGATGCTCCGGGGCCTTCTTTGGGGCGTGACCATTGGGTCTGGCATAGAGGGCCCTTCTCTGTGCGGAAAGCTTACTCCACGATCTGTAGGCCTCCTCCTCCTTATCTGCGGAGATGGCAGGTATTGTGCTTTCTTCTGGGGACTGGGTCTACCCACGAGAGTGGCTTTCTTCTTCTGGTTGTTCAAGAGAAAGAGATTGATGATGCGGGACCGATGTGCTAGGCTGCTCGGGACGATTTCTAACAGGTGCCTGTTGTGCGAGGAGGGGATCGAGACTCCGGACCATCTCTTTTTTTGTACCCATCCGTGCTCCGGTCTGGGCGGACCCGGGACTGGGGTGGGTTGGAAAGACAAGCATCGAGGTTTTTTGCAAGGAGATGGTTGCGACCAAGCATCGGCCGAGATTGGAGCTGCTGCGGCCTCTTGCGTTGGTTTGGTCCATTTGATTGGCTAAGAATGAACAGTTGTTTTCTAGACAAAGATTTTACAAGGAGAATGTTTGTATTCGTGCGATGGGGTTGATGCGCTCTTGGGCTGTCTAGAGTGTCTGCCTTGTTCTCTCCTGATTCTGTTTTTTAGTTTTTCTTATTTAATTAATTTAATATATTTAAGGGGTGAACACCTACGAGTGTCTCCCCCTTTTCTGGCTTCAAAAAAATAATATAAGCAAAATAATCTCATTAAGCAGGAAGCATAAATCATGCAATACTATGGGACTAAATGATCAAATTAACAAAATATTTTAAAAACTAAGAGAATACTCTAATACATCAACTTGAAAGTTTTAATCATCATCATTATCTCTTCAAGACCAAGCAACGATAATGATCTAAATCTTA
>JAZKJV010006440.1:0-61242 GCA_037367405.1 Ottelia alismoides
TCTTTTTCTCAAGCAAAGGAAGCAAGCGACCTCCGATGTATCCCTGTCGCACCGGTAAGCAATATTTTCTCGTTCATTGCCCGATATTCCTCGTTAGTGACTACCGCTTCGTTTCCGTGCAGTGACCTTTGCGAGGCCTCCATCAAAACCAATCACCTGCCCAGTCATCCAGTCGTTTTCCGGACTAACCAGCCATTGAACCAACTTTGCTACCTTCAACGGCTCACCGATTCGATTCAAAGGATGCATGTCCAATGACGCATTGAGTGACACTTCGTTTTCCCATAAGCCGCGAGTAAGATCTGGTTTGCACCATACCCAAGCTGATCGCATTCACGCGGATGTTTTTAGCAGCATACGTCGCAGCCGATGATCGCACCATACTATTGATGCCCCCTTTTGCCGCGGCAATCGCCTCGTGGTTTCGTAATCCGATTTCGCTCGCAGCCGATGAGAACAAAACAATTGAACCGCCTTCGGGAGCCATCCATTTAACGCCTGCCTTCACAGCTACGAACGAAGTGAACAAGTTTGTCTCCATCACATTTCGAAACTCATCATCCCTTGTTAGGTGCAATGGTTTCAGGCAGAGCGAACCGATGCAATTGATAACACCTGAGAGACGTGATTCGCCAAGCACGGTTTGGATTGCTGCAATAACCTGGTCAGAACTTTCGAACGTCGCGTGTGCGACTGGCTGTTGCAATTCGGCTTGAAGCTCATTGAGTTTTTCGATGTTTCGCCCCACGAGCAAAACGCTTTGCCCTGACTGAACGAGCGTACGGCTAACCGCTCGACCAATCGTACCTGACGCGCCGAAAACTAAAAACATGAGTGCGACCTATGATCATGAAAAAACCTCCGCTCGCTGCATCACAGCTCACGGAGGGTTGTCGATCCGAATCAGACGAACAAAGCACTAGGGGAGCAAAACGGTGTCGATGACGTGAATCATCCCGTTCTCGCAAGCGATGTCCGTCTTGACTACCTTCGCGTTGTTGATCAACGCCGTCGGTGGTGCTGACTTTGACGGACTTGCCTTGGCACGGGCTTGGCTTCAGTCAATCTTCACCACATCGGCTGCTTTCACGCTCCCTGGGACGACGTGATAAGTCAAAATTGCTACAAGCTTTTCTTTATTCTCTGGCTTCAGCAAATCTTCCAAGGTTCCCTTGGGTAGCTTGGCGAATGCTTCATCAGTTGGTGCAAAAACAGTAAAGGGACCTTTGCCCTTGAGCGTTTCCACCAACCCACCTGCTTTAACTGCAGCGACCAAGGTGTTGAAACTTCCTGCTGAAACCGCCGTATCAACAATGTCCTTTGTCTTGTCTTGAGCGTTAGCTGAGAAGCTTGTTGCTACCGTAAGAAGTGCCACCAACATAACCGAAAAAATCTTCATCTCACCGACTCCACAATTGTTCCTACTTGCTCCAGCTCACCTTGAGTGGATGCTTCGGAATTCGAACCGTAGGCGGCGTTTTGTCCTTAACGCGAATTTTTGACGGTTTCTTTGAGCTCCCGGAACTGTTCGAGGTCGAGTTCTGGAGGTGCGGATTCGAGAATCCATTCAATGTCTTCTAATGCTGGTCGTGTGCGGCCTGTGCGAAAGCGAATGATGGCCCGCATTGCCCGATACCGCACTTGGTTTGCATCAACGATGCAAAGGGCCTCCGAATATCGCCACATGGCTTCTTCATCCCCACTCCGCTCAGCCGATCCGATCAGGTTGTGAAGTACGCGTGTTAAAATTTGTTGTGTCGATTGAGGCAGCAAATCTTCTGGACGAAGACTTCGCTCCGTATTTGCTTGAACAAGTTTCTTCACATCTGATAGCGTTAGTCGATTGGCTTGTTCGAATACATCTATGAATTGCAGCGCATCAGGGTTTTCCTTCTCCCTATTTAGAGAATCGGGTATTCCCACGACAAAATGCCCCGGCAAACCGACGCCTTCAAGTTTAACGCCAATCCGGCGTGCCAGATCGAGATAAAGAATCGCTAGGGTAATCGGCATCCCTTCGCGATCATCGATTACGCGACTCAAATGGCTATTGGCACGATGGTAGTATTCGTGCCTTCCACCGTGGTAACCGTTTTCGCGAAATAGGTAATGATCAAGCTCATGCAGTTTCTTCTCTGTGTCAGCGTCCGCTGCAATTTTCGTTTGCACCTCTTCCGCCATTGACCGCAGTTTTTCGAGGTAGGGCTGAACCTCGACATCCGTTTCATCCAGTTTGGCTATCAGCAAACACGCTTGAATAAGATCGTCTTCATTGGATACTTCGAGGACTTTGGTAAGTTCTTGGAGTATTCTCGCGATACGGATCTCTTCACTGCGTAATCGCATTCTTCGCGCGAGTTGTTCAGCTTCCTCTGCCATGTTCTTGAGTACATCTGGCGCGTCTAAATTCGCAGCCGCAATTTCATGGATGTCTTTGGAGCCTAATGCATCCAATTGGCTCGGATCCGACTTGAGTCTCAGGTAAGCTTCGGAATTTGAGAAGCTGGAAGAAGCTTGAGCGCGAACCTCGCCCGCATAGAATCGGCGAAACTCTGCCGACGTTTCGCGAAACTTGGCAAGACCCACGCGGCCATGGATCAACGTTTGATCCTTGGATTCCAACACGAGCACTTGATTGACGAAGGCATGCATGCCATCGTCGTCAACCAAAACACGCAAACGATTCCATTGACCGGGGCGATAGGCCGTGGTGGCAAGTTCCTGCAAGACTTGCCAGGAAAACACATCAGGTCCTTTGAAGCAACTCAGCCGAACTTTGCTATTGCTTGGATAGAACCCATAATGTCGATGTTCTCCGTCTGAATGAAAGACAAGACCGGCTGCTCCGCGTTCGTCATCTAACTTGACTTCGACTTCAACTTCATACGGCCGAGTTAACTCCTCGGTGGAACTTATGCATAAGCTTCGGCCACCAAAACTGCTTCCTGCGCCAGATACCAAAATGCGTCCCGACTGTTGCCGCCAATTGGCTCCAAATAACGGAGTCCATTGTTTGGCATCGACCGCGTTTAGCTTGACCCACCGATCGATGGCGACAGGATTCGGATGATCACGAAGCGCAGTAAGACGTTTCACAGGAATTGCGAAACCCAGATTATCATCTACTGCGGATTTCATGTTGACGATTCCCATGACGCGACCGTGGTCGTCGACAACCGGACCGCCACTGTTGCCAGGTTGAATAGGCATCGCCAATTGAATCATTGGCTGACCTTGGATCTCGCGCACAGCGGAAACCAATCCGCGAACGACGCTATGCTCCAATCCCAATGGATTACCGAAAGCTAACGCAAAAGCTCCCTGATCAGGATCGTTCTCATCAGCAAGTTCCAATTGTTGTAGTTCGTGACCTTCCACCGCTACACGGATGATGGCCAAGTCCTGTTCGCGATCTGACGCTTCGACTCCCAAGACATCGAGTCGTTTATGCGGCCAGAGTTCGACGGTAAACGGGCGACCTTCGTTGATAACATGAAAGTTCGTCGCGATTAAACCTTCGCGATCCATTACAAATCCGGCGCCAATGCCCGAGTCATCACCGTTTCGATCAGCCGATCGAATGGTAACCATCGAGGGGACCACTTTTCGCACCAGCTCTTCGATTCCAAGCGCGGTGTCGGCGGCCGGCTTAACTTCGTCTTGGGCTTCTATGACACAGAGGCCGAAGAAACCAGAACAGCACAGGTGTGCGAGGCTGAATAGTACAAAATGCCAAGCGTAAAAGTGGCGTCTCCGACCCATATGCTCTCCACTCTTTCCGTCGCCCAAGGCGCCCTAAAAATGATAAAGTTTGCCTTCCTATCATAAGGCAAAAGGACCTCAATAAGCGTACTTGCGAACCCACTTTTTGGGATAAACGGCTTTTTGCTATTGCTTTGATTTCCATGGAAACCCCTGTTGCCCCATGTTGTCAGTTCGGTTGCCATCCCCCTAGAATCCCAAGCGAATTGAAGTGGACCGAAAATCCTGGCAATCGGCGAACAATTTCCTTTCCATTTGAACATAGAGAACATGGCCAATCAAAATGCGGAAAACGTTGCGGCGGCGCTCGGGCAAGTGACTCAAGCACAGCAACTAGGGAAAATCACTGAATCCGCAGTGAAGAACTTAACCGCATGGCTGACGGAAGACCGGTACCGAGACTATCGCTCTGGGATTTTGGATCACATCCAAGCGGGTCGTTGGCAAGAACTAGATAACGTCTTTTGGACCATTATTCCCTTCGGCACCGGTGGGCGAAGAGGTCGCATGTATCCGTTCGGATCGAATGCGATCAACGATCGCACGATCGGTGAAAGCGCGCAAGGGCTTGCAGACTACATTCGAGATTTTCACGGTGGCAAGACGGATGGTTTGAGCTGCGCCATCGCTTACGATACGCGACATAATTCACGCCACTTCGCCGAGCTATGCGCTTCCATCATGGTTGCCGCAGGGTTTAAAGTTTATTTTTTGGATGACTACCGTGCTACACCACAGTTGTCATTTGCTGTGCGACATCAGCGATGCGCTTGCGGCATCATGGTTACGGCTAGTCATAACCCGCCAAGCGACAATGCAGTGAAAGTTTATTGGTCGACGGGGGGGCAAGTTCTGCCGCCACATGATGAAGCAATCATTGACCGGGTGATGCGAGTCCAAGATATTCGCACTGTACCGTTTGCTGATGCACTTGCCGCTGGTAAAATCGAAATCATCACCCAGAAGATTGATGCTGCCTATACGCAAGCCGCTTCAGAGCAATCGTTGAGCAAGCAACGCAATGCCAAGATTCTGTACACACCGTTACATGGCGTTGGTGCGGCAGCCGTCATTCCCTTGCTCAATAAATGTGGGTTCAATTCTGTCGAAGTTTACGGACCGCATGCTACGCCGAGCGGTGATTTTCCAAATGTGCCCGGGCACGTAAGCAATCCGGAGAACACTGCTGTATTCAATGCACCGATTGAATACGCACGACAGCATGGTTTCGATGTAATCCTGGCGACCGACCCGGATTGTGATCGACTGGGAGTGGCAGCGCCCCTAACGAATGATTCGAAAGGGGAATGGGGAACGCTTACGGGCAATCAGATCGGTGCTTTGCTAGGAGACTATGTCCTCTCGCAACGGAAAAAGCTCGGTAAGTTGTCAAACAAGCACTTTACGATTTCTACGCTTGTCTCAAGTGGGTTGATGCATTGCATCAGCGAATCGTACGGATGTCGTCCGGTAGATGATCTATTGGTCGGGTTTAAATGGATCGCTGGGGTCATGGACCGTGAAGGCCCGGATCTATTTGCATATGGATATGAAGAGTCACATGGGTACCTCGTCGGACAGTATGCACGTGATAAAGATGGCGCGGTCGCTTGCTTACTGATGAGTGAGCTAGTGGCTGAACTCAAGTCCAGCGGCACGACGTTGCATCAACATCTCGAAGTGCTTTACAAGCGTCATGGAAGGCATGTCGAACATTTAATCAACGTGATGATGGAAGGAAGCGAAGGCATGGCTGCTATGAAGCGGCTCATGGCTGGCTTCCGTCAATGTCCACCCAAATCGCTCGGCGGACTCAAGGTCGTCGGTGTACGCGACTACGAACAGATGGTTACGATCCTCCCCGATGGATCTCAAAAGCCGCTTGCCGGTCCTAAGGGCGATCTGGTGGTCTTGGATCTTGAGCAAGAAGGTAACTCGGTTGCCGTTCGCCCTAGCGGTACCGAACCCAAGGTGAAGTTCTATGTCTTGACACGCTTACCTGTTGCTGAATCCCAGGATGCAGTGCAAGCGACAGCCCTTCTGAAGCAACGGCTGCAGCAAATCGAGACCGATGTCCGCCAATATGCCAAGACTTAGCTATGAGTACATCAGCGGAACTTCCAGATCGTCTAGACGTGATCGCTGTCGGCGCACATCCCGATGACGTCGAGATTGCCTGCGGGGGCACTCTGGCGCAACTGGTGGATTTGGGGTATCGCGTTGGCATTATCGATTTAACAGATGGTGAACCGACTCCAGGTTCTCCTGGTCCAGATGTTCGATTGGCGGAAGCTTCAGCTGCGGCGCAAGCTCTTGGATTGCATGTGCGATTAACGCTAAACCTGCCGAATCGCCGATTGATGGATAGCTTTGAATCGCGCGTCGCGTTGGCGACCGAGTTTCGCCGTTATCGGCCGCGCATCGTGATCGGATTCGGAGAAAAAACTCCAATGGCATCGCCCGATCATTGGCAAGCGATGCAGATCACGGATGCGGCCGTGTTCTACAGTCGGTTGACAAAGTGGGACGAGTATTTCGGCGGTTTACCCGTGCATGCCATTGAACGCCAACTCTACTTTCGACTTGCACTCGAGCCGGATTTACAAACCAACTCCGCTCATCAAATTACCTCGGATATTTCAGCAACTTTAGAAAAGAAAATCGCTTCGGTGATGTGTTATCAGACGCAGTTTGCGAGCAAGCCTTACATCGAAGAGCGCATTCGCGCCGCAGCGAGTGTTGCTGGATTAGCGGCTGGCCTACAGGCGGGTGAGGTATTTCAGTGCGCACGACCGCTCGGTGTGCAAGATCTGGTTCAAACGGTATTGCCGCTCAAGCCTGAAATCAAACGAAAGTAAACAAGCTGATACTCGAATCCGGTCATTCTTTTATGATTACGCGCCATCGCGAGATCACAATCGCGACGTAACAATGTTCTCAACCACTGGCACTTTGGGACCGCGAACTTTTAAGAATCCAGAGATGGCCACAATGACCGTGACCAATAGCATGATGATCGCGAGCCATTTTTGACGATTTCGTCTCCAGCCCTCGAATGCCGCTGAACGACCGACAAGCACCGAAGCAATAAAGAATACGACAAAAGCTGCGATCATCTTGATGCCAATCAAAGCATGATAGAGTCCATCCCCTTTATGTCGCGGCATCTGCTGAAAATAATTGTAGAAACCGGTGAGCAGTAGTAAGGCGATTCCGATATGAACCATCCGTTTCCAACGCTGGTTAATCCCCGCCCCGAGTTGCTCTTTTTGCGAATCTTCTAACGGCATTAGTGATGGCAAGAGGATCCACAGCGTAAAGGCGCTACCGCCGGCAAGAATGATGGCTGTGCCAACGTGTGCGATGCGTGACAGGCTATCGATTAATAATTGGGGATCCATCTTCGCTGCATTCCTATGTGGGAAATTTTTTTGTCCGTTTGGTGTTGTCCAACTAAGGCAAAGCTCTAAGAACTTAAGCAATTTCTAACGCACGCGATACCAGCGCTTGCACGATTTGTGGGTGCGGTCCCAACAGATCCGTGATCCACCAGCGTTTCGTTGGGTATCGCCAGGATGCACGCTTCACCAGTTTACAAATCGTGCAATTCAACTCACCGTTAAACAGCAGATGCGGTTGGACGACAACGTCGCGGATCAGCGGATCATGCCCGAGTTGATCGAGGATCTGACCTAAAGATGGTTGGACCATGGCGACAAATCCAACTTCAACCGTCGCAATCTCGGTTTGTAATGCCCGCAGTTCACCGAACCGGATCATATCCGCGGTAGCTTGAGCATCCGTGCTCCCACGCCCCACGATGACTAAAGCCGCAGCTTGATGGTCCCAGTTCTCGATCGTCGCTAAGCGTTGTTCATAGAGTGACTGCGAACGCTCAAGCACTTTCGGATGAAAGGCGAGGACTTGAGCGATATCAAACGAGATACTCGATGATTGACTTAATTCCCCAGCAATTCTTGGCAGGTCGCGAAGCGCATGTCCTGCGGCCCAAAGAAGCACCGGCACGAGTCGAATATGACCGACGCTTTGTCCAATCAAACTCTGCCACGCAGTCGGGATGTCTGGGGCAGTTAACTCCAAGAAGCAAGGTTCAACAATTGCATTAGGAAGGCTTTGTTTGACTTGATTGATAAGTTTGAGAAACTCTTGTGTCCCACGAGTATCTCGTGTTCCATGACCAACAAACAACAAGCCTTGCTTTTGTCGCAAGGCTTGGCTGCCAGATTGAGCAAGCTCCCTGTTCGATGGACTCAGGGGGGACGCGGAGGAAATCGGTGTCACACTCGAACTATGTAAGGCTATTCCACCGAACTCTTGTCAAACCCTGCGTCTGCTAACGCTTTGATTGCCGCTTCGGAATCAAACTTCCCTGTGTACGTTACCGTCACGTGCGGATTATCAATCGTGTCTTGGTTTGACTGCTTCGCTAATTCGACTGCGACGACCCCCGGTTGCTTCGTCAGCGTTTCTTTGACCGTAGGATAACAACCGAATGGGCAGTGCATGCCTGGAACATGCAACGTCAACTGAGATTGTCCAGCAACCGGTTCTGCCGGCGTTCCATCACTGACCGAGAAACCAGGAGAGGTAGATGAACCGACTTCGGTATCCGACGACGATCGGGTCAATGTCCAAATAATTCCAGCCGCTGCGATTACGGCGACAGCATAGGCAATTGCACGCATGTTCCAGCTCCCCTAGGGATAACCATAAAGCGATTTGGCAAACGGACTTAAAAAACGTACCAGCGAACCCACTAATGATTAAGACATGCCAGCAAGCTACGGCGCAAAGAATTTACCATGTGCACAAAGCGCATTCGCCGAGGCTTGATGGCATGTCTTAATCATTAGGCCGAACCTTAAAAGCCATAACCGCATGCCGCATCACCACTTGGATCGCTTCGCAAACAGGAAAAATCGGGCGGGAGTAGACTTTGTGTTTTTACCAGTCCGTTCCCCCGCCCGTTTTTTCACTGTTCGCAGCGCGTTCCAAGTGAGTGGGTTCGCTGGTACGTTTTTTAAGTCCGTTTGCCTTTACTTGATTATAGCGCTGTGGTCTAAAAATCCCTAGAGGTCAAATTTCGAACTCAAAAAGCAAGCAACGTTTTGTTCTGGGAGGGGGCGGACGCTACGCTGCTTGGTGCCCTTCGACTTCCTCGCTTCGATGAACTTCCGCGAGGTTGCGAAGCTTTTCGAGGGCCCGTTTTTCTAATTGCCGCACACGCTCCTTGGAGATGCCGAGTTTCGTGGCAAGCGCCTGTAAGGCGTGAACTTTACGATGAGGTCCGAGTGCGAATCTCGCTCGAAGGATGAATTGCTCACGACGGTCCAAGTGCCCCATTAATTCGACCAAGCGGGAACGTAAAAACTCCCAACGTTGTTCTCGAACGGCGATTTGGCCGTCGTCCTCCGCGACCTCGGTTTCGATATCGGCAATGCTCGTTGTGAATCTTTGCGCTTCGCGTTTTCTCAACATCACCGCCCGGTAGATATCCCGACGGATGACTTGGGTGGCATAGGTGCTAAAACGGAAACCCATTGCGTAATCGAACTTGCTGGCAGCCCGCATCAGCGAAAAAATGCCATCGCTTAACAAGTCTTCAAACGACACCAAGTCACTGACGAATTTCTTAACAATCGACACAACAAGCCGAATGTTGGCTTCGACGATCCTTTCGCGATGCCAGTTGGCCAACCCAATTAAATCTTCAACAAGCGCGATCAGCTCCGGATCGGGGCAATCGGGGTTAAGCTGTGCGCGATAGCAATTCGCTTGGAACAGCAGGAAATTCATGCGCTCAAAAAGGGCGCGTTCTTCTTCCGGTTTTAACAGACGGGCTTGACACAGCTTCGATAATAGAGGTGAAAAAGCCGCATCAATCCCTCGAACCTGAGGCCTATAGCTCCGAGTTTCCCAATCAAGCGTTTCTGCAAATACCGACCGTCCCGCATTACGTTTGGCGAAAGCCGGACTGTGGATGTATTCCAGCTCCGTCTTTAGTAGTCGGAGAGCCTCTGCGCGAAAATCGACCATCCCCTCTGTAGGGTTGATCGATCTCCGACCACCTTGCGCGATGTTGAGTTCTGAGCAATCAAGCCACGTTGGACGGAGGGTTTTGCTGCGTGCATTGGAGTTCATGCGCGGAGCTTCGCTGCTTCTTGAAGTTTGCTTGGATTTCGTTGTCAGCCGCCGATCAATCACAAATTCACCTTCCGCTTTCATACCTTCTCTGGGAGCCGCCAGTTGTCCATTCGGTAGTCCGCCAGCGAGTCAGGCGAACGCGAAACGCTGGCATCGAAAATGGCGTGCCACAATGGCCAGGTGTTGGCGAATGTGCCGCAAAAAAATCAGCGCTCCGTATACGGAGGGCGGAAATCCTTCGAGACGTGGGTTTGTCCCCCAATCGTCATATCTCGCATAGACCCTAGTGATTGCGGTTTGCAATCTTCAGGAACCGCCGAAAAAACGCGCGTTAGCACGTGCCGTGTGGCAACTTTTCTGGATGATCGCAGCCTATTAGGGGGCCTTAGCCATGCAAGTATTCACATCTTCGTCAGGTTCGCTGATTCCTTCAGATGCTTGCGTCGTTCCCATCAATGCGTCTTCAAATGGTGCCGAACCAACGCAGTTCGCCCCGACCCTAAAGGCAAGTGAAGACCGATTCGAACGGATACAACCCCCCGAAACTTCCGATGTTTGGGGCTTGCCGTTCGTTCGTCTGACAACCCAAGAAACGGTTGACTGGATCCATCAATTAGTTTTGAACCGAACGCCGAGCTACGTCATTACGGCCAACCTGAACTGGCTCATGCTCAGTCACCAACAGCCTGAGCTGGCTGCGGTCAATCGAGCGGCAGCGGGTATTGTTGCCGATGGGATGCCGATTGTTTGGAGAAGTCGTCTTAATCGCGGGTTGCAACGGCTTCCTGAACGGGTCGCCGGAAGCGAGCTAATCTATTTGTTAGCTGAGCGCGCGGCGAAAGTCGGCCTAAGGATCTACCTGACCGGGGGCGCGCCGGGGGTTGCAGCGGAAGCGGCAAAACGACTTGAAAAAGCGTATCCGGGATTGCAGATTGCGGGCGTCGAATCGCCCCCTTTTCGTGCACTTACGGAAGCCGAGCAGAAGGAACAAATCGAGAGGATTCGAAATTCAAAAGCGGATATGCTTTGGGTGGCCTACGGGCAGCCGAAGGGCGAGTTGTGGATTCACCGGCACTATCGCATGACCGAGGTGCCGGTGAGCATGCAACTCGGCGCTTCGTTCGATTTCATTGCAGGAACGGCCCGCCGCGCACCGGTGATGTGGCAGCGTCTCGGGTTGGAGTGGTTCTATCGGATGGCGTCCGATCCCAAACGCTTAGCACCTAGGTACTATCAGAACGCAAAATTCCTCATACAGCGAATTTCTTCAGAATTGCGTTGGCATGCGTGATAACCTCGACGACTGTAGTTAAGATGACATCGCACTAGGTCTCTCCAAGGCGAAAGTCCCACCAGAAGTAGTTATGGTTCTTTCCCAGATGTAAATAGACAATCAAAACGGTCTAGATGGGAAAATACTGCATGAGTAGCTCGCAAGAAATATCATCGTTTGGCCTTTTAATCGAAGGTGTACGGCAAGGCGATCAAAACGCAGCTGTCCTGTTTTGGCGCCGATACTGGCCTCGTTTGTTGCAGCTCGCGGATCGGCGCATGGCACGTTATCGTCGACAAGAAGCCGACGAAGAGGATGTGGTATTGTCTGCGCTCCGTACGTTTATGCGCCGTGCTGAGTTGGGGCAATTCGAAGGCTTGCGAAACGAACCTTCTCTCTGGAATTTACTCAGCGTCATTCTGGCCCGAAAAATCTTCGCGCACCATCGACGTCAGTCGAGCGAAAAACGGAATCACCTTCGACAAAGCCGATTTAACGATGACTCGGTTTTCGACAATATTGAGATCGATGAGCAAGTTATATTTGGAGAAACGCTAAAGCGATTACTTGAGGCTGCAGGGGAGAAAGTTGAACCCTATGTGTTAATGCGGCTTGAAGGATATACTCACGAAGAAATCGCTCAAATACTTCGGGTCTCATGTCGTACCGTTGAAAGACGATTAAGCGACGCTCGAAAAGCTTGGCAGCAAATTGAACTCGAAGGGGAATAATCGCCGCTTGTCTACCTCGTCCGTTCCGGCAGACCAACTCGAAGAAGCATGGCACCAGGCCACGGCAGCACCAGATTGGGATCAAGTGTTCGGCTTTTCCGGTAACGCGGAGGGTTGGTCACAGTTTGATCTGGCAACTCGCTTGGAGTTGTCCGAGATCGATTTGGAATGGCGCTGGCGGGTCAGCAGCAGTGAAATCAATCGTTATAACTGGCAGCATTATCAGCACTGGTTGCGACTCGATGATCCGGCTTGCGTTCAACTAGCGAAACGTGAGTTGATGACACGAACGTGCTGGGGAGATCGGCCTGCATTTTCTCAGATCGCTCAAGGCTTTTCGGAACCGCAAATTATCATTAAAGAGCTCGGTGTCTTGTTTTCGGAACGCTTTCCAATTCACGCTGAGATTTCCATGGCTGGGCAACGCGTTTTAAGAACTCGTCTGCCATACCAATCCGTCTGGGGACGACAAACTTCAAAGGAACCCATGTCCCCGACCATCGTTCATCATGATGAAGCGGTCGCGCGAGTCATCTTTGCAGGGCGTGATGAAAAACGGATTAGCCGACGCCAGTTCACGATCACACGTCAATCATTGAGCCTGGTTTCGATTAGCGCCGAAGATGCATCGGTAACGGCTCATTGCAATGGCGTAGAACTCTCGCCTGGAGATTCCATTCAGTCGCTACTCCCTATCACCCTTTCCAATCAGCACTGGTCCTTACGTTTAGAAGCAGAGTAACTGCATTTGTCGCTAGACACAGAACCTTTGTAACTCAGACCTCCTTTCAAATCTCAAATCTCAAATCAAATCCATCTTCCCCTACTCCGGTTTCTTACGAGACCTCTTCTTCGGTTGCTCACCTCGATCGAGCGTCGACTTTTTTCGCAGGATGTGATGGTAGTGTTGAGCAAAACGATGCGCTTCGTCTCGCACGTATTGCAACAGTCGTAAGCCAAAAGCATGACGGCTTAACTTCAATGGCTCAGCTTGCTCCGGCAAGAAGATCTCTTCTTCACGCTTTGCTAAGCTCAATAGCGTCGGCGGCGTAATTTGCTCATCTCGAAAAGCGGCTAGAGCCGCATTGAGTTGGCCTTTGCCACCATCGATTAGCAAGATATCCGGAAACGCTTGGCCAGAGTCCGATAGTTTTCGAAAACGCCTCGATACCACTTCATGAATACTGCGAAAGTCATCGATTCCATCAACGTCGCGAATTCGATAGCGTCTGTATCCAGGTCGAAAAGGGAGGCCATCGATAAACTGCACTAAACTAGCAACTGTCTCATTGCCGCCGAGGTGGGCGATATCGACGCCCTCAATGACCCGAGGCATTTGTGGTAGTCCCAAGACTTTCTTAAGTCCTGTAAGACCTTTTTTAGGATCCACGAAAAAGACTTCAGGCTGTGCATGGGTGTCGATTTCTCCACGCTGATCCAGCTTGGCAAGCATTTCGATTTCATCGCGTAATCGCGCGGCTTTCTCGAAGTTCAATGCCTTGCTCGCTTCGGCCATCTCCGTTTTCAAATCGTCCATTAACTTTTCACGTCCCCCTTCGAGCACCGTTTGCAATCTCTTGATATCGCGTCGGTAATCTTCCTTAGAGATGCGTAGATTGCAGGGTGCGGTACACTGACGAATGCTTGCGAGTAAACAGGGGCGGAACCAGCGCCAACGTGGATCTTGCTCCTCAATGTCGAGTGTACAAGTGCGAAATTTAAAGATGCGCTGTAAAACTTGTACTGCGCCGCGAAGCGACCCAGCGCTCGTGAAGGGTCCGTAGAGTTTTACTCCCGACGTTTTCGGCTCGCGCGTAACTTCGATGCGCGGAAAATCTTCTCGCGTCGTGATCATCAAGTACGGAAACGTCTTATCATCTTTCAGATCTTTGTTGTATCGCGGTTGGATGTCTTTGATGAGCCGACTCTCGGTTAACAATGCGTCGACTTCAGAACCGCATTCAAGACAATCGATGTCTGCTATTTCACTAATCCATTCCGCCGTGCGTCTTTCCTCAGCAGCCGCTTTATTAAAATAACTTGAAGCGCGATTGCGCAGGTTTTTTGCTTTTCCAACATAGATCACCACTCCCGCGCGATCTTTCATGAGATACACGCCCGGACCTGTTGGAAACTGCCTGACTTTTTCTGATGCACGCCGAAAACCCAGCAATGGATCGGTAGGCGTCGAATCGAGATTGGTGCTCGAATCAACTTGCGAAGGGGTAGGGTTCAATACCTCCGCTTGCGCGTCGTTATCGTCGACGCTTGGATTCTCGGGGTCCGACATATCAATTCATCCGTTGACTAAAGCGATCATCCATTTTACTGCAAGGATTACCCGCACTTCATTGTAGGAGCTAACCGACGCGCGGATAGAGCGTGCCATGTGGGATAGGCGTCTCGCCTGTCGTGAAGAGGCTTTAGAGCTATTTGGGTTTTTAGTTCACAGGCGGGACGCCTATGCCACGGGGACGCCTATGCCACCTTAGGGTTCGCGAACGATGCTTCCAAAAAACAAGCTATTCACGAACAGTTTTTGTGAACCAAGCCAGAAGCCTCGAAAATTCGGGTTATTGGGGATCGCGATAACCCGACCGTTTCCTTCCGACTTGAAAACGAGCGCCGCACTTCCTCCGGCAATCAATTGATTTTCTTGCGAAGCATAGCCGCTGAGGAGTGGCATCCTCGTATACACGGCCGGCGTCGAATACGGATTGCTCGAAGGTTCCAGGAACATCGCATGATCGCGAAACACAGGTAATTCCGTTCCTTGGATACCAAAGCAGAGGGGATGCGTTCGATCGATCTCCGTGTTGAATATCGTGCCTTCGACTTTCTGTAATGCCGCTTGATCATCCGCGGAGGCATACGGTAAACGAGTTACCACACCTTCCGCTTTCGCTTCCCCAGCCGCGCTACGCACCTTGAGGTTTGTCAGCTTCTTCGTGGTTAGCCAGCGCGTCGCGGTGCCGAGTGAAATCAATGTGCCGCCGCCGCGTACCCAATTCGTCAAACGCTCCACGCCTGCATCATTCACCAATCCGTAAGTGCCGCTGACAAGGATGATCGTTGAATAGCCTTCGAGCTTGGTTGTTGAGAGCAAGTGAGATTCGCAAAGCGTGAGTGGTAGACCCAGCTTTTGATCGAAGTAATGCCACACTTCGCCAGCTTCATAGTCATCGGTTCCGACACCGACAACGAGAAGGGCTTTAGGAAGTGACAAATGAGTGAGCGTACTGCTTCCTAGGTCAACACCTTCTGCCGTGAGTCCAGTTCGTGCGGATGAATAAGCGATGAGATCTTCGTCGACAGCTTTGTCGAGTAACGCTTTAATTTCTTCATGTTTTTCCATCTGAATTCCGAGTGGAATCATGAGCGTGCCATAATCAAAGGCAGCCATACCGTCCTCAGATTCGATCCGAAATGGACTTTGCGCGACTCGGACTCGTACGCCGGCTTGAAGCAATCTTGCCAATAGTCTCGGGGCGAATAACTGATCCCATTTGACAAAATATGCATACGGAACGTTGGCTGCTTCTTGCATCTCATCATGCGGTGATGCCGCTTCGTCTGACGCAGATGCTTCCTCGGCTTCTTCTGGCGCTGTGAATTCAATCAATTCGCCGAACCATTCGTCAGGAAGTCCTCCGGTGATAGGTTGCCAATCAAGATCAAATGCAAGTGGCAATGACCAAGCCGAGATATCGTAAAAGACTTTGTCTTTGAACTCTTTGCGGCACTCGGTCATGGCCAACAGAAAACGGTATTCCGGTTGCGCCGCAGGAATTCCGTAGCTGTTCGCTGCTTGAAACTTCTGTCCGCCGACTTCGACATCTTGGCTCAGTAGGTGCACCTTGATTCGGTGACGGAGCAGAATGCTGAGGAACTCATCCGCGCGTGCGGCATCGTCGCCAGCGCTAAAAACAAATCCTTGATGTTCTGCATTGCTTCCGAGTGCAAGTGATTCCTGATAAAAGTCGCGCTGGTGTTTCAGTAGATCGAGACGATGGTCGAAAGTTGCTTGAAGGCTTGATAATGAGGTGCGAACTTGATTGCGTATCGCAAAATGGAACTCAAGCTCACCCTGACTATTCGTCTGCTTTTGACCCCGCGCACTTGCTTGCTCAAAGAGGATTCCGACGCCTCCATGCAAATCGGGATAGGTAGAACCTTTTCCCATGTAGAAGTCGTCGAAGCGTTCTTCGGTGTAATAAAGGGAACCGATTTCATCCAGAGCCCGCGCGTGATACTTGGCGAACCGTCTTGTCAACTCGAGATTTGATGCTGGCGTGATCGGGTGCATCCGCGACGGGACGCCAGGTTGAAAGAAATACGTGGAATCTCCACCCATTTCGTGATAATCAAGAACAACATTTGGAAGCCATTGATGATAAACCTCTAACCGCCCTTGGCTTTCAGGCTGCTGGGCAGGAAGCCAGTCTCGATTCAAATCGAACCAGTAATAGTTGGTGCGACCGGTCGGAGACGATTCACGATGTTCACGATGTTGTGGATCTGGATTTGCAATGATGCCACGATAGTTGTTGGCCCAGTGCGCGAATCGTTCGAATCCATCGGGGTTCAAACAAGGGTCCAAGAGGATGACCGAATTGCGAAGTAGATTGGTCACTTCGGGACCTTTCGCAGCGGCAAGATGATATGCGATGAGTGGTGCTGCGTTGGTTGCACTTGGCTCGTTCCCATGCACCCCGTATCCCATCCAAACCACTGCAGGCATGGCATCGATTTCGAGTGAGGCGGATTCATCGGGCTTTGCAAGGAGGATGTGCTGACTGCGGATCTCTTCGATCTTGCGATGGTTTTCAGGGGAGGTGATTAGCAAATAGAACAAGGGGCGATCGCCATGAGTGCGCGCATACTCGATGAGTTTCACGCGAGGGGAACGTTTCGCAAGTTGTTCGCAGTACTGAAGCACTTGATGGTGATAAAGATGTCGGGTACCGATTTCAAAGCCAAGGAAGCTTTCGGGGGTCGGTACCTTATCTGTGTATTCGCTGCCCGTGCCGAGGTAATACTCGAGATCAGCGGCAGTTGAGATGGATGCGACCAGATTCAACAGGGCAAGGATCAAGACGCGCAGCATCAGCGAGGTACCTCTAAGTTGGCGCTAATTGCGAACGGTACGTTTTTTAAGTCCGTTTGCCTAATTGGACAGCGCCTCTTCGCAAGTTTGGCTCCATGGAATTTTCGTAGCCACCGCTGCCAAGTTTTGGTGTTGCGCGTTTTCTGAGCCACCCTCCCGCTTGCGGGAGGGTTGGACACCGTAGCGGCCGGGGAGGAGGGTCTTACATAACCACTAAACAATGCGGAATCGACAACCGTTTCGATTCGCTCTGCGGTTTCGATTACGAGCCTGCCAAGCGGTGGAAAATCGTAACGCTCAAGCCCACCGTCTGGCGACGATGGCTACCAAGCTTGCCAAGTGGCGCTGTCCAATTAAGACCCAGTATGATTACTGGGTCGCAGAATGGGCGAGCGGACCGTAAAAATCGGTTCTTCGATCGGCAAAAAGATCGATGACATGCTTACCCGGCGTTCTTTCAACTCGCTTTGTGCGTGCTTTGGCTAAATCGGCGTCCACCATAATGACCGTGTCTTCCTGGTTTTCGGCGCGGCAATAAGCGGTGCCATCGGGAGGGCCATGAATCGAGCTTAAGCCGCAAAACGCCGAGCCCCGTTCGCTGCCAACGCGATTTGCAGCCACAAAGAACACTTGGTTTTCCAAGCTTCGACAGGGGGGCACGATTTCGGCGACTCGACGCGCAGCGACCGGCCAGTTCGTCGAAAGGGCGATAACTTCCGCTCCTTGCAAGGCTAACAGGCGAATCATTTCAGGAAACGAAATGTCGTAGCAAATGGCCAGCCCGACCTTTGCATCACCCGCTTGAAAGACTCGAGGTGGGCGATCTCCTGGGTCAACGAACCGATCCACGCCCAAGCAAGGCAAGTGAAGTTTGCGATAGCTGCCGATGAGGCCTCCGGGGCCCACGAGCACCTGTGCATTGAACAATTGACTTCCTGACCGTTCAAGTAAACCAACGGCCGCGTAGACCTGATGTTTGCGCGCCGAGTCAATCAGTTGATCGAGCTCTGGCCCCGCGATTTCAACCGCCGATTCCATCGCTTCCTCTCGGCTCTCAAAGCAATAACCCGATAAAGCGCACTCCGGAAAGACCGCTAGCCCCACTCCCACTGCTGCAGCCGATGCAATACGATCCGTTACAGCCGCTAAATTCCGTTTGACTTGCCCAATTTCCACATCCATTTGATAAGCCGCAAGGCGCATGACGATGTTCATCCGTTAGGTAAGGTGTGAAGGATGCATTGATTGTGCGGCACAACAAGTCGCTGGCAATTGGGGAAGTCAGATTTTGCCAATGACTGAAACGAATTTGACGAGGAACGGATGAGCAACTACGACTACGACCTCTTGGTAATCGGTACGGGACCTGGAGGTGAGGGAGCGGCCATGCAAGCCGCCAAACGCGGGCTTCGTGTCGCTGTGCTGGAACGCTATCACCAAATCGGCGGTGGTTGCACTCACTGGGGCACGATTCCTTCCAAGGCCTTGCGTTTTTCTATCAGCCTGGTCACTCAAACATTGAACAATCCGCTGTTCAAAGAAATGGGACTGAAGAACATCCCATCGTTTCAAGATCTAAGACGCAGTAGTCAAGCGATTATTTCGAAGCAAGTTTCGATGCGGCAAACGTTTTATGATCGCAACGATGTGCCAGTGATCTTTGGGCATGCTCGATTTGTGGATGAACACACGCTCGAGATCAACAACGAAAATCGTGTTTCGGCAGACAAGTTTGTCATTGCCACTGGCTCACGCCCTCATCGTCCGCCTGATATTGATTTCAATCATCCGCTGGTTTTTGACAGCGACACCATCCTCGACCTGAAATCACATCCTCACTCAGTGACCGTTTACGGTGCTGGCGTGATTGGTTGCGAATATGCTTCGATGTTTCGCAATCTTGGGATCAAGGTCAATCTAGTCAATACACGCAGTAAGCTGCTTGAGTTTTTGGACGACGAGATCATCGATGCCATCAGCTATCACATGCGCGATCAAGGGATATTGCTTCGGCACGATGAAGAATATGAACGTGTCGAAGGCTGTCATGATGGAGTGATCCTCCATCTCAAAAGCGGTAAGAAACTCAAGACCGATGTGTTGTTGTGGGCCAACGGTCGGCAAGGAAATACAGAAGATTTGGGTTTAGAGAATTGCGGATTGGAACCCAACAAACGCGGACAACTTGTTGTGGATGATCAATTCCAAACGGCACGAGATCACATCTATGCGGTAGGCGATGTCATCGGCTTTCCATCGCTCGCGAGTGCCGCTTACATGCAGGGGCGCGCGGCAGCTCAGCACCTATTGGGTAGCAAAGATGGCGACCTGCGTCTCGGCGATATTCCAACGGGCATTTACACCAGTCCCGAGATTAGTAGCGTCGGTAAAACGGAAAGAGATCTCACTGCGGCTCGAGTGCCCTTTGAAGTCGGAGTTTCTCAATTCAAGAGTCTCGCTCGCGCTCAGATCTCAGGACAAACCGTCGGGATGCTCAAGCTGTTGTTTCATCGTGATACGCTTGAGATCCTCGGCGTGCATTGTTTCGGAGCCAACGCAAGCGAGATTATTCACATCGGTCAAGCGGTTATGCGGCAACCGAAAGGTGCTAATACTCTCGAATACTTCTTTGAAACCACGTTTAACTATCCAACGATGGCCGAAGCTTACCGCGTCGCCGCACTGAACGGATTTAATCGATTGTTTTAAGGCAGCGCGCTGAAGGGGGTTTGATGTTGCGCGTTTTTGAGGTGTGATGTAGATTCGCAAGCCACCCGCCCGCTTGCGGGAGGGTCGGACGCCGTAGCGGCCGGGGAGGGTCTTACATAACCACTAAACAAAGCGGTCTATCGCGGGATATTGCACCAGCTCTATCCACAATCGATGAGCACAAAATCAATTGGAATCGACAACCGTTTCGATTCGCGTAGCGGTTTCGATTACGAGTACGAGTACCATTTCATTGAGCACGAGTACGAAATTACTTCAACACGCGCAACATCAAAATCGCCAGACGGTGGACTAGATCGTTAGGATGTTCCACCGCTTGGCATTTTTGATGTTGCGCGTTTTTGAGGTGTGATGTAGGTTCACAAGCCACCCGCCCGCTTGCGGGAGGGTCGGACGCCGTAGCGGCCGGGGAGGGTCTTACATAACCACTAAACAAAGCGGTCTATCGCAGGATATTGCACCAGCTCTATCCACAATCGAAGAGCACAAAATCATTTAGAATCGACAAACGTTTCGATTCGCGTAGCGGTTTCGATTACGAGTACGAGTACCATTTCATTGAGCACGAGTACGAAGTTACTTCAACACGCGCAACATCAAAATCGCCAGACGGTGGACTAGATCGTTAGGATGTTCCACCGCTTGGCATTTTTGATGTTGCGCGTTTTTGAGGTGTGATGTAGATTCGCAAGCCACCCGCCCGCTTGCGGGAGGGTCGGACGCCGTAGCGGCCGGGGAGGGTCTTACATAACCACTAAACAAAGCGGTCTATCGCGGGATATTGCACCAGCTCTTTCCACAATCGATGAGCACAAAATCAATTGGAATCGACAACCGTTTCGATTCGTGTAGCGGTTTCGATTACGATTACGAGCACCATTTCATTGAGCACGAGTACGAAATTACTTCAACACGCGCAACTGCAAAACTTGGCAGCGGTGGCCACGAAAATTCCATGAAGCCACTTAGCCCAGCCCAGCTTGCGAAGTGGCGCTGGCCAACTAAAGATCCCTGTGAGGTAAACGTTTGCCTTAAAGCCCAAAGGCAACTAACGAAAGCAGCACGACATGGATTGATACGAGGACGAACGCCAGACGCGAATGACGCGACAGCAAACCGTAGATTCCTAGTAGCGTGCCTGCTGCGGAGATGATGCCGCAGCCAGCTTTGAACCAAAACAAACAAGGGATCGAGAAACACAAAAGCATCGAAGCAGCGATGACGCCACCCAAGGCCGATTCGCGCCGCACGGCTTCTTCACTGGTGCCGTAAGCGACAAGATGTGCTGAAGCGGTCGATGCAAAGGGAGAACCAACGCGGATAGCCCCAGACTGATGTTTACCTAGTTCCGTAGCCACCGGCTCCGTAGTTTGATTCATACCGATCCTTTCCGTTCTTCAGCACTCATTACTCATTGCCCGGGTGCAGTTTCTAACGAACCCAATTTTTCGGGAAGCCGGGAAGCGGTCCTTCCTGAGCCGGTTTCCAAGTCACGACTTTCTCGATTTCCATTGCCAGTGCGATATCGCTTTCTGTGATGGCTCGCGCTTTATGTGTTTGAAGCTTCACTACCACTTGAGCATAACCTAGCTCCAAGTCGGGGTGGTGCCAGGCGGCTTCTGCGAGATATCCGATGGTATTGGCCAGTAAAAGGGTATGCGACCAACCGGGCGTCACGTACTTGCGGCGCAACCAACCATCGCGAACTTCCCAACCAGGGAGTTGTGATAAAGCTTCGGCAATGCGTTCAGGTGTTACGGGCGGCTCGTTGGACATACTGAATTCCAAAAATGAAAAGTCTTGCGTTTCTGTGTGCGAGGGTTTTCTAAGCCTAGGCTAGTACGACCTTGTATGGCTACTATAGAGGACTCTCTGCCCTTCCCGGCCATGAGCGCGGTCCCCGGATTTTAACTTGGTTTTCCCTTCAGAATTGGTTTATGAGACGTACGCCTCACAATCTCGTTTATTTTTGTTTGTCCTTCGTAGCTTTGGCGAGTGCCCCTGCCGCGGCTCAGGATCCTCCGAAGCCATTGTCACCAAAAATCGCTGCCGCTTCCAACGAGCCAACTCAGGCGTTGTCTGCAATTCAGGTCCCCGAGGGCATGCGGGGGAGCGTCTTTGCGGCAGAGCCTGATGTGGCCAACATTGTAGCGTTTTCGATTGATGATCAAGGAAGGTTTTGGGTATGCGAAACCTTTCGCCAATCTGATGGTGTCACTGACAATCGTGGTCACAACGACGAATGGCTTAAAGCGGACTTAGCTGCGAAGACCGTTGCTGATCGCATCGCGTTTCATCGCAAACTGCTGGGTGCTGAAGAAGCGAAAAAGTATGAAGAGCAAGATGATCGTATTCGTTTGGTTGAAGACGTTGATGGTGATCATCGAGCCGATAAAGCAACGGTGTTTGCCGAAGGTTTCAATCGAATCGAAGAAGGAACAGGGGCAGGCGTCTTGGCACACCGAGGTTCAGTTTACTACACCTGCATTCCTAAGCTATGGAGGCTGTTTGACCGGGATCAAGATGGCAAAGCCGATGAGCGCATCGTGTTGCATGATGGCTACGGGGTGCGTGTCGCATTTCGTGGTCATGATATGCATGGCTTGATTGTTGGTCCTGACGGGCGCTTGTACTTTAGCATCGGCGATCGCGGTTATCATGTCACCACTGCGGAGGGACATGTTTATGCTGATCCAGCAAGCGGTGCTGTGTTTCGTTGTGAACTCGATGGATCGAAGCTTGAAGTCTTTGCTACCGGCCTGCGCAATCCTCAAGAACTAGCCTTTGATCAATACGGCAACTTGTTCACCGGAGATAACAACAGCGATAGCGGCGATAAGGCTCGCTTTGTGTATGTGGTCGAAGGTGGTGATACTGGCTGGCGCATGTACTATCAATACTTGCCAGATCGCGGACCGTTTAATCGTGAAAAGATTTGGCATCCATTTCATCCTGAACAACCTGCATACATCATTCCTCCTATTCAGAACGTTTCGGATGGCCCTTCGGGACTGGTTTACTATCCTGGAACGGGATTTGGCGATAAGTGGAATGACACGTTTCTATTAGCTGATTTTCGTGGCACCCCAGCGCAAAGTGGTATTCGCGAGATTCAGGTTGCTCCGGAAGGTGCGTTCTTTAAACTTGCGAAGAACGAACAGTCTCTTTGGAAAGTGTTGGCAACGGATCTGGCGTTTGGACCGGATGGTGCACTCTATGTAAGCGACTGGGTGGATGGGTGGGTCGGCGAAGGAAAAGGTCGTATCTATCGATTCGAATCAAATTCTGAGACCCATGCTGCAGAAGCCCGCGAAGTCAAAAAATTGCTGGGACAGAACTGGAGCGAGGTCAAGGCTGAGTCGCTCGTTAAGTTACTCGGCCATCGTGATCAGCGCGTTCGTTTCAATGCTCAATGGGAATTAGCACTCCGTGGTGAAGGCAAGTTGCTGACCGCAGCCGCAATCGACAAGCAACAATCTCTGCTCGCGCGATTGCATGCAGTCTGGGGTACGGGGCATTGCGCTCGATTGAACGAAAAACAATTTGAGTCGTCTCTTGAAGCTCTGCTGCCGTTGCTCGATGACGAACAGGCTGAATTGCGATCGTCGGTCGCGAGTATCTTTGGTGACCTGCGATACACACGCGCGACTGATGCACTTGTTGCCAAGATCGGAGATGCAGAGCCAAGGGTTGTGTTTAATGCAACGATGGCTGCGGGGAAAGTGCATGCTCAAGCCGCATGGGAACCCGTCGTTAACATGCTCGCGCAGTCCAATAACACCGATCCAGTTTTGCGCCATGCAGGTATCATGGCACTCTCCTCCATTGCTCCGAATGATGAGAAACTGGTTCAGCTGACTTCGCACAGCAGTGTTGCCGTACGTCGTGCGGCGGTCGTTGCGCTACGCCGTCGCATTTCTGCGAGAGTGGCCGATTTTCTTCAAGACCCTGATAGTTCAGTGGTTGCAGAAGCGGCACGTGCCATTCACGATCTTCCGATCGTCGAGGCGATGCCGGCATTGGCAAAGCTCGCACTTGTCTCAACCGGTAACGACGAGACTAGTTTCCGCGCATTGAATGCTTGTTTCCGTCTCGGCGGTGCTGAGAATGCACAAGCCATCGCAAAGTTTGCGGGATCGCATCCTTCAGAAAAACTGCGGCTCCAAGCGATCGAAATGTTAGCTCAATGGGCGACGCCTGAGCCGCGCGATCGCGTCATCAACGACTGGCGCCCTATCGATGCACGTGACGCGAACGATGCCTTGGTTGCCCTCAAAGCAAACTTAGGGCAGTTATTAGCGGGGTCGGCAGCCGTTCAAGCTGCTGGTACGAAGACAGCGGCCAAATATGGGATTACAGAAGTCGTTCCCGCGTTGATGGATCTCTATCGTGACTCTAAGGATGAGACGGTGCGAAGCAGTTCATTGTCGGCACTGGTGACGCTCGATCCGGAACAGGCAAAGAAGTTAATTCCGAATGCCCTGAAGGACGCGGGTGCACGAGTTCGCGTTGCTGCCCTCGAAGCGGCAGTGAAGTTAACTCCAAAGGAAGCCCTTAGTTTGCTTAGCGTCGCGACGACATCTTCAGTATCTGAAGAGCGCCAAGCAGCATGGCGCGCATTAGGACAATTGGCCGACCAGAAAGAAGCGAAAACGATTTTGACAAAGGGTGTCGAAGCCTATTTGCAAAACCAGTTACCCGCCGACGTATGGTTGGATGTGATCGAAGTGGCAGATCAAGCTATCGAAAAAGACTTGATCGCAAAACTCAAGACGCAGCAAGAAAAGTGGATTGCGGAAGATCCACTGAACGCGTGGCGCTGGGCGCTCGAGGGTGGCAACGTCGATGCAGGCAAATCTTTGTTCTTCAATAAGGCCGAGCTGTCTTGTGTGCGCTGCCACAAGGTAAACAAGCAAGGAGGAGAAGTTGGCCCGGAATTGACTGCGACCGCGCAGAAGCGCGATGCAAAGTATCTCTTGGAAGCGATCGTGTTGCCAAATGCAAAAATTGCTGAAGGCTATGAGTCGATTGTATTGGTCGATGATGCCGGGAGTTTGTTTACGGGAATACTAAAGCGCGAAACACCGGAGTTTGTGGAGTTGATGTTAGCCGATGGCACTTTGAAACGCGTCCCACTCGACACCATTGAAGCTCGCCGCAAAGGTAACTCGGCAATGCCCGCGGATATCGAGAAGCATCTTTCGCGTCGCGAATTAAGGGACCTCGTGGCTTATCTAGTGAGCTTGCGCGATGCTGCGGACAAGGCAGGTCATCAATGATGTTTGTTGATTAGGCAGCGACTTGTTGCATTTGCATAAGACTTAGGCAATTCAATGCGAGTTGTCTAAGTCTTATCACAATCGATACCAATCATATACTTGTCCTTTTCAAATTATTTCGTTTCGAAATACCAACGATTCTCCAAGCTTTTAGAACTTTCGCTCAAGTTCGAGCAAGAAGTTGATCACCTTTGGCGCAACCGTTTGCGATACCGGATCGTTCGCCACAAACGAAATGTGGCACACCGGCAAGTTAAGCAACAATGTGGAAGTCAGAGGTGAGAAACATGCGAAAACTGAATCTGATGGTTGGTCTGGTCGCTACGGGAATTTTGCTCTCCAGTGCAACCACCGCAGAGGCGGGTCTATTGGCGAAACTGTTCGGCTGCAAGAAAGATGCTTGCTGCTGTGAACCAGAGCCAGAACCCTGTTGCCCAGAAACCCGCTCCCTGCTGTGCGGAACCCGAACCATGCTGCCCAGCGCCTGAACCAGCTCCTTGCTGTACCCCCGAACCAGAACCATGCTGCACGCCAGAACCTTCGCCTTGCGCTACGCCTGAACCAGGCGCCATGCTGCGGTGGTACCCCAGTAGAAGCGGCTGCACCTGCACCGGCACCAACCCCTGCACCGGCTGCAGCCCCACCTGCGCCTGCAGCAGCACCACCTGCACCCGCCGCCGCTGCACCAACAGCCTATAAACCAGCCATCCGACGCGGAACCACGTATCGCGTCGTACGATTCCAACGCTAGCTGAACGGATCTCAGCTAAGCCCGACAGGGATGTCGGTTTTCCCGCTGTACCCTTCGGATCGGGACCCCGGGTAAGGGGTCGGTTCAGCTTGCTGAACCGACCCTTTCTTTTTTTGATAGAGTGCGGTTGTTCGACCGGTATCCCCGGTTCATTCACTGCGGTGAAATCGTTATGCTGCATGAATGAAGATCTCCAAGTTTTGCACCGCTTTGACGTCTCCTGCGACCGTTGGTCGAGTAGACGGTGACCGAATTTATCCTTTAGATCTGACGAGCGTTGGTCTCCAGACGTTGACCGATCTGCTTGATCAGACGGACATTCGAAGTGTCGTAAATCGATGTGCAAGTGGAGCCGCGTTGCCATTAAGCTCCGTGACATTGTTGCCGCCGATTGATCGTCAGGAAGTCTGGGCTGCGGGGGTGACGTATCTGCGCAGCCAAACAGCTCGGATGGAAGAATCCGAAGCGGCGGCTGATTGTTACGCGCGTGTGTATAAAGCGGATCGACCAGAGATCTTCTTCAAATCGACTCCGCATCGTGTGCGCGGTCACAATGAAGCTTTGCGAATCCGTGTCGATTCCAAGTGGAACGTACCCGAACCAGAAATCACGCTTGTTTTGAATCGACGTCTTGCGATCGTCGGGATGACAATTGGTAACGACATGAGCTCGCGAGATATTGAAGGGGACAATCCTTTGTATCTCCCGCAAGCGAAGATGTACAACGCTTGCGCGGGCCTTGGTCCTTGGATTACTCTGATTGAAGCCATGCCACAAGGTGATGCGCTGAAGGTTCATTTAGAGATCGACCGCGCTGGTCGCATTGTTTTTTCTGGAGATACTTCCGCAGCAAAAATGGCGCGTCGTTTCGATGATCTCGTTTCTTGGCTCGGTCGCGACAATAGTTTTCCAGATGGTGCCTTTTTAATGACCGGCACGGGGATTGTCCCCGATAGCAATTTTACATTGCAATCAGGAGACCGTGTGCATATCGACATCGAAGGCATTGGACGGCTGTCGAACTCCATCATCCAAGGCGCATAAACGAGTTTCCTCGGCCAAGTCTTGTGACGGCTTCAAGCGATCCTATCTTAAGCAACCAGAGCGTTGGGAATTGAATCAATGAATAATGCTGCAGTGGAACCGGTCTTAATCGCAGGTGCTTGGCGTGAGTCGTCAGCCAGTCAAGTATTCCAGAGCACCAATCCTGCCAATCGAACTCCATTGCCGTGGCGATTCCCCATTAGCGATTGGCAAGATTGCGATCGCGCTTTGAATGCTGCTGTTGCAGCCGCAAAAGAACTTCGCGCGTTGCCTCGTGATTCAATCGCTAAGTTCTTGGAACGGTTTGCAGAGCGTATTGAAGCGGCCAAGGATCGCTTGGTAGAAGCGGCTGCAAGTGAGTCGGCTTTACCGGTCAAACCTCGCTTGGCGGATGTCGAACTCCCGCGTACTTCGGGGCAATTGCGTCAAGCGGCTGCGGCGGCGCGAAGTGGTGATTGGGCGATCGCGACCATCGACAATCAACTCAACATCCGTTCGTGCTACGAATCACTCGGTCCCATCTGCGTGTTTGGCCCTAACAATTTTCCGTTTGCATTTAATAGCGTTGCCGGAGGTGACTTTGCTGCGGCTATCGCAGCGGGCAACCCGGTCATTGGTAAAGCGAACAGCAGCCATCCAAGAACGACACAGATTTTCGCGCAAGAAGCGTTCGAAGCATTGAAAGAAACCGGATTGCCTTTGGCAACCGTTCAACTGATTTATCGCACGGATCATTCGACGGGCGAACGGCTCGTTTCAGATCACCGCGTTGGCGCGACCGGGTATACCGGCAGTCGTCATGCAGGATTGGCGTTAAAGGCTGCTGCCGATCGAGCAGGTAAACCAATTTATTTGGAACTCAGCAGTGTAAATCCTGTTGTCATCCTTCCGGGCGCGTTACGCGAAAGGTTGGACGCAATCGTCGATGAATACATGACGAGCGTGTTGATGGGTGCAGGGCAGTTCTGTACCAATCCTGGTCTTGTCGTGTTGCAAGCGGGCTCGGACACCGATCGCTTCATTCAACGAATCTGCGAGAAATTCCAATCGAGTCCTGCAGGTACTTTGTTGGGCGAAGGGGTTGCCAAGAGCTTATCCAAAGCGATTCGTACGCTGAATGATGGCGGCGCTCAGTTGCTTTGCGGTGGTGGTGAACCGTCAAGTGATCGATGCTCCGTTGCGAATACTCTGCTGCGCGCCAGCGGCTCTCAGTTTTTGAAAGACCCTGCATTGTTTCAAACAGAGGCCTTCGGCAATGCCGCTTTGTGTATTGTTGCCGAATCCACTGATCAAATGCTCCAAGTGATTGAGCACCTGGAAGGCAGTTTGACCGGCTGTGTTTACACCGATACGCAAGGTAGTGACGATGCATCATATTCGCTTGTCGCCGAACGGCTCACGCCTCGCGTGGGGCGATTGCTCAACGACAAGATGCCAACCGGCGTCGCCGTGTCGTCCGCAATGAATCATGGCGGACCCTATCCTGCAACAGGTCATCCGGGATTTACTGCCGTAGGTATTCCAGCTTCGCTGTTGCGATTTGCCAAACTCACAAGTTATGACAATGTGCGGCCTGCTCGACTACCTGAGCTCTTGCGTAACGCAAACCCAACAGGTAATACCTTCCGTCGCATCAACGGACGTTGGACCACAGATTCGTTATAGCGCGCGCTGGTGTGGAGGCTTTAGCCGATCCTTCTCAAGACTCAAGACCTGAGATCTGAGATGGTGTTCACAGTTAACTCCAGCAAGGCGCACTAAAGCTGACCCGCATGCCCGTTACAGGATGATCGAACTCTAGTTCTTCCGCGTGCAGATACATCCGCGGTTGATCCAGTGAGAGGACTTGGGTATCGCCCAGTACCAATGCGTCGGAAGCATCTTTGCGATAAACCGGGTCACCTTGAATAGGAAAGCCGGCATGCCAGAGGTGAACACGAATTTGGTTGGTTCGTCCAGAAAGCGGTATGACTTTTAATTCACTGGTTCCATCTGCATTGCGATCGATAACTTCGACTTTCGTTTTAGCTGGCAACCCTTTCTCACTAACAACGCGGAACCCAGCAGTATCCTCGAGTTCGGCGATCGGAGCATCGATTGTCCATGCGTCTTGGGTCGGGTGACCGATGACCCTTGCGCGATAGACCTTACGAACGGTTCCTTGTTCAAACTGCGGCTGGATTTTGCTCGCCCAACTCCGCGACTTTGCAAGGACCAAGACGCCGGTTGTATTGGCGTCTAAACGATGCACAGCCCGAGGCTTCACAGGCGCATAAGCCTTTGCCAGAATCTCGGTTAGCGTGTTTCGTTCAAAGCGACCGCAAGGATGGACAGGAAGGGGCGCGGGTTTGTTGATCACCACGATCGCTTCATCTTCCCAGAGAATGCGAATATCAGCGTCAACCGCAGGTTCGATGGTCGCCGGATAGATGTGATGGTATTGCTCACCACTGCGACAGACTTTCGCAGGCTCCGTCGATTGTCCTTTAAACGTCACTCGACCTTCGCGGATGCTCTTCTCCCAAAAACCGGAATCGTACTGCGGAAACATACCGCAGAGGCACTCCAGCAATGTATGCCGATCAAACCGCAGCGGAACATTGATAGGTCTCAAGTTGTCAATCGCCAAGCTGCCTGGCAATGGCGTGACCGCCGCTCGTATCGCCTTTTCATGCTCAACGATCAACTGCTTCATCTGGGTTTCTGGAGATTGATAACAGTGATGGCATGATCGACCAAATACATATTCAGGTCGTGACTGATCCTCACGCGTCAAAACGCTTTGGCAAGCGAAGCACTGAATCGTATCCGCTTCGGATAGATCGGGTTTGACCGCAACTCGTTTATCGAAGACGAAGCAGTCACCGTGGTAATGAGCGCCGCCACATAATTCGAAGTACTTAAGGATACCTCCCTCAAGCTGAAAGATTTTTTTGAAGCCCTCTTGTTCCATCAGCGGCCCTGCTTTCTCGCAACGTATTCCTCCCGTGCAAAACATCACGATTGGGCGTTCTTTGAGTTCCTCCGGCAACCGGCGCACGGCATCAGGGAAATCACGAAAGTGATCGACATGAATTGGCAATGCGTTATCGAATGTGCCTACATCGACTTCGTAATCATTACGCACATCGAGCAATGTGACTTCTTTTCCTTCGTCGAGCCAGCGCTTTAGTTCCTCAGCAGGAAGCTTCGGACTTGTTTTGTGATCAGGTTTGATTGACTCGATGCCAAATGCAATGATCTCTTTCTTGAGTCGTACCAACATGCGATTGAATGAGATTTCATCGCTAAAGCTCTCTTTGACTTCTAAGTCTGCCAACATGGGATCACTGCGAAGATCATCAAGCCATTTGCGCGCACGCTTCTGTTCACCCGCGACGAAAAGATTAATCCCTTCGGGACTGAGCAGAACTGTCCCTTTCAATCCCGCCGCTTTGCATGCTCGAAGAATCTCGACCCGTCGTTCGGGGAGACGATCGAGCGCAACAAACTTATAGGCTGCAAGGTTCAAATACAAAGTGTTGATGTCTGCGATGCTCATCCGTCGTCTCTTCAAATGCTTTACTTCTCGGCAAACGTGTACCCATAGAGTCCATGGGATCCGTCGGTATAGAGCGGAACCGCACAAAGGGACCGCAATACTGGCATAAGTTCGTGGATACGGACTGACTGAGTCGATGGATGTGGATGCTTTACCACACATCGACGCCTGATCAATTCACAACCCCACGATACCGCTTTACGCACATTTGGTTGATCGGCACCCCATACCGCTTCATCCAAGTCCGATCGCTGCTCTTGACGCAACTCCTCGTGCCGTATGGCGACCGCAAAATACAGCATACAAGCTGCTGTAAATAAATCCATGGAGGACATCGCCAGATAAGCAGTGCTCAGAAGACGGTCCAGCAGTCGAACCTCACATTGAACTTGGGCAGCATATTCAAACAACCGAGCTTCACGCGCTGAAGCTGGCGCCAGCAAAACATTGGCGAGTCTGGCGACACCCGAGAGGGTATGCGCCAGTCCGGTGCTATGCAGCGGATCGAGTGTGGCCGCCGAAGTCGGCAGTAACGCATACCCTTTCCCCACCATGTTCCCTGTCCAATGTTGTAACCTTTGCGAGGTGATGATCCGACCGGGAGTTTCGCTAAGCTGCGAATGGCTTAACCATTTAATGAGTCTCGGATGCTGTTCGACGCCGAGCGCCGATATGAGCTCGGACGATTGTTCGCGCAAAACCGGATTGTCGTGCGATCCTAATGGACTTGCACGCGATCGACTTGAAAAGGGACGTGTCCACCCTACACTCGTGACGCCGTTTTGAAACCGCAAACTCCAAAGCCAGCCGCCATTGAATAGATGATGTTGTGCAGCATCATCGGCATCAAACGGATAGTCATCGACATTCCATCCGTTTTGTTTGAGTACCGAGGTAAATGGCGGCAGTTGTGAAACATGCGTGTAAGTGGATCGTGTGCATGTGTGTAAGCGTGATGTTAAATCGGGTAGGTGTAAATGTTTTGCGAGGGCTTTGCCTTGCCCACTGGCATCCACAATAAACTCAGCTTTGAGATCGATGGTTTCCGTGCCATGACGCTTCAGTGAACAAACCCAATGGTCGCGGACATGTCGTATTGCGGTTAGATCCGTATAATCCCAGTATTCGCTGCCGTACTCCTGCGCCGTATCCACCAAGTACCGATCGACCGATGGGCGATACCATTGCGTGTCGCTCGTTTCGTCGTCAGCGTTTGCTGCGACTAACAAACGCGACGAAGCATCATCCTGCCAAGGACCGTTTTTTTTATCATGCCAGAAGTAACTGAAGCCTCGCTTCTTTCCGCCGATCACCTGCGGGATGTCACGTTGCCATTGTCCCCACGTTGACAATGACTGCAGTTTTTTTAAGCCGTACCGTTCCCCAATATCCCGTAACAAACGATCCGCGATCGGCGTGCTTGACTCGCCTATCGCAAATCGTGGATGAGAACCTCGGTCGATGATTAAAACACGCCGACCTTGTGATGCCAAAATGCCTGCTAAAACGCTGCCGCCAGGTCCACTGCCGATGATCAAGATATCGAATCGCAAGTGATGATCACTTCTGTAAGTCATACATAACAACGTTGGCAGGACGTGGCTGACAGAGGGACTTGGCGTAAATTCATCATCGCCAACCGTTGTTTACGGCGCCTCGAACAGCTTGCGCATCGTGAGATTCTTTCGATATCCCATAGATCAATCGTTACGACGGATCGACGACGTTGCACTGCACGACACATGATTGTCTCGAGCGTTTCAAGCGATAGGTGGGGACAATTACCTAAGCTATCAACGGATCGCATAAACCTTGTCGTTGCACGCAATGGAATGACTGACACATGACGAGATCCACACGATTGGGCGAAACTAATCGAATGCATGCAGTCGTTAACGATATCACAAGAAGCACCGGGTAAGCCTGCAACGACGAAAGTTCTTACATCCAGTTCCCATGACCGCAACAGCGCGGCGGCCTTGGCATAGTCGGCCGCCGTCATCGACTTATTCAGTCGCTTGAGTGCCCCGAATCCGCCGTCTCTAGTCCCATTGCGACTTCCAATCTACCGTTGAGTTGATCGGCGAATTGCCTCAATGAGGCGCGCATCATTCGTGGATGATTCTCAACGATAACGCGGGCAAAGCTTTGACAGAGTTTCGCAAGCGGCTTGTGGTCTTCCGTTGGAATACTTCGATGATCAACGAAGTTGCCGCCGTTGTAGAGTTTGATCCACTGACATTCAGGCAAACGTTCTAATGCAAACGCAACCTGCCGAACGATTGATCCTGGCGCGGAGGGAGCCTTCGAAGCAAACTGCCAAAGATCGCAGTGTTGACAACGCAACGCACACCGCGGGGATTTCAAGATGATGGTTGCAACGTTGACGGTCCCTCCTGCCCCATCCGCTTCGAGTTCGCACCATGACGCGTGAGGCTTCGCTTCGTCCGTCTCGTTAATGCGAATGGCCTCGAGCATCATGAGCCACGAACAAACTGTTGCTGAAAGGCAGCGCGGTATTCTTGAGGGTGCAGTGGAAACAAGGCTTCGAAATCAGATCTCGATACTGCTCCATGTTGGAATCGCTGCTTTGGAAAAATAGGCAAATCGATGCCCGTGATGGATTTGATTCCTGCGGCCATGACTTGACCCTTTAGCGCATAGAGTTTTTCGTGACTCCACTGCGTTAACTCAATAAACGGGATACTTTCCGATACAGCGATCACACTTGGCAAAGCGTAAGGGCTAAACGATTCAAATCCAAACGCACGCGCCGGAGCAAAGCTCCTCACATGTCCGCGACTTTGACCGCCGCTATAAACCAGTGAGTGCTTAATCGCATCGACACCCCATCCCTCTTGGTACAACATGCGATTGTTGAGCACGCTTCGAATACTCAACTCAGGATTGTCTTCAATCGGATAGTCTTTCAAGTTTTCATCCCCCCCATCGCCATCCATTAAGTAACGCCAGTCTGGATAACGCTGCCGCCAAGCACGACAGAGGGCCAAGCCCATGGCTGCAGCCTGAATATCCAAGGGCTTATAATCTTCAACGACTCGCACCGCTTCACGCCAATCGATCCACTGCCGCGGTACTTGAACGATCTCGAGATACAACGACGTATCCGTGCGCTGGCAAAACTCCTGCGCCTGTTTTCCATCGCTCGCCTGACCATCCACTGCCAACGTCAAAGCTTTTAGGCGCTGAGGTGATTCGCCTCGCTGAAGCAAACAGTGCTGAAGCAGAATGAGCAGCGAACCACTATCGATCCCTCCTGAAAACATCATCCCAATCGGTTCGGTCGCGCCGATTCGATCAAGCCAACGATGAAGCTCTTCAAGGATTTTGCCTACATACGCTTGACCGATTACCTCAATGTTGGCTGGTAAACGCTCACGCACCGGAGAAAAAAAACGCTGTAGGTTGGGATTCGGGTCAGGGCATCCAACTAAACGCAATTCAAGGAGGTGATGAGCTGGCACCATCCTTGTGTAAGATGGATGAAATTGGTGTTCTAGCCCTTCCTCTTTTAGCCATTGCTGAATTTGTTCGATGCGTTCGGCCACAATCAAACAAGGCCCATCAACTAACTTGGCCATGAAATATCGCATCGGTCGGGCGATCGTTCTCGCCATCCGAATCGTTTTGCCGACGCGCTGAATGATGGCAAAATGTCCCGCAATTGCCGCCAATCGCTCAGTGTCCCCCTCGCTGACCGCACTTTCCGCCTGCGCTAAGGTGCTGTTGAGAAAGATATTTCCCGCCGGGTCCATCAGGTCCACTAAGCGCTCGACAGGTTGAAAATGCATAAAAAACAAGACCTTTCTCAAGCGTCAAAAAAATTCCGAGATGCCACAAACGGTTTGCTCGAATTGTCTGGAATAGGGATCTCTGGGCAAAAAAGCGTTTCTCAATGAGGGGGATGTGGCCTATCCGACAACTTAGAACCATAATTATCCGAGTCGTCCGCAGTTTTGCAAACCTAAGACGGCGGACGTCCGATTTAGTTTTCACGGAACCTAGTTTATTTTGTCTAAATTACCCAAAGGGTGCATTTGGCCAATTTGGGGTTTCCGATAATGGTAACGGATGATTGGAGAATCGAGCGCTGAGCAGCGAATGTTAGCGCCGCGAGCTCCGCGTCCTTTTAAGATGCGTTGATATGACGAGAATGGAAGTAGGGGAACACGCACGGTGAACCTCGACCGCAGCTTTGGTCCGTTCGATCCGCCACGAACTCACTTCGTGGACATCCTGCGCTATTGGGCAGAAGCGCAGCCGAATGGAACAGCGTTCATATTTACCGATGGGGAGAGCACGGAGTCCCGTATCTCTTACGGCGAGTTATGGCAGGAGGTCCGTGGATTAGCCGGTTATCTCCAGCAGTACTCGGTGCGCCGCGAACGCGTGTTGCTGTTCTATCCTCCAGGGCTTGAATACATCGTAGGTTTCTTTGCCTGTCATGCAGCTGGGGCGGTTGCCGTACCCGCATTCCCTCCACGTCGAAACCGTAAAGTAACTCGTATTCGATCTATAGCGCGGAACGCAGGGGCGCAACTCGCGCTAGCAACTTGTAGCGTTGCCGAGCAATTAACTCAAAGCAGCGATCACTACGAAGATTTAGCAGGGGTCAAGCTGTTAGGCACGGATAGCCCCAATTGCCGAGATATCGCTGGATGGCGAGATCCGAATTTATCGCCAAGTGATTTGGCGATGTTGCAATACACCAGTGGTTCCACCGGTTCGCCGAAAGGCGTGATGCTGACGCAACAAAACTTGGTACGAAACTGCGAGTACATTCTCTATTCCTTTGAGTCGACACCCGATGGCATGGGTTTGACTTGGTTACCGCTTTACCATGACATGGGTTTAGTGGGCGGAGTGCTTGAACCGTTGTTCTATGGTCGACCGAATGTCTTGATGAGTCCGATGACGTTTTTGCAGCGACCTGCGCGATGGTTGCAAACGATTTCACGTCATGGCGTAACGATTAGTGGTGGACCAAACTTCGCATTTCAGTTGTGTGTTGACAAAATCACTCCTGACGAAATGGAAGGGGTCAGTTTAAAGACATGGATCACGGCGTTTAACGGCGCCGAGCCCGTACGGCCGCATACGCTCAAGGCATTTGCGGAACGATTTGCACCTTACGGATTCAAGCCAGAAGCGTACTTGCCATGTTATGGTATGGCCGAATCGACGCTGATCGTTACAGGCGGTCCTAGAGGATCGGCGCCGATCGAAGTGGCGTTTGATGGACGATTGCTTGACGATGGCCGTGTGAGAACGATCAATAGTGGCGACTCAACCGCTCGAACACTTGTCGGTTGTGGTCGTGTATTGCCCAATGAAACCATCTTGATTGTCGATCCTGATACG
This sequence comes from Ottelia alismoides, assembly GCA_037367405.1. Lineage (NCBI taxonomy): Eukaryota > Viridiplantae > Streptophyta > Magnoliopsida > Alismatales > Hydrocharitaceae > Ottelia > Ottelia alismoides. The sequence continues at coordinate 35,766 of JAZKJV010006440.1, forward strand.
CGACAAGTATTGGGACCTGAGCAAGTGGGAGAGATTTGGATATCGGGACCTTCGGTAGGTGAAGGTTATTGGGAGGATGAGGAAAGGACAGCGGCGGTCTTTAAGGCGATGACAGTCGATGGGCGTGGTCCCATGCTACGGACGGGTGACTTAGGTTTCTTACACCAAGGACAGCTCTTCGTAACGGGACGACTTAAAGACATGATCATCATCCGCGGTGTCAATCGTTATCCTCAAGACATTGAATTGACTGTCGAGCAAGCTTCAACGGTAATTCAAACGGGCGGTGTGGCCGCCATGGCGATGGAGCATGAAGGGCGAGAACAATTAGTGATTGTTGCCGAAGCCGGGCGTCGCAAAGATGTCGACTGGGACGGTGAGATGCGAAGGATTCGCCGTGCTGTAACCGAACAACATGAATTGCCCCCTGACGCAATCTTCTTAGTGCGTCCTTCTTCCGTGCCAAAGACAAGCAGCGGAAAGATTCAACGGCACGCGTGTTTGGCGGCGGTGCGCGAAGGTGAGCTGCGCGAGTTGGCCAAGTGGGTGCGTTGGGAGTTAAGCGACGAGCAAGAGCAAGCATTAACGAACGAACCCATTGTAGATTCTGCACCTGCTGCGAATGATCCTCGACCGCTCGACCCAAAAGTTTTGGAAATTGTTTACCAACAAATCCGAGCGATTGCACGGGAACGCGCTGTTCAGCTCAGCGAAGATACCAACATCGTCTTGGATCTTGGACTCGATAGTCTTGAGCGATTGCAGATTGCGCATGGCCTTGAACAGGCCTTCGGGGGTCGTTTTCCCGAAACCGTTTTGCAAGAGATAGAAACGGTGCGACAAATTACGCTCGCCATTCAGCACAACATGGCAGGCGCGCAACCTCAGGTCGTGACTGAAGTCGTTGTTCAAGAACCTGCAGAGCGTTTGGTACGGCCTGAAGACTATCGATTTGATTTGCTCCCAGAATATCTACGGCTTAAGGCAACTGCCGATCAGCTATTGGGAACGGGTTTAGGCAATCCTTATTTCACAGTCCATGAAGGACTCACACGGGATACGACGGTCGTCAATGGCCGTGAACTCATTAGTTTTGCTAGTTACAACTATCTCGGAATGTCGGGAGATCCCGCTGTTTCTGCAGCGGCCAAACAAGCGGTTGATCTCTACGGAACGAGCGTATCGGCAAGCCGATTAGTGTCGGGTGAAAAACCGATTCATCGAGAGCTTGAGAAAGGTATCGCCAAGTTTTTGGGGGTCACCGATGCCCTCTGCTTTGTCGGCGGACACAGCACGAACGAAACCACGATCGGGCATTTAGTTGGGCCAGGAGATTTAATCCTCCATGATGCTCTTGCTCATAACAGTATCGTACAAGGTGCGTTATTGAGCGGCGCGCGGCGCAGGCCATTCCCACATAACGATTGGCAAGCTCTCGATGCTATCTTGTCTGAAGTTCGCACACGCTACCGCCGCGTGCTCGTCATCATCGAAGGCGTTTACAGCATGGATGGTGACTATCCTGACTTACCAGAGTTTGTGCGCGTTAAGGATCGCCATCGCAGCTGGCTGATGGTTGATGAAGCACACAGTATTGGAACCATGGGGCGAACCGGACGCGGTATCTCCGAGCACTTTGAACTCGAGCCGCGCAAAGTTGATATCTGGATGGCAACGCTCAGCAAGAGCTTTGGCAGTTGCGGTGGATACATCGCTGGGGCCGCGGAATTGATCGAGTATCTGCGTTACACCACACCAGGATTCCTATTTAGTGTGGGTATGCCGCCGCCAGCTGCAGCGGCTGCCAATGCGAGTTTGCAAGTCATGCAAAGCCAACCGCAACGTGTCTCGAGATTGCAGCAGCGCGGTCGGCTGTTTTTGTCGTTGGCACAGCAGCGAGGTTTGGATACCGGTTCGGCGATGCCAGGGACGCCGATTATCCCCGTCATCACCGGTAACTCGATCGCGGCACTTAAGCTGAGTCATTACTTGCAAGATCACGGCATCAATGTTCAGCCCATCCTGTATCCTGCCGTAGAGGAATCTGCCGCGCGTTTGAGATTCTTCATGACGAGCGAACATAGCGAAGAGCAAATTCGCACAACCGTAAATTTGGCGGCAGATGGCTTGGCACAACTCGGTTATGCATTGCCGACAGAGCGGCGCCCGGTCGTTGCAAGAATTAAATGAGCGTTTGCCTAAGTTCGTTTGCCTTGGCACCTCAAGACGTTTCTCGAAACTCTGTTGGTAAATGTTCGCCTCGCAGGTCACCATAAAACTTCTTTGAAACTTTGAGCTTTGGCTCAAGTTTTTGAACCTTTGCTCTTTCCTTCTCGTTCTGGTTTAGGGTATTCACCGGGATTGACGCCGTCCCCCTTTTGCCGTCAAAAGGTTCCGTGGAATATGGATACCCTCATACGCATCGCACAAATCACGCTGCCGATTACCATGTTGATGGCAACAGGCTGTAATTGGCCTCAAGGGGGAGGGCTCTCGTCCTGGGCACCCCAGCGCGTTCCGCCTCCTGGGACGAACAGCTATAGCAACGCGGACTACTACCGTGGGCCTGCAATGACTAGCACGCCGACAGCACCCGCAGGCAACTTGGCTGCGGAACCCGCTCCGTACGGCGTGCAACCTGCGAATTATCAGAACTGGGGGCCACCCGTCCCGGCAGCTTCACCTGCGCAAAGCGTTCGATCTGCAATCGAATCCAACCCGACTCCCACCCGCATGCAGCTTAAGGGCATGCCTGCAGTGGATTTAACGGCCTCTTATGCTCCGGATGGAACACCATTGCCCGCCGGTTCCTCCGTACCTGCGACCACGTATCCAAATTCCTCCTTGGTGGCTGCAGCACCGTTTGGTCCGAACATGGTCCGCGGGCAGTTAAATGAGAATCCTCCGCCACCATCGACCCGTTTGCCGCAATCAAACTTTAGACCGATCGAGGGAGCATCAACTCAAGCCGCTCCATCCTCTCCGGCATTTTTCACAGCGTCGACAAATGTGGTAAAGCCGACTCCGCAATCGAATTCGGCAAGTGTCAACAATCCACCGAATACATCGAACGGTTCGTCAGCACCATTGCCTACAGGTCCGACGGATCTCAAAGAACTGCCATGGCAGCGGCCGCGATAAGTTCTTCGCCATTTGTCGTCCCCAATCGTTTTTCTTGTCCTCGATTTGGATGCTCGAAACAAAGTAGAGTGTGAGGGTTTGCCGTAGTGCAACACGCTCCCTTTACTTTGGAATGTCAGTGTGGACTCACGAGACCTCTTCGAAATCTTGGCACGCGAACAATCGCCGGCGCTTTTGAGTTTCTTGCGAGCGGCGGGATGTGACCATGCAACCGCAGAGGATGTCTGGCAAGAGACGATGCTTGTGGCGTGGCGACGGCTCGATGAGTTTGATCGATCCCGCCCGTTCGGTCCTTGGCTTCGAGGCATTGCGGCACGTGTCTTACTTGCCGTGCGTCGAAAACAGTCTCGGCTCGAATTGATCAGCGATGAAGCTTCACTGGATTACCTGAGCCATCGGATGTACCAAGTGGAGCAGTTACCAGGAGATACATTGCAAGAGAAGCTTTTGGCGCTGCGCGAATGTATCGCGTTATTGCCGACGCATGAAAGGGAATGTGTTGAGCTGCGTTATCAGCAGGATCTGATGCCCCAAGGGATTTGCGAGAAGATTGGCACCAGTCTTGAAGCGGTCAAAAAAAGATTGGTGCGTGCCAAACAACATTTGCTTGAATGTTTGGAACGCAAAGTGTCCAGCGAGAGTGTTTCCAGCGGTGTGAGGTATAACTTATGAACCTTTCGCCGCAACAAAAACTAGACATCGATGACCGATGGTTAGAGACGTTATTAAACGAGAGCTATCACCAACCGAGTTCGGTCGATGAAGGGCGATGGCGGCAACTCAAGCTGGCGATTGACAAAGACGTCAAAGTCAGTACTTCAACAACCAGTCATCCTGAATACCATCGCATCGCCTTTGGCTTGATCGCTGCGTCGGTGCTTTTGTTATTAGGATACAACCTATTTTCAAACGCTTTACGCAACGACGCTTATGCTGCGATCGAGCGATGTGAATCCATTGGGTTCTCACCGCAAGAGTATCGTTTCCAGATGACTCAGCAAATTCCTCTGATTGGAAAACGTGAAGTCGATGCGAAATTGTTCTTGGACGGAAACGGGCGATTCGTCGTCGAGCATCCCGGATGGCTTGGGCTCGATCCACTCTTTATTGGTGGTGACTCAAGCTCACGATGGATCGTCCCTCGTATTGGACCGGCTATCAAAGGACGAGAGCGATTGATCGGGGGATGGTTGTCACGTCGTGACATTCCAAGTCCCTATCTGCATCTTCAAACGGTACTCGATCGATTGAAACATGCTTATCATCTTGAACTGTCTGAGGTGAGTGCGAAATCCCCAGAGTTTGCTGGACCTGAAATTCGAATGTGCCAGCATGTTCGCGGAACCGTTCGTTCACCTCGCCAGAATCTTCCCGCGTCGATCGAGCTATGGGTCGATAAGGAGTCGGGCCTGGCTCGTCGTTTGATCGTGCGCTGGGAACGCGCCCCGCAAGAACGCGGACCTTTGGTTTGGCAGATCGATTACGTCGGTCCCACCTTACAGCGAGACGATTTTTTTACGCTTGAAGGTCATGTCGATGATTCACGTCGCATCTTGGATATTCAGCATGAACAACAACTTACGTCTGTCGGATCCGAACTCTGAAATGCTCAATCGAGGAGCGCGAGTCATGTTGCAACGATCTTCTTCGTTCTTTGTCCTGTTTTTACTGGCCGCATCTTACAATCCAGTTCAATCAGCGAATGTCACGTTTTCTGAAGATATTGCCGCGATTGTTTACGAGCATTGTTCACAGTGCCACCGACCCGGCCAATCTGCTCCCTTCAGCTTGCTCAGCTACGAAGACGTAAAGAAGAATGCAAGCACTATTCAAGAGGTGATCAATCGTCGCTATATGCCGCCTTGGAAGCCTGTGGAGACTGGCGTCGAGTTTGCTAACGCAAGAAAACTCTCTGATAGCCAGCTTGAGAAAATGAATGCTTGGATTGCCGCCGATTGTCCTGAAGGCGATCCAACCAAGGCTCCGCGTCCGCCGCAGTACAACGAAGTTTGGTCGCTTGGAAAACCCGATTTGATCTTGAAAATGGACAAGTCCTTTCGCGTCCCTGCGGATGGCCCGGATTTATATCGCTCATTTGTGCTTCCCACGAATCTACCTGAGGATAAATGGGTCAAAGCAATGGAACTACGCCCTCAAGCGCGAGGGGCAGTGCATCACGCACTATTCTTTCTCGATGAGTCCGGGAGCGCTCGATCACAAAACGATCAAGATGGACAATCGGGCATTCGTGGAATGAACTTTTTGCGAGGACGCGGTGCGGATGTCTTGCAAGATGGGCCAGATCGATTTGCTCGTGGACTCGGTGGTTATGTTCCTGGAGCTACTCCGAACAAGTTGCCCGGTGATCTAGCGAAACTGCTTCCGAAAGGAAGCGACATTATCATGCAGACCCATTTTCATCCCACTGGTAAGGTTGAGCACGAGCAAGCAGAGTTGGCATTGTATTTCTCCGATCGACAACCGACACATAAGCTAGTGCCGATTCAGTTGCCTCCCATGTTTGGCATGGGTGCTGGGCTCGATGTGCCTGCGGGGGAAGCGAATTTTGTTCTTAAGGATGAGTTTGTGATCCCAATAGATGTCCAAGGCATTGAAGTCGGTGGACACGCTCACTATATCTGCCGGGAAATGAAACTCACCGCGACACTCCCGGATCAAACAACTCTGACGCTTTTGCAGATTGATGATTGGGATCTTGATTGGCAGGACCAATATCAGTTTGCACGAGCTTTGGATTTACCGAAAGGGACCAAGCTAGCAGCCCAGATTGTCTACGACAATTCGGTTCAGAATCCCGAAAATCCAAATTCACCGCCCAAACGAATCACATGGGGGCGCGAGTCAACGGATGAAATGGGGTCTATCACGCTTCAAGTGATCGCCAAGGAAGAGAGCGAAAGAGAGATCTTGGAGCACCAAGTTCGCGACAAGACACGTGACGCTTTGAGGTCTCGATTCAAAAGTCAAGTTGGTGGGCTTGCCGGTATCGTGTCCGGCCGTTTGGCACGCGGCCAATTAATGAAAACACTGGATCATAACCAGGATGGAAAACTGCAGGCGAATGAGATTCCAGAACGTTTCCGTGACCGAGTGCTCGAATTGTTGGATCAGAACGGCGACCAAGAGATCGCCGATAAAGAATTGGAGCAAGGACGACGGTTGATAGACCGTTTGCAGGAGCGCAAAGAATGAGATCGGCAACCAGTATGGCTATTGCGATTGCAGTTACATGGATAGTCATGGCCTCAAATGGAACCAATCTAACTCAGGGAACTGAGCCATCGAGGCCACAAGTACAATTCTCTGCCGCCGATGTTAGCGGGAACGTTCAGCAAGTTCCTGACGCGCGATTCAAAGCGAGCGTTGTGGTTTTCTCACGAACCGATTGCCCGATTGCCAATGCTTACCAACCAGCCATCCAAGCGCTTGCCAAAGAGTTTTCGCAACAAGGTGTTGCCTTCTTGATGGTTCATGTTGATCCTCAAGTCACTGCGGAGTCGGCACAGCAACACGCGCGCGAATATGGCATTGAAGTACCTGTCATCATCGATCCGGAGTACATCATGGCTCGAGCATGCGATGCGCGTGTTACACCAGAAGTGTTCTTGATCGATGCCAATGGACTAGTCTGCTATCGTGGAAGAATTGATGACCGGTTCCCTGAGCTTGGCAAGAAAAGGCCACGCCCTTCGCGCGAAGACCTTAAACTCGCTCTGAACGAATTCCTTTCGGGAACCACCGTGTCACAACCAGTGACTCAAGCGGTAGGGTGCGCGATTCGGAAGTGAGGCCGGAAGGCCTTACGCAGCCCTCTCCGGCCCTGAGAGGCCGACTCTCCCCGAGGGAGAGTTGCTCCATCGCGATTGAATCGGCTCTACCGACCTTTCGCACAAGGGCACCTTGCCAAGCGGGCCCCAGAAGAACAGCGGATAGCCGGGCACTTTCGACTGATACACCAAATATTCAGGTCCGATCATCTGAGCCAATCGTCGATCTTTAAAATAGCTTCCTAGAAAAATGTAAGCGGTCCAAAGCCCCGTCAAGATGACATGATCAAGGGACATATGGGGCGTGAACCAAATCAGACCTAGAAAACTCAGGTACACCGGATGCCGCAGCCATTGATAAGCCCCTCGTGTTACAAACTCCCTCCTAGGTAAGGGTTGATTTCGAAGCCAATAGACAAACGGAGTCCATCCGGTTTGGTAACCAAGCCCTGTCAGTCGAATGCTCGCGATGAGAGCGACCCAAGAAGCCAGGTAAGCTGATTGCACGATCCATTTCATCCAGCCGGTCAGTTCCCAAAGAACAACTTCGGATCGTGTCCAGCCAATGAACATGAGTATCAAGCTAAAGCAGGTTGCCAAGCAAAAAAGCGATCCATAGAAAGCCGAAGGAAGCCACTTCGTAATCAGCTTTCGCATGCGCGGCCACAATAGCAAACTATGTGGAATCGCAAAGAACGTCGCAAGGAAAACGTTGACCAACGGATGAAACGTCTCTGCGCTTGCGGTTCCATCCTTCAAAAAGAAAAAGAGCTGATAAGCGGTCCAAGCAAAGATCGCTTGAGTTGTGAATCCAAATGCGATTCCAGCCGCTCGACATAAAACGCAAATGATCGGGTGAGATTCCGGTCGATTGTTTCTTCGTGGTGGAGCGGATTCGGTCGCTGTTGAAATCAGATCTTGTGTTGTCGAACTCGCGGCAGAAACAAAGACGGCATGCATGTGTGCGTCATCCTTTACGCAGGCTTTCTTGCAACGAAGGCACCATAAGCCATGGCACCAGTCAAATAGGCATCCAAAATGGTTTGGAAGCGATCGAGAAACATGTGTTGATCGCGATCAATCCAGCGAGCCATCCATTTGACTCGGGTTTTTTCAACGCGATCACGGCAAATCTCCCAAGTCTTCGTGACTTGAGAAGTCCAATCGAGTTCATGTTCCATCACTAGTCCGGCGTCGGTCATCCATTTGCGATAATCTTCCGTGGCACCTAGCGAAGGGCAAAAGAATCCTTCGCAAACATCGTAAACGCGTTGCCGCTGAGAATCTGTCGCAATGTTTTTTCCTGCTAACCAGGCACAGATTGCCATCCGACCACCCGGTTTAATCCACTCCGCAGCGCGTCGAAAAAACGCCGGCTTATCAAACAAATGTTCCGTGCACTCTACGCTCCATACCACGTCGGCTTGCTCTCTTGGCAATTCAACCGCTTCCGCATCGGCACAACGATACTTTGCCTGGTGACCGACGCCTTGAACGAATGCGCTCGACGCTGCCCACAATCTTTGAACTCGACTGATCGTTACACCAGTGGCTTGGCATCGTCTCGTCTTTGCCAAATGAATGGATGATCCCCCCATGCCGCAGCCAATATCAATCATGGTCATGCCAGGTTGAATTTGAGCCAGATCGGCTAACCGCTCAGTTAACTGTACCTGTGCAACTTTGGGTGACTCATCTCCATCCCAAAGCCCATGATGGATGTGCGGACCCCACATCAACCGATAGAAAAGCGTAGAGACATTGTAATGGGTTCGAATCACCGACTTCGAAACGTTTGGGCAGCTAATCATGATGTCGAGGTTCCCTTGCCATCCGCCAGGTTGTTTGCGTTATCGCTGTACAGCCATGGTGTTCGGTGCAACCCATAAGTCTCCATAGATGTCGAGATTATCCGCGACTCCCACCGCTCCAAACGCTTTGCGATATGGGCGAATTCCGTACTGAGTTTGCATCACCGTAAACTTGGTCACCAGATGCACCCAGCCATCCTTGTATTCCGCTTCGGCTGTCAGTTGCAGTGGTCGAGTGGCTCCGTGCAACGTGAACTCGCCGACGAACTCATATTGCTTTAAACCTTTGGCACTTTTTGCACCGAGTTCTTTGATCGAAGTTACTTTGTAGACCGCCGTTGGGTACTTCACTGCATCTAATACGTCTGCGCTGAGCATGTTCGTCGTAACTTGCTTGGCAGTGTCCGCGTCGGTAGTTCCTTCGAGTCCGATATATTTTCTGGCGGTCTCGGTATCCGCTACAAAACTTTGGATGTCGAACACAAGTTCGCCCATCCCTTGGTTGGGACGAGGTTGTCCGTTGAGTGAGAGAAATCCGCTCGCCAATTTGCCGATCACCGCATGTTCATGACCCAAGCCTTTTTTGTAAACATGCGTGTAAACACGGCTTCCGCCCAGAAACACGTCGCCCGCTTGAACGGCCGCTGCCCCTTCTTGCCCATGTAGCGGAGAAATAATCCCTAATAGTAGGCTAAAGCTTAAGAGTCCAATCGTTGCCGTCGCTTTCATCTTCGTGTCCTTCGCGCAATAGTTTACCGGATTGTCGCAAAGTCGGTGTAGCCCAAACAACCCTTGCGGTTCTGTAATGTGGGATAGCGGTTTGGCCAGTCATAAGAAGGCTTGGGGCTTTCTTCAGAAACCAAACCCTAAAGTCTAAAGCCCAAAGCCCAAAGCCTAAGGCCTAAAGCCTTGTCCTCACAGGCGAGACGCCTATGCCACGGTCAGATATAATGATTTCGTTGATCTGTTTCTGTTTCGATATCCTGGAGCCATTTCATGCGACGTTCGATGATTTTGATCCTCATCGCATTTACTGCTGTGGTCACCGGCACTGCCATCATGACGATGCGGCAAAAGGCCCTTGCCCAGGCTCCCCCATCTGGTAGCAAGCAACCGGACACATTGTCTCAACCCCCGAGTGCCCAAGGAGTGAAGGAAGTGGATTCAAAGCAACAGATTGGTCCTGATGGATTTAATGTGCTGTCGCGTGAAGAGCAGCGGGTCTTATTGCACAAAGGCACTGAGTATGCTTTCACGGGAGAGTATACCAAGCTCAAAGATGCAGGGACTTATATCTGTCGGCGATGCAACGCACCGCTTTACAAATCGGATTCAAAGTTTGAAAGCCATTGTGGTTGGCCCAGCTTCGATGATGAAATCCCTGGGGCTGTTGATCGTCATCAGGACGCAGATGGTCAGCGGACAGAAATCGTTTGCCACAATTGCGAAGGCCACCTCGGCCATGTTTTTCTCAACGAGGGCTTTACCAAGAAGAACACGCGGCATTGCGTGAATTCGATCTCGATGAAGTTTATTCCCAAGGGTAAGGAACTTCCGGCAGTGTTAAAGCCGAAGGAATCTAAAGAAGAACCCAAGGCTGCGACTAAGTAAGGCAACTCGGCGGATTACTCTTTCCAGGGCCAAGGCAAAACATAACTGCCTTGCGCCCATGCCTGCCATTGATCGGCCATTTCACGCACTCGTTCCGGGTGTTCTTTCGCAAGATCTTTTTGTTCGACACGATCTTGATCGATATCGTACAGTTCCCACGGTCCCTTTGGTCCTTTCGCCACAAGCTTCCAGCGTCCGTCGCGCACAGCACGATTGCCTTCGTGTTCCCAGAAAATCGGCTTGGATCGCTCTAATCGAAAACCGGAGAATGCGGGTTTAAGGCTAATGCCTTGCAACGGTACCAATGGTGTTTCGCCGCGCACAGTTGGATATTTGGCTTCACCCACATCCATACAAGTCATTGCGATATCGATCAAGTGAGTTGGTGTTGCGTTGAGCCGTCCCTGCACGGAACGCTGCATTCCTAGAGGCCAATGCACAATCAATGGGCTTGATATTCCCCCTTCATGAACCCAATGTTTGTATTCGCGCAGCGGTGTGTTGGAAACATTCGCCCAACCTTCACCATAAGCAATGTAGGTATCAGGCCCACCCGGCATCACCTTGGGACCACCGAGCACTGCGTGACCATCGCGCGTTCGCATCGGCGGCCAGATGTTGCGTTGCAGTCCATCGCGCCCTAGCGGTTCAACGCCTTCGAGATGCCATTTAGGGTTATCATTGCGTCCCATGCCTTCGGCGCATCCACCATTGTCTTGCAGGAACATAACGAGCGTATTCTCGAGCTTCCCTTCTTTTCGCAGGTGATCGACAAGACGGCCTATGCCCTGATCCATACGATCGACCATTGCTGCATAGACTTCCATGCATCGTATCTCCCACTCCTTATTCTCGACCTTTGCCCAATCGATTGCAGGCGGTGGTAGCGGCACATCGGGAGAAATGATTCCCAGCTCTTTCATCCGACGATGGCGCGCTTCGCGAATCGCTTGATAGCCACCGTCATAGACTCCGCGGTACTTTTGAATGTCTTCTGGTAGCGCATGCATGGGCCAGTGAGCGGCAGTGTAGGCGACATACAGAAAGAAAGGTTTTGACGCAGATTCGCTTTGATTTTGTTTGAGAAACTCGATGGCGTTCTCGGTGATTGCATCGGTGTAGTAGTATTGCTTGGGTTGATATGCGGAATCGTTTTCTGGAGTGATCAATTCATTGCCACGAGCCAGTCGCGTGGGATCATAAAAGCTACCCGCTCCTGTGATCGTTCCATAGAACTTGTCAAACCCGCGCTGCAATGGCCAATTCGATTGGTTTTCGCCGAATGAATCACCGTCGCGAACCACATGCCATTTACCGACGGCATAAGTGCCATAGCCCGCAGGACGCAGCACCTCTGCAATGGACATGCATCGATTTGCAAGATGTCCTTGATATCCAGGTAGTTTCTTGTTTTCCACCATATGCCCTACCCCGGCTTGATGAGGATACAAACCGGTTAGAAGCGAAGCACGCGTCGGACAGCAACGCGCCGTATTGTAAAACTGTGTGAATCGAATTCCGCCTTCGGCAAGCGCATCAAGATTTGGCGTTTTAATCTCGCCTCCGTAGCAGCGCAGGTCAGAGATCCCCATGTCGTCGCTCATGATCACGATGATATTAGGACGATCTGCCCCCTGCATCTGCGTCGCATGGATGAGAGCCGAGCCTAAAACAAAGGCACACAGCGAATTCCGCAGGAGTTGGTTCATCGGTTTTTTATCTGAATAAGGACGAGGAAGGTTAAGGATCGGCGAGGAATATGAATCGCGATTGCGCTGCCCTATTGTAAACCAGCACCAAGGCGTGAAAATGCAACCTTAGGCAAACGGACTTAAAATACGTACAGCGAACCCACTAATGATTAAGACGTGCCAGCAAGCTACGGCGCAAAGAATAAAGCATGTCCACAAAGCGCGTTCGCCGAGACTTGATGGCATGTCTTAATCATTAGGCCGAACCTTAAAGGCCATGACCGCATGCCGCATCACCACTTGGATCGCTTCGCAAACAGGAAAAATCGGGCGGGAGTAAACTTTGTGTTTTTACCTGTCCGTTCCCCCGCCCGTTTTTTCACTGTTCGCAGCGCGTTCCAAGTGAGTGGGTTCGCTGGTACTTTTTTTAAGTCCGTTTGCCCTACTTAAATACATGGACGGACATCAGCGAAATCTTTTGCAGAGAAATCGATGGCAAACGAATTGATCATCAGTGTCAGCGGCCTTCGCGGAATCATCGGTAACGCTTTGAATCCAGAGGTGGCATGCAAATATGTAGCGGCGTTTTCACAGGTCGCGCCGCAAGGTGGAATCGTCCTTGCCCGCGACGGTCGTGCTTCGGGACCAATGCTCAAACAAGCCATCACGGCCGCGCTACTCGCTTCGGGACGTGCCGTCTATGATGCGGATGTCGCTGCCACGCCCACTGTGGGCATTCTGGTTCGCGAACTTAAAGCGGCTGGTGCCATTCAAATTTCTGCCAGTCACAATCCTCCTGCCTACAACGGCATTAAGCTTTTCGGTAGCGACGGTCGCGTATTGACGGCTGCTGTCGGCGCTCAAGTCAAACAGATTTACGAGCAAGGAACGGCTCAATGGCGCTCTGCCGAAGAACTTGGATCGGTAACGACGATCGCCGATCCCCATGCGACGCATCTAGCTGCCGTCTTGGCAACGGTGAATGTCGAACAAATCCGCAAGCACCGTTTCCGCGTCCTGCTCGATAGTAATCGAGGTGCCGGAAGTCATCTCGGCGTGCGATTACTCGAAGCATTGCATTGTGACGTTAGCGTTCGCGGTGGTGTTTCCGATGGACGATTCGAACATCCTCCCGAACCACTTGCCGAGAATCTACGCGCGATCGCCCAAGAAGTGAAGCAACAGAAATGTGTGATCGGTTTTTGCCAAGACCCAGACGCCGATCGTTTGGCATTAATTGACGCGCAAGGGGAATACATCGGTGAAGAGTACACGGTGGCTCTGTGTGTCATGCGTGCTTTGCAGCAGAACCGGGGAGCTGTCGTGATCAATTGCGCCACCAGTGGCATGACCGAACATCTGTGTTCACAAGCGGGGGTGCCATTGCATCGCAGCGCCGTTGGTGAAGCGAACGTAGCGGATGAGATGTTGCGTCAAAAAGCAATCTATGGCGGCGAAGGAAACGGTGGTCCCATCGATCCTCGCGTGGGATTGGTTCGCGATAGTTTTGTAGGTATGGCTCAGGTCCTTGATCTCATGGCCGCCTCTGGTCAGTCCTTGCAGCAACTCGCCAGTCAATTGCCGAAGACTTATATGCTTAAGAGCAAAGTTGATTTATCCGCAGCCGAGCTAGCCCAAAAACTCGACCGACTCGCCGAAGCGTTTCCAGACGCAACCGCTTCACGTCCTGATGGCGTTCGACTGCAATGGAATGATGGCCGATGGCTAATCATTCGCGGTAGCAACACTGAACCGATCGTTCGACTCATCGCAGAAGCCGGTTCAAAAGAAGCTGCGCAGTCGTTATGCGATCGAGCGGCGAAAGTTTTATCTTCGACCTAAGGCAAACGTACGTTCATCGAGCGGGCTCGCTGGTACGTGTTTTATGTCCGGTTGCCTTAATTCAGTTGTTTTCTAAATCGAAATAAACTCACGCTGAGAATGCAAACGCCGCATAGAGCAAGTGCTGCGGTCGGTCTTGCTAGATCCCAAAAGTCCGCACCACGCAAGATGATCCCGCGCAAGATCTCTAAAAAGTAGGTGGCTGGTATTGCATGCGATACGATGTAAATCGGCAGCGGCATGCTCTCGCGCGGAAAAACAAAGCCTGAAAGCAAAACCGTAGGCAGCATTAGAATGAATGAATATTGCATCGCTTCAAGTTGTGTTTTAGCGATCGTTGAAAGCAATAGGCCCAAAGAAAGAGTGCAGAGCAAGAACAATAACGAGAGCGTTAAGAGCAGCCAAAGATTTCCGTGGATGGGTATCCCAAAGCCATAGACCATCACGGTGAGCACGATCAGTGTTTCAAGAAATCCCACAAATGCATAAGGCATCAGTTTGCCAACCAGCAGCCCTCCTGCTCCGACGGGTGTCACGAACAACTGTTCCAAAGTACCCAGTTCACGTTCGCGAACGATGGCGAAGGAGGTCAAAAACTGGGTCACGAGTTGCATGATGATGCCAACCAGACCCGGTACAAAATAGAAAGAGCTTTTCAAGTCTGGATTGAATAACAGTCGCGGTCGCATCTCAATGGGAATTGCCACATCCCCAGTTTCGTCCCGGGCCGGAACTACCGGTAAGCTCGAGGCGAAACTTCGGGATATCTGAATCGATCTCGCCGTTCCGAGTAAGGAAGTAACTTGAAGCGCGGTGTTGGCGACTTGTCCATCTGACCCATCGATCAACACTTGCACTTGTGCTTGTTGGCCTCGCAACAATCGATCAGAAAACTGAGGTGGAACTCGGATGCCGACCTTGGCTCGACCTGAGGTGATGGCGCGATTGAACTCCGATTCACTCTCCACGTAAGCGACAGTATCAAATGTCTGCGTATTGCGAAAGGCATCAAGGAGTTCTCGCGAAGCTTGTCTCCCGTCTAAATCATAAACTACGGTTGGAATGTGTTTGATCTCTTGTCGGATGGCATAACCAAAAATGATGGTTTGCATCACGGGGACAACCAACATGAAAAAGATGGTTGCGGGTTCACGTCGCAGGTGCGCGAACTCTTTGGTCGCCATGGCTCGAAGTCCGCGCCAGATGCTAAATCGCTTTGGAGCGACTTCTCGCGCAGGTTCTTGAATATTCGTTTGCGCGCTTTGCGACTCTTCAAGCGTGGGGGCAGGGATGTTTTCGTCAACATTCGGTGACGTTTTTTGAGACGTGAAATCGGTAGCTTTGGTCAGTGTTACAAACACATCCTCAAGAGAAGGAGCGATCGTACGTAAAGAAACAACGGTTTCCCATTGTTCGAGTTCTGACTGAAGCTCGGAGTCGGAAAGCTCATTGGTAACGAGCGCATGGATTGTTTGACCGAACAGCGTCGCATCACGCACACCCTGAACTTGCCGTAGACGAGATAACACCTTCGTCGGACTGGATACTTCGATTTCAAGTCGTCGCGTCCCTTCAGGCGTGACAGCTGAAAGTTCTTTGAGCATCTCCGGTTTTCCGCAGACCAGAAGCTTAGAGAGCTGAATATATCCAACGTGCGTACAGCGTTCCGCTTCATCCATGTAATGGGTGGTCACGAACAGCGTTACTCCTTGAGCAGACAATTCAAAGAGTAAGTCCCAAAGCTCGCGTCGCGCGACGGGATCGATACCAGCGGTTGGTTCATCAAGGAAGACCACTCGCGGTTCATGGATCAACGCACAAGCGAGAGCCAATCGTTGTTTCCAACCCCCTGATAACGTACCGGCCAACTGCTCTGAGCGCGATCCGATGCCGGTGAGATTCTCTACCGCCTTGATTCGTTGCTCTAATCGATCTCCTTCCAAGCCATAGATACGTCCATAAAAGTCGAGGTTTTCGGCGACCGTCAGATCGCTGTACAAGCTAAACTTTTGCGACATGTAGCCAATGTGTTGCTTGATCTGCTCCGCTTCACGTACCACGTCATATCCCAACACCGAAGCTGATCCGTCGGTGGGTTCGAGAACTCCGCAGAGCATACGAATGATGGTCGACTTGCCACTGCCATTGGGGCCGAGGAGGCCAAAGATCGATCCTGGTTCTACTTGAAAGCTTACGTGATCAACGGCTTTGAGTTTACCAAATGTTCTCGTCAAATCGTTCAGTTGAATGACGGCAGTGACGGTCGGATCTGCGCTCATGACAACGCCTCTGCGAAATGAATTACTGGCGTTTCGGTTCGAGCCAGATATCTGCGGACATGCCAGGATGCAAGGGCACATCAACAGGATCGAGCGTTACTTTAATGCGAAAAACTTGCTTGGATCGCTCTTCGGGTGTTTGCACATTCCCGGGAGTGAACTCTGCTTGCCGAGCCAAAAAACTGAGTCGTCCTTTGAAATCACGATTTGGATAACTATCGATGGTGACACGCACCTCATCGCCGAGACCGACATTTAATCGATTTTCGGGAAGATAGGCACGGACCCAGAGATTTGAGACATCTAAGATCGAAACGCCTGGTGCATTACTGCCGATCAAATCGCCAGGTTGTAATTCCAGTGATTCAACGACACCATCAATCGGTGCCTTGATGACTAGTTCATCCATTTGACGCTCAATCGCGTTGCATGCGGCTTTCGCGGCATCTACAGCCGCTTCGGCTTCGCTAATTTCTTCCTTCCGATAACCATTTTTCTTGAGCAACCATAACTGACGGATCGCTTCGAGTTGCGCTTCGGCTTCCGCGATTTCCTCCGGTCGCGTTCCATGTTTCAGTTTATTTAGCTCTTCACGTCGTGCGTGAACAGTCGCCTGGGCCACGCGTCGCTCCGTGACAGCCTGGTCACGATCGACTTGCGAAACGGCTCTTTCTGTGAGTAACTTTTCGGTTCTCGCGTCTTTAAGGATAGCTAACTCTAATTCGGCTTCAGCTAACTCGACTTGTGAAACGGCAACAGCGATGTCCTCTTCACGCGGTCCTCGTTTAAGTTTCTCGACGGTCGCTTGCCATTGCCGATAGTTGGATTCAGCCTGAAGCACTTCTTCGTCGCGAAAACCAGACTTGAGTTTGGATACGACCGCTTCACGTTGAGATAGTTCAGCTTGTGCTTGCGCCAACAGGTCTTTGAGCTGAAAGGCTTCGAGCTGAACCAGGGTGCTCCCTCTCTTAACGAAATCTCCTTCTTGGGCTAGTACGTGTTCCACACGTCCACCTACGCGTGAACCGAGTCGAATTTCATCGGTTTCAATAAACCCTGAAACGTGAACCGCCCCCTGTCTCGTTTGGCTTTGCCATAAAACAGCGATCAACGTCACTGCAAGGAAGACGACAACAATGACGCGCCATGGCATAAAAATCCTTGCCGACCAGTGCAAATGAGGGATGAACGTCGCATCAATTCTACATTGAGGTCAATGTAGAAAACGCACGGCCGTCGCATAGATTTGAATTCCGACATCACCGGGTAACAAGTAGGGGAGCCAAGTGCAGGTGCCAAATCGATTCGTTCTTCTCTGCAAATTGAAATCAATGGCGCGACGAACCAAGTGAAAATCAAAATGCGTCGCAGCGAAGAATCGGCAGATCAGGCTGCGCCACCACATGCGATAATGCTTGCGAATGACGCGTCCAATCGCGGCTTCGAACCAGGGCTCCACGTATTTTGGACCGATCCAGCGACGATAGATTGCCATAACGAAAAGATGCAAGCCGACCACTAAGTACCAGATTCGATCTGGTGAATCCCGAGTCAGCACGAATCCCAATACGCCGCTGATGATGAATAGTGCAATGAAGCCATGTCGTATCTGCTGGTAGTTTTCTAGTACCGACTTAGGGAAGAACGTATCAATCGCCGAGAGCACCTTGAGGGTTGCCATCACATAGCTATTGAATTCTTGTTGGTCGCTCTTTACAGGACTTTGCTCTAGGCATTCGTCGCTGAGCCAGAGCCAAGCGTACATTTGTTGAACAACTTCGTTATCAACCGTCGAAAACAATTCGAGGACTTGGTCCGCATGACGGGCTAGATAACACTGGCATTCAACGAATGATCGCCGCGCTTCGGCTGGAGGTAACCAGCAGTAGTCATGAAGGGCGCGATCCATACGTACGGCCAGCTCTCCGCGTTGAGTAAATGTTTCTCGCGCAGCGACATAACCTACGAGTTGTGCCGTTAACTCGTGTTGAAAATCAGAGACGTGATATCGATCGGCGTTCTGTTCTTCCAAATACTTCAGCTTTGCTTCGATCCAATCGCCTGGTGCGACCCAAACTGCTCTTCGTAGAAATCGCGAGTAAAAAAGAATCATGCCCGCAACGGGTTGCTCAAAAAAGTATCGTTCACATGTCTCGAGCCAATTCTGGACCTTTGGCCAAGGCTGATTCTTGAGCGCCTCATCCCATAGATGTTGAGTCACGTAGAAGAATCGATGCGGGCCACCGATGCTAAGCAGTTGTTGAAAAGTTTTTGGATCTTCGAATACATGATTTGGATTGCGTTCAAAGTACTCACGCAAAAGCCGAAGTAACAAATAGTGATCTTGATAGCTTTCGAGTCCTTGCAAAAGCCAATAAACGAAGGGTCGACGCAATTCGGTTTCGGCAAGATCTGACAAGACGGCCAGCGTGTAGAAATCGGCTGGCGATTTGATCGGCTCGTCAGCAAGTTCGCGGTAGACGTTGGCCGTAGAATCTGATTCAATGCGTTCCAGCAAGCTTCGCCGCAGCGGCGGTCTGGCCTTTGATTCTAAGGGTTCTGCGGTTTCTGATTCCTCTTGCGACGATGTTTCGTTAGCATCATCCTCCACATGGGAATGGACGTGAGCAATGCTGAATGAATCGGATGTATCTGCATTGTTTGATTCCTC
The DNA here is from genome assembly GCA_037367405.1 of Ottelia alismoides. Taxonomy (NCBI): domain Eukaryota; kingdom Viridiplantae; phylum Streptophyta; class Magnoliopsida; order Alismatales; family Hydrocharitaceae; genus Ottelia; species Ottelia alismoides. Next base: position 54,600 of record JAZKJV010006440.1, read on the forward strand.
TTCATACTCGCCATTGACAAGTCGCTGCTCGAGTCGCTGGTACGCTTCGCGGATACGTTGAAACTCTGCAGGGTGTTTCTCGGGCCGGAACCTACGAATCCATTGATTGTAAGCTCGTTTCAAATCAACTCGCGTAAACCCCTTGGATAGACCAAAGAATTGCTCTGCGGCATGAGGCAGATAGTGCCACGGTGGTTCGGATTCATGATCGCTCATGTTGCAATCGCCACGGCAATAGACACGACTGCAACAAAGACAATCGTAACGAACAACGCAACGCCGAATAACTTCAAGTAGCGGCGCACGCCTTTGGAAGCGGGTTGATATCCGTCCGCCTTCGGGAACAGAGCAACTTCTTCGATCCATTCGCGATCCAAGTCGGCAATCTGCGGATGATGGATTAATAAGCGCCGCGCCGATTGATAGTAGTAACCAGGTAACTCATTTCGCCACATGGCACGTGTTCGCGTCTCTCGCATCCCAGCGGCACTACGTGGATTCATAGACCAAATTCGTTTTAAATCGGTCAAGAACATGTTCTCGGTTGCGGCACGCGAAAACCAGCGCGGTCGATTCCATAACAGGTTCAATTCCTCAATCTTCGACCGTTGTTGCAAGATCGCATTCATTCGCTCTGCCGCAAGAGAGACCTCCGGAACTGCGTGTGCCATCAGTAGTCGAAGTGTATTTGAGAGTTCTGCTTCGTCCGACTCCCAAATTCCTTCGCGTACACGCTTGAGTTCTGCAATCGCCTCTAGCGGTGACCAGTCCGGATTCTCTATTTCGACTGAACTTGCGGTGCTCTGCTTCTCGTTGCCCGTCGGAAGCTTAAGAAACTGCTGCCTTAAATCTAAAAAAGGAGAGGCATCATCATCCGCTTCGAGACGCAGCATCTGCCGCAGATACTCTCTTTCGGCATCACCGATCATGCCGAATCCTCAGCAGAACCGTCAAAATCGAAACCAAGTTGCGAGATAAGAGTGAGCAGCCCTTGCTTTGCAAGTTCAAAGTGTTCGCGGTCGCCGCTCGACATCGCTTGTTCCCAATAATCGATCGCAGCCTCGAACTCCTCTCGATAAAATGGGCTCACTTCACCGACTAGTCGTTCGCAGTAACGGAGCAATCGTTGGTTTTCAAGTTCGTCGCGCGGATAGAATTTAATCTTTTGCATTTCTTCAACGGCGGCGTCAATCTGGGACTGTGTTAGACCTTTTGATTGCGTCAAGACTGCCCTAAACTTTTTGCCTGTCAAAGGCACGATCGCTTCCACCTCTAAGATACCGTTGAGGTCATAAGTAAAGCGAACGATGAACTCTACGCTCTCGGTTTGCGGCGGAAATCCATCAATGGTTAATTCGCCCAGTAGCTGATTGTCGCGTACCTTGCGCCCCTCGCCTTGATACACCCTTAATCGAACCGATTGCTGAAACGGTTCCGCAGTACTGAAAACATGTTCTTGTGAAACCGGAAGCGTTGTATTGCGATGGATGATCGGTGAGTAGTAGCCTTCTAAGACTTGTTGACCAAATCTCTTAACGACTTCAACTCCCAATGTATGAGGACATACGTCGGTCAACAACATATCGTTGACAGCACGGTCTTCGGCTAAAAGTGCTGCTTGAACGGCTGCTCCCAACGCAACAACCTGATCGGGATTGAAGTCCATTTTTGGTTGGCAGTTTAATCGGTCTACGAGGAAGTCGCGTAAACAAGGCATCCGCGTCGCTCCCCCCACTAAGATCACGTCGTCGATTTGTTGAGAGGTTCGGTTGCTATCGCGAAGCGCGCGTTGCAATGGAGCGGCTAATCTTTCGAGCAAGGGTTTGGAAAGCGCATCGAACTCTTCACGATTGATCTCGATCTCGTCGTCTGTTCTCAACCCTTTGGCATCGGGGAAATTGATCTGATATTTGTTGTGGGTGGCAAACATCGTTTTGGCGAGTTCGCAATTTTGCCGTAAACGTGATACTCGCAGTGGCTCGCGCATTTCTGCTTGTTCCACATGCATCCCGCGACGCCGCAAGACTTCGGCGACCAACCGGTCCGTAAAGTCTTCGCCTCCAAGCATGCTCTCTCCCGCGGTTGAAAGAATCTCCAATGTGCCTTCAAAGATCTCCATGATCGTGACATCGAACGTGCCACCGCCAAGGTCGACAACCATTAAGTGACGCATGGCCGATCGGTCGTGAAAACCGTAAGTAAGCGCCGCTGCAGTCGGTTCATTGACAATTCGGCGCACGTTCAATCCAGCGAGCTCGCCGGCTAAACGAGTCGCGCGACGTTGCAGGTCGTTAAAGTATGCGGGAACCGTGATGACGGCATCCGTAACCGACTGACCTAGGAATTGCTCCGCATCATGCCGTAGCGACTTGAGCACTAAACTTGATAACTGTGGTGCGGTGAACTGGTGCGAACCCAGCTGGATCTTCTCGTCGCTCCCCATATACCGCTTAAACCGAGCAGCGCAACGATCGGGTTGGGTGATTCGCAACTCTTTCGCAGCGTCACCGACAACTACTTGGCCATTCTCTAGCACACCCACCACAGACGGAGTGAGCACTTTGCCGTGGGCATTGGGAATAAGCTTAGGTTGCCCCTCGTGAAAGATGGCACAAAGGGAATTTGTGGTGCCAAGGTCGATGCCGATCATACCGATTTTGGAAATCCCCAAAGCACGCTCAGGGAGTCTTGGGTGCGTGCCAGAAAGTGAGTGAGAGTGCGTCCGCCGAATGATTTTAACAGGATTATTCTCCAGGGCGAGTTGATTTGAGTCGTTCGTAATCGCAAACACGAAACCCGTTGGAACGGCTGGGGTTACAATTCTTGGGAATCAAAGCGACGAACGCTACTCAAGAGGTGCCTTTATGTTCAGTTCTAAACGGCTTTGGTGTCTTGGAAGCTTGGTAACTTACCTGCTTGCAAGTACGTCTTTCGCCGAGAGCAATGAGCGCATCACCACGTCACGGACGCAGGTACCGGACCCTGCAATTATCGCGCGGGAAGTCGAAGATTTACTGCGCGAAGAACTGGGCGTGGCAGCTGACCCCGCGCCGCAAAGGGCTCCGGATTTGATCTTGCTGCGACGAATGTCTTTGGACCTGACGGGGCGCATTCCAGGACCCAAACAAGTTGTGAACTACAGTCGCAACGATGACCCTAATAAGTACTTGAATCTCGCCGAACGGATGATTGAAAGCGATGCATTCGCAGACCGGTGGGCCAGATACTGGCGAGACGCGATTATCTATCGTCGAACCGAACCCAGGGTGCTTCAGTTTGCAAATGCCTTTGAAAGTTTCCTTCACGATGCTTTTGCCGCAAATCAGCCTTGGAGTGAGATCGTTCAATCGATGATCACCGCCGAAGGTGATGCGATGGAAAACCCCGATACGGTTTTAATCGTCGCGCAAGGTGGTCAGCCGGAAGATGTCGCAAGTGAAGTATCGCGATTGTTTACTGGAATTCAAATCCAATGCGCTCAGTGCCATAATCATCCTTGGGACCGTTGGTCGCGCGAACAGTTTCATCATTTCGCTGCGTTCTTTCCTCGTGTAGCGGCGCGACCCAATCAAGCGGATGGAAAACGATCATTCATCGTCACGGTAAACGATCGTGGTTTTTCGCCTCCGCGAAACAATGCAAATCGGTTTGTTGGTAGTGCCGAACACTACATGAGCGATCTGAATGATCCATCGGCGCAGGGCACATTGATGAAGCCCGACTTCTTTCTGACAGACCAAGGTGTTCCACTGGGAACGCCCGATGCAATTCGTCGCGGACGATTAGCGACTTGGTTCACGAGTCCAAAAAATCCTTGGTTCGCCAAAGCCCTCGTAAATCGGCTTTGGTCCGAGTTGATAGGGCGCGGTTTTTATGATCATGTCGATGACATTGGCCCTGATCGAAAATGCCAAGCTCCGAGAGCTTTAGATCACTTGGCTCATGCGTTTGAAGCATCTGGTTATGACTATCGTTGGTTGGTGAAGACCATCATCCATACCGATGCTTATCAAAGCGTTTCGCTTTCACGTGGCGATACCACGCCTAATGCAGGATTGATTCAGTCGGTCGCACAACCTTTGACGAGTGATCAGTTGCTCGACGCATTGGCCGATGTGCTCGATATGCCTGTCGATCAAATCGTCGCTGTCTTTAATCGCCGCGGTGGTGGCCGTCCTGGTTTCTCACGACTTGCCTTTGCCGAGAACTTTGGTTTTGATCCCAGCGCTCCTCGGGACGAATACGCGCAAGACATGAGCGAAGTTTTGGCCTTGCTCAATGGTCCCTTCACGCGATTTGGGGTCACTATGCAACGTGGGCCGTTGTCGAAAATGGCAGCTGAAAACCCGGTTCCCGTGAAAGCTGTCGATGCCTTATACGTTTACACACTTTGTCGCTATCCCGATGCCAATGAACGCTTGATTGCTTCACGTCACTTGATGGATTCTCCCGATGGGATGGGAGCAGCGTACGAAGATTTGTTTTGGGTCCTTATCAATAGTGCCGAATTCCGAACCAGGAGATAACCGATGTTTATCCGCAACTTAAAAAACATTCAGACCGATGGTTCGTCGGCACGCGTCACGCGTCGCAGCATGTTGCAGCGATCAGCGGTGATCGCTGCCGCTGGCTTGGGTTCGGCTTCATCATTATGGTCGCAGCAATTTGCTGCAGCCGCCGAAGCGCTCAAGCAATCGGGCAAACATTGCATTCTGTTATGGATGCAAGGTGGTCCCAGTCAATTCGAAACGTTTGATCCAAAGCCGGGGACGTCAACCGGTGGAGAAACGAAAGCCATTTCAACCAATGTTGCTGGCATTCAATATGCGGAGAATTTACCGAACTTGGCCAAGCAAGCGGACCAGTGGTGTGTGCTCCGTTCCATGACGAGCAAAGAAGGAAGTCATCCGCGTGCTCAATCTTTGATGCATACGGGTTATCTTCCGGGAGGTGGAGTGCGTTATCCGACACTGGGTAGTCATGTCGCACAGCGACTCGAAGTGGAGTCTCGTGAATTGCCTGGGTTTGTTCGCATCGGTCGAGTGCGCGGATCTGCTGATGGAGGTTTTCTGGGTGTGAAATACAATCCACTCGCAGTGAGTGATCCGAAACAACCGCCGGAGAACACGGCTTTGCCGGTAACAGAGCAACGCTATGAACGAAGGATTGAGTTGCTCAAATCCTTGCAGCAAGGCTTTGCAAAAAACGGTGGTGCCACGGAAGTCGAAGGTCAACGATCCTTGATCGATGCCGCTTCGAAAATGATTCGCAGTCCTGAGATGCGAGCATTTGAGCTTGCAAAGGAGCCTGAATCGGTGCGCGAACGATATGGTGAAACGGACTTTGCCAAAGGTTGTTTATTGGCGCGACGATTAGTTGAATCTGGAGTTCCGTTTGTTGAAGTACAATTAGATGGCTGGGATACGCATGATGACAACTTCAATCGCGTGAGTTCTTTATGCGAAGAGATCGATCAGCCGACTTCCGTGCTCGTTAATGACCTTGCTGAACGTGGGCTACTTCAGAATACGTTAGTGCTATGGATGGGTGAGTTTGGTCGCACACCCAAGATCAATCCGCGATCTGGACGTGATCACTTTCCCAAAGCTTTCTCAGTTGCCATGGCAGGTTGTGGGGTGAAGGGTGGTCAAGTGATCGGAGCGACCGATCGGTTAGGGGAAGAGATTCGCGATCGACCGATCCAAGTTCCGGACCTGTTCCGCACGGTGTTTCATGCATTAGGCATTGACCCCAATGCCGAGAATCACGCGGCCGGACGTCCTATCAAGTTAGCGAATGATGGAGCAGTCGTGAGCGAGGTGTTTGGGTAGTTGTCGCGCTAACGATCATCATCCGGGACAGAAAGGGTGGAAGACGGGGCTCGAACCCGCGACGCCTGGAGCCACAATCCAGACGCCGACAGTCAAAAAGCGAAGAAATCCCAAGGAAAACGGCCCGAATCCGAGCGATGTCGATTTGGCTCGGACTGATTCTCGGACTTTCCAAGCGGGGGAACCCTCGGATTTCGTCGCCGAACTGCTTGCGATAGTCGACCGACTAACCGAAGCAAAACGGAAGATCCTTCTTGGCTTGGCGCGGTCGCTGCGCGATGACTAAGGGGGCCGGGCATGTCTTGGGTCCCTTCACGACGTTATACGCTGCGCGGTACGAAAGCATCTCGACCGTATGTAGACTAAGTCCGTCCGTAACACGAATAGTTTACGGGCGCACTCGGATCGTTTTGCGAAGTGCTTTCAACCGTCATTCGGTGAATTATAGGGGGCCTGATACAATGCATTAAACGCAATCCGTCCGGAAGATGCTCACGGGGGAAAGGGGGTGCTGTGTACATACCATAGCCCCCTGAAATCCTGCGGACGAATCAGCAAGAGACCGCTAGATGATGCGAGCGGATTTTTCTTGCTGTTTTGCTTAGGGGTTACCCGGGGTGGTCAAAATCTGATGTGATCGCGCATGGCGACGGCAAGCGAACGCGAACGCCGAACGAAAGAGCAAATAACTTTTCTGGTGAATGGAAGATGACAGGAACAGCGGCCCGAAGCGGCGGCAACCGAAGTGTATCGTCCTGTGATGCGACACCCGACAACGGACCACCGACAGAACCGAAGGGACTTCCCCCAGA